>OZ025300.1:22403137-22798137 GCA_964019185.1 Maratus speculifer | reverse complement strand
ATATGTTATTATTATTACTCAGTATTTATCAGCAAAAGCAATAACTTTAATTGTGAAGCTAAATATGCCCAAGTTAAGTATTGAAATGAATAAATAATTAAATAACGTCATAATACACTGCGCCTAGGTAAAAAATTAACTTATGAGAAATAACTAAGAGAATAATAACTAAGAGAAATAAGTATATGCAGAATGCGCCGCTTCTAAATAGAAAAGTTTAACTTCGTGGTTCTTCGTTCCTTTTCTTCTACATGTTGTTTTATGACAAGATAAGTAAAATGACAGCAATGCAGGATAAAAAAAAAAGTGAGTTTTTTATGAACCAGTTTAAATTTAAATTCATATTTAAAAACCTTTAAGTAGCTTTACAACTTTAAAAATGTAGGACTTATTATTGTGGTATTTCTCTTTTTAAATTAACAAAAAATTGAACGAACATAATTTTACAAAGTTATATTTTCATAAATTGAATCATATGCTTTTTTCTGAATTTGTTAGTAAAGCTGAGCATTGTAATTGTAAACCTGAGTATACATAAATTTAAGAATGAAAAGAATAAATAAATAACGGTAGAATACACCGCTCCTAAATACAAAAAGTTAACTTCTAGGTACTTAATTCCTTTGCCGTGTTGTATTTTGGCAAGATAAGTACGATGGTAGCAATGCGGATAAAGAATTTTTTTCTTTAGTTTTTTATGAATGAATGTAGATCCAGAATTGTGTTTTAAAATCTTTTTGACATTTTATTTTCTTATTTATTTTGTTTTTATTTTATATTTTTGCTTTTTTTATTTTTATTATTTTTATTAATTAATTAATTAATTAATTTATTTAAATGGTAAATAGCTATACCACTTTAAAAAAATCTAATTATAATTGTAATATTTCTCATTTTAAGTTAAAGAAATTTTGAACGAATATAATTTTACGAATTCATATTTCCATAGATTATGAAACTTTTTTATTTTATTTTTTATTTACTCTGCATCTATCAGCAAAGTTGAGCAATGAAATTCTAAAAATTGGTATGCACGCACTTACTGTTTAAATGATAAATAAATAAGTAACGGAAGAATACACCGCTCCTGAGTATGAGGTACTTCCTTTCTTTGCCTGTACATGTTGTTTTTTGGCAAGGTAAGTACGATGGCATCAATGTGTCATAAAGGAATTTTTACCTTAGCCTTTTATGAACCAGTTTAAATCGAAATCTTTATTTTAAATAGTTTTGACATTTTATTTTTATTTTATTTTATTTATTTATTTTGTTTTTGTTTTTGTTTTTATTTTATAATGTTTTGGTTTTTTTATGTATATATTTTCATTTATTTAATTATTTTTTGAATTGTAAGTAGCTTTACTACTTTTAAAAAATAAGACTTAAATTATAATATTTTTCTCTTTAAATTAATAAAATATTGAAGGAATATAATTTTATAAAGTCATATTTCCATAGATTATGAAACTTATTTATTTATTTATTTGTTTATTTATTTATTTATTCTGCATTTATCATTAAGGCTGAGCGCTGAAATTTTAAAGATGGGCATGCACAAAATTACTATTTAAATGATAAATAATCAAGTAACGGAAGAATACACCGCTGCTGAGTAAAAAAAAAAAAAAAGTGATCTTCAAGATACTTCATTTCTATCCCTATATATGTTTTTCGGCAAGATAACTACGATGGCAGCAATGCGTCATAAAGAAAATTTTTTCTTTATCTTTTTATGAAAGAATGTAGATCAAGAACTGTATTTAAAAATAGTTTTGACATTTTGTTTTTATTTATTTTATTTATTTATTTTGTTTTTGTTTTTATTTTATTTTATTTTTGTTTTTATTTTTTTGCTTCATTTTATTTTATTTATTTATTTGCTTTATTTTATTTTATTTTATTTATTTTCTCATTTATTTAATTATTTTTTGTATGGGAAGTAGCTTTACCACTTTAAAAAATAAGACTTATAATTGTAATATTTTTCTTTTTACGTTAAAGAAATATTGAACTATTATAATTTTACAAAGTCATATTTCCATAGATTACGAAACTTTTGTTTATTTATTTATTTATTTTACTGCGAATTTATCAGTAAAGCCGAGCAATGTAATTCCAGAGATGGTTATGCACAAACTTACTATTGAAATGGTAAATAAATAAATAAGGGAAGAATACACCGCTCCTGAGTACAAAATGTTATCTTCAAGGTACATCGTTCCTTTGCCTATATGTGTTGTTTTTTGGCAAGATAAGTACGAATGCATCAATGCGTCATAAAGGAATTTTAACATTTGCCTTTTATGAACCAATTTAAATCCAAATCTATATTAAAAATCGTTTTGACATTTTATTTTTATTTTATTTTATTTATTTATTTTATTTGTTTTTATTTATTTATTTAATTTGTTTTTATTTTTTATTTTATTTATTTTTATTTTATTTATTTATTCATTTATTTTTTTTGTCAATGGTAAGTAGCTTTACCACTTTAAAAAATAGGACTTATAATTGTAATATTTCTTTTATTAAATTAAAGAAATATTGAACGAATGTAATTTTACAAATTCATATTTCCATAGATTAAGAAACTTTTTTATTTGTTTATTTGTTTACTCTGTATTTATCAGTAAAGCGGAGCAATGCAGTTCTAAACATGGGTATATACATACTTGATATTGAAATGATAAATAAATAAGTAACGGAAGAATACACCACCCCTGAGTACGAGGTACATCGTTCGTTTGCCTGTACATGTTGTTTTTTGGCAAGATACGTACGATGGCAGCAACAGCAACGCGTCATAAAGGAATTTTTACATTAGCCTTTTATGATTTTCCTTAGCCTTTTATGAACCAATTTAAAGCCAAATCTATATTTTAAATCGTTTTGACATTTTATTTTTATTTTATTTATTTATTTATTTTGTTTTTATTTTTATTTTTTAATTATTTTATTTTATTTTATTTTATTGTATTTTATTTTATTTTATTTTATTTCTTTCTTTTTACTTTATTTTATTTATTTATTCATTCATTTAATTATTTTTTGAACTGTAAGTAGCTTTAACACTTTAAAAAATAAGACTTATAATATTTTTCTCTTTAAATTGGTGAAATATTGATGGAATACAATTTTACAAAGTCATATTTCCATAGATTATGAAACTTATTTATTTATTTATTTATTTATTTGTTTATTCTGTATTTATCATTAAGGCTGAGCAATCAAATTCTAAAAATAGACATGCACAAACTTACTATTTAAAGGATAAATAAATAAGTAACGGAACAATTACACCTCTTGTACGTGTTGTTTTTGGCAAGATAGGAAAAATGGCAGCAATACGTCATAAAGGAATTTTTCCCTTAACTTTTTATGAACGAATGTAGATCAAGAACTATATTTAAAAATCGTTTTGACATTTTATTTTTATTTATTTATTTATTTATTTTGTTTTTGTTATTATTATTTTTTCCTTGTTTTATTTATTTAATTATTTTTTGAATGGTAGGTAGCTTTACCACTTTTAAAAATAAGACTTATAATTGTAATATTTCTCTTTTTAAATTAAAGGAATATTGAACTATTATACTTCTACAAAGTCACATTTCCATAGATTATGAAACTTTTATTTATTTATTCACTCTGAATTTATCAGTAAAGCTAAACAATGTATTTCTAAAGGTGGTAATGCACTCACTTACTATTGAAATTATAAATAAATAAGTAATTGAAGAATACACCGCTCCTGTGCAGAAAATGTTATCTTCAAGGTACTTCGTTACTTTGCCTTGGCAAGATAAGTATGAGTGCAGCAATGCATCATAAAGGAATTTTTACCTTAGCAAATAAACCAATTTAAACCCAAATCGATATTTAAAAATTGTTTTGGCATTTTATTTTTATTTTTATTATATATATATATATATATATATATATATATATATATTATTATTATTATTATTATTATTATTATTTTTTTTTTACTTATTGTAACATTTTTCTTTTTAAATTAAAGTAATATTAAACGAACATAATTTTACAAAGTTATTTTTTCATAGATAATGAAGCATATGTTATTATTATTATAATTATTACTCAGTATCTATCAATAAAAGCGATAACTGTAATTCTGAAGCTAAATATGCCGAAATTTAATATTGGAATGGATAAATAATTAAAAAACGGCAGAATACACTGCCCTTAAGTAGAAAAAGTTAACTTCGAGGTACTTCGTTCCTTTGCATGTGCATGTTGTTCTTTTGGCAAGATAGGTACGATGGTAGCAATGTGTCATAAAGAAATTTTTACCGTAGCCTTTTATGAACCAGTTTAAACCCAGATTAATGTTTAAAAAACCCATTTTTTTAAAAGTAGTTTTATAGCTTTAAAAATGGTAAGATTTATTAATATAATGTTTCTCTTTTTAAATTAAAGTAATATTAAACGAACAGAACTTTACAAAATTATTTTTTTTTATAGATAATGAAGATAATCGGTATAAATATAAACATATACAAAAATTACGTATGAGAGTCGAATTGAATGATTTTAATCTAATACTCAATAATTTGCATGCTGAACGTAATTTATAATTAATAATTGCGTACAGTCTACTACCTTTCTACCTAAGACAGACGACTTAGAATCAAATGAAATGCCATCACGACACCTGACTAACACCTCAAAGATCGAGCTGAAAGAAAGAGAGACTGAAAAAATCTTCACTTTCTCTCACGGAAAAATTTAAATATCCTACTAATATTTATGTATATATTACTAATATTTATGCATTATATCTTGTTTTAAAAAAACATGAAAGTTTTAAAGAAAAACATGAAGGTATATAGAAAATACGTATGTACGTCAAACTGAATAATTTTAATCTAATAATTTTCCAAGCTGAAAATAATTTATAAACTATAATTGTGGATAGCTTTGTATCACCTGCGGGGTGCGAAAACGAAAAGATCAAGAAAAACGAAACAAAATATAACGCTACATCATCACGACATCCTACTAATACCTAAAAGATCGAGCTAAAAGAAACGGAGAGACCAGAAAAAAAATCCTTTCTCTACCTTAAGAAAGAATTTAAATATCCCACGGATGCTTAAAAAATCGGTATAAGTTATCAATACTATTATTTTAACACAATCAAACTGATTGTAAACTTATCACACGAACTGAATATTGCCACATGAGCGAAAAATTGCCCAAACCGGGAATCGAGCCCAGATACTTGGCTTACAAGGCCAATGCTTTACCTGTTAAGCTAACTGGGCGATAGCCGGCGGTGATTTCTCGCTCAGATATCCTTGTTATAACATCTGGTTTGTCATTTAGAGAGCTCGGCAGGCGAAATTTGGCTTACAAGGCCAATGATTTACCTATCGCCCTGTTAGCTTAACAGGTAAATCATTGGCCTTGTAAGCCAAATATCTGGATTCGATTCCCGGAACATGAACATACACAGAAAATACGCATGTAAGTCGAACTGAATATTTTTAGTCTTGTAATTTTCCATGCTGAATATAATTTATAATGTATAATTGCTTGTAGCTTTGTATCACCTGCTACCCAAGACAAACAACTCAAAATCAAACGCAACACCATCAAGACATCAAACTGATTTTTAAAAAAAGATCGAACTGAAAGATAAAGAGAGAGAGATAGAAGGAAAGAGAGAAAAAAATATTTTTCTACTTCAAGGAAGACTTTAAATGTCCCACAGATACTTAAAAAATCGGTATAAGTAAGTTAAACATGAACATACACAGAAAATACGTATGTAAGTCGAACTGAATAATTTTAATTTTCTAATTTTCCACGCTGAATATAATTTATAATGTATAATTGCTTGTAGCTTTGTATCACCTGCTACCCAAGACAAACGACTCAAAATCAAACGCAACACCATCACAACATCAAACTGATACGTAAAAGATCGAACTAAACAAGAAAGAGAGGAGAAAAAAAAAAAGAAAAAAAAAAGCAATTCTTCCTTTTTTTTCACGGAAGAATTTTAATAAGTGAATGAAACAGCTTGAAAAAATGCCATCTAATCGTCAAACTGAATAATTTCATTTTGATTATTTTCCATGCTGAAAGTAATTTATAAACTATAATTAAATGTGGCATTGTATCAGCTGCTGCCTACGACAAACGATTCAAAATCAAACGCTACACCGTCAAGACATCCTACTGATACCAAAAAGATCGAGCTAACAGAGAAAGAGAGAGATAAAATCTTCCCTTTATCTCAAGGAAGAATTTAAAAATCCCACGTATACTTTAAAAAAAAATTGGTATAAGTTATAAAGTTAAACATGAACATACACAGAAAATATGTATGTAAGTCGATCTGAATAATTTTAGTCTTTTAATTTTCCATGCTGAACATAATTTATAATATATAATTGTTTGTAGCTTTGTTTTACCTGTTATCCAAGACAAACGACTCAAAATCAAACGCAACAATATCACGACATCAAAAAGATCGCGATGAGAAAATAAGAGAAAAAGGGGGAAAAAAACAATTTGTCCTATACCTTAAGAAAGAATTTAAATATCCCACAAATACTTAAAAAAAAAAAAAAAAAAAAAAAAAAAAAAAAAAAAAAAGGTAGAAGTTACAAAGTTAAACATGAGCATATACAGAAAATACGTATGCAAGTCGAACTGAATAATTTTAATCTTCTGATTTTCCATGCTGAACATAATTTATAATGTATAATTGCTTGTAGCTTTGCATCACCTGATGCTCGAAACAAACGACTCAAAATCAAACGTTTCATCATCACGACATCAATCTGATAAAAAAAGAAAAAAAAGAAAGGAAAAAAGATCGTACTGAACGAGAAAGAGAGTGAGAAACAGGGAAAAAAATCTTTTTATACTTCAAGGAAGAATTTAAATATCTTACAGATGCTTAAAAAATCGGTATAAGTTATAATTTTAAGCATGACCATGTATAGAAAATACGTGTATAAATCGAACTGAAGAATTTTAATCTTCTAATTTCCCATGCTGAACATAATTTATAATGTATAATTACTTGTAGCTTGTATCACCTGCTACCCAAGACAAACGACTCAAAATCAAACGCAACACCATCACGACATCAAACTGATACCTTAAAGATCGAACTGAACGAGAGAGCGGGAGAAAAAACAATCCTCCTTTTCCCTCACGGAAGAATTTAAATAAGTGAATGAAACAGCTAGAAAAAACGCCATCCAATCGACATAGCTGTTAGTTACCTCTCACATTTGCAAATAAAAACAGCGGACCGTTTTTGCTTAGCATCTCCCTCTTCTCTCTCCTGAAAAGAAATGTTCTTTGCGGGGGTGAAAATGGTGTCGTTCAGGGGTTGGGAGGTCAATCAATGCAATCAGTTCCCTCTCCTCTGGAACATCAATTGATGTTGCAAGTGCCACCTGCTCTTACCAACCATTCCCCAAAAGATAGATTCTTCTCTCTTCGGGGGCGAACCGAGTCTGAACGAGGGGTGAGGAGCTCCTCTGCGTTTAAAATGGGGTAAGTACGGGAGGACGAAATGGTAATTTTGTATACTGTGGGAATTATTTTTGCGGTGTTTGGAGGGGAGAGGTTTTAACAAGGTATAATGTGGGAGTTAGTGGCCGAAGTTTGTGGGTTGGACAGATGTTGTGGGATTCGTTTGTTGGTAGACACAGTACGTAATGTGTTGATAGTGGTCACTTTTGGATTTATAGTTGCTGGTTTTATGAAGTAATCATCGGCCAAAGGGCGTGAGAGGTCATGGCTTAACAGTTAAAAGTGAGGTCAGAGAAATAAATCATCAATTTTAAATCAAATCTTTGTTGGTAAATGGAAATAATACCAGTATATGAGCTGAGAGTTCATTTAATTGAACATATCATTTGACTACATTGTATCCCACAGTTCTGTTACGTAACCATTCCACATTTTTATGAAAGAAAGAGATCATTCTGGATTTTCAACAGACTGGCAAACACAGAAGAGTTAACGGAAAAATATTTTCTCCACTACTTACTGTACCGAAAAATCATTCTCATACTATTGTTAAAAAGCAAAACATGACCCTCATAGCATGCATAATCACAGTGACGTCACTGTGAGTCACTTTGGTCACATCACATCTGTGATTAAAATGCCATCACTCAGTGACGTCACATTGTGACTGAGATGTGACTTTCTTAAAAAAATTTTGAAATTAGAAATATTCTTCAAAACATGGTATTTACTTTAAAAAACATGTTTCTGGCAATTTCAATATCGTCACTTTTGTCACAGTTTTGTCACAATGTTAATGTCAAAGTAGTCACAAATGACACAGTTTTCACAAATTTGTCACACCATGACTTCACAAAGTGGTCACAATGTGACGTCACAAACGAGCTCTAAAACGGCCATAACGACTTCACATCGACGGCACGAGACGTCACATCGACAATCGATGGTCACAACGTCACAATGTGACTTCCAATGACGTCGCAGTGACGTCACAATGCCTTACGGCAATTATTTTTTTCCCTTGTTTATTTTTTCTTTCTTCTTTTTTTAATCAAAATATCTGTATAAAATAAACTTTTTTTGCAGTATGTTACTTTATCAGTATTATTTTTATGAGTCAATTTCACCCACACGAAAACACCGACTCGCTAATGCTAATACTGTAGGAGCATTTTTTTTTTTTAATATCACGTTTGCATTTCAAAATTTTGATTTTTTTTTTCATTGGATAGTTGAAATATATTTCTATAAAGGCCGTTTTTCCCTTTTTCGATTATTTGGAAGGAGGAGAGGGGATATAGGGGGATATTTTGACTATCGGTACCAATATCGAAAGTGAAAGTATTCTCATAAGAAAATGCTGCAAACAAAATCGAAAGTGTAAAAAACGATCATCTTATAGAGATGGACTTCGGCTATCCATTGCAAGGGGGGAGGGGGGGGAGGAATCAATTACAAATAGGGAAATAGATACAAGATGCTTAAACAAGAACTTAAAAAAACTTACAAATATATACTTTAAAAAATTCCCTAAAGGCTTACATTAGCGAGCGGTTCTCTCGCTTGAGTAAAATAGTCCTTTAACTTAAAAAAATGCAAAACATTTGACATCACGGTGATAATAGAAAATTTTACATGTCTACAAAACAATACTTTGTTACTTTATTATAATTTTCTTTGCCGTTTTAGGGTTTTCAAATATTTTCCGATGCACACAATTTCAAAATGCCAAACTTTTTATACTTCTACCTTGTAAAATTTAAGAAGGATAAAAATTCAGAAAAATTTAGCATAATCAAAAACTGTATTTGCAAAAATAGGTTCAAATTAAGCTGTATCTGACATATTTAATCATTTGTTATATTTATAACACCTGCCACAAAGTAAAAAAAAAATATATATATATATATATAATGCTTTTCCTGGAAGCTTCATTTAAACTTTTTCTTGAATTTTCCAGTTGAAATTCTGACACTTGCATAAAGTGGAGCAGTTGTATGATTGGAGTGAAGTGGTGCATAAGCCAACAATTAACACCACTAGTGGCTGACTCGTAAGTCTATCATTGTGTTTGCCATACAATTAAAAGTACGAAAACATGGAAAACAGAGTGCAGGAAAATATAACGCTAAGTCTACGAGTCAACCACTAGTGGTACTCATTTTTGGCTTATGCATGATTCACTTTCGGCAGACATGGATGATTGGATTCCTCTATGACTACTCTTTCATAATATAAAGCATTTTTTCTTGTGCGCGATGACTTAATGTTTTGTGCGGTCGGCTCTTGGACAATGAATAAGATAAAGTAAAGTATTTATAACTGATTCTAAACTGTATTACTTAAGGGAGTCCAGGATAAAAACAATTTTTCTAAACTAATTTTATTGCAATAAAAATTTCTTTCTTTTTTTTTCTCTGTTAAAATGGTGTTTGAATTATGTTTTTATCTTAATTGGAATAGTTATTGAAATATTATTTTTTTTTCTTTTTGGTTTCTTTTCAAAAAATCTAGCTTTCAAGCAATGGTTACACTCATGTTAATGATTTCTTGTGAAAATGAGTTTTTCTTCATGATGGATTTTTTCACTGTTTCTCGCGTTTAAATTATTATAACTCTAGAGCTGTTAAAATTAAACGGTTCAAACATGGAAAATGTATGCATATATATACATATATGTGGGAATAAAGAATGAAGTATTCGGCAATAAAAGATAATAAACTCAATGATTTTAAGAACGTGATATCTCAAGTGAGACTCATGTGATGATGCGTGGCGAGAACGAGGTGTTCTATAGATTTTTCAGCGATGGCGAGTTTGGTGGATGTTTAACCCTTTCCGGCGCACTACTCTTTAAAGTTGGAATTTAAAGAAAAAAAATAGGCAATTTCTTTAAGCCTAGAGGAGCACACAGGTATAATTTTGTAAAGATTGCACAAACCATTTTAATTATACAGCTGTTGCCGAAGTGGTAACACCGTGCAAGTACAGCATTGACAAGCGCAGTGAGAAGAGCATTGCTGTGAAGCGCGTATTAGAGTAAAATATTTTACTTATTATTTAAAAACAGTAGAATTTGATCTCTGTGATGCTACCATCTAGAACTCATAAGAAAGATTTAAAGTAGCCATTAGAGTAGTTTTTGAAACATTCACGGAAGTGTTTGTGTCTCTACACAGAGGGAAATTTAGTTGTTGCCGACCCGGCAACACTGCGCCGGAAAGGGTTAATGCAAAGCTCAGGGAAGCTTGTTTATGCTAAATATTATTCAGTTCTACTGTTATATTTGAATGTTATGTATATATTTTATGTCTATTAAACCTTTTTATATTTTCAAGAATATTAGTTTTGTTTAAATCATAAGTTAATCACTTAAAATCCAACATATATATATTAAGATACATGACTTTTTTTTTAGATTTTTACTTTAAAATTTTTTTAATTTTTATTTGAAATAATATTTAATCAAAATGCTGTATCAAAATTTAAATTTATATTTTTCTGTTTGTTTAAATGAAAAAAAAAATCTATAAATAATATTTCGAGTTGTAACGATCTTAAGTTACACCACTTTTTAAATAAATTTTTAATTTAAATTGAAAAAAAAATCTGAGAAGTTTTATCATGTGATTTAGTTTACAAAATAATACGGTTAATCATCACAAAAAATTTCAAAGTTTCAACTCATTAAATAAAAACAATTTTAAAATTTGTCCTGGACCCTCTTAAAGAGTTAGAACGTAATGTCTACAAATTTCAAGCATATCTGTATAAAAAATGTACCAGAAATGCTAGTATATTTAAGGATGAAAAAAGGGAAATATTTAAAACACCACAATGCATTAAAAAAAAATATGTATATTGAATAATCGCAATGCTTCTGAATATTTTTCAGAAAATAGCACACAATTATGAAGAGGGTTCAAATCCATGTATGTTACATAAATTTTACGAAAAGAGGAGTTTAAAATGTATTTTTAAAATTTTATTCAATTTTATGCAACAATGTATAAAAGTGATATAGTAAAAATTTCATCTTGTATAAAAAAAAAAATAAAGAAATAATAATAATAATAATAACATTAAGGGTGTTTTTAAATCAAAAAGGGCAATTTTGTGACACATGCATTAATTTATTTTTGTTCGGAAATGCATGAAAATAGCAGGTGTTGTTATTCAGAAACTGTCTAATTGCACTCATTTTTAAAATTTTTTTTTAAACACAATAGATTTTTCATAAGAAGTCTTCAAAGTTGACATTTTTGAACATATTTCCGGATAAAAGCAGAAAAACCGGTCGAAAAGCAGGAGAAAAAAGGGTGATCGCGTGATCAAAATAGCTTAGAACTCGAAAGGTAATTTATTGATCAAAAAATGGAAAATTAAGTTCGATTTGAAATCACTTTCATAGTCAGGCATTCCAATTTTATATCTTTCCGTTAAAAAATAAATGTGAACAATATTTAGTATTAAAAAAAAATTATAATAATTACGAGATAGCTAAGCTTATCCATCTATTTTATTTTTATCATTCTGAGTCTAAATTACGGAATTTTAAATTTGTTGAACTCAGCAAATTATTTATAATACATATTTTTTAATTATATAATTTTATTTCAATATTTTTATTACATATATCATATATATTACTTTTATTTCAATATTTACTTATATAATTTTATTTACATATATCATATATATTATTTTTATTTCAATATTTACTTATATAATTTTATTTACATATATCATATATATTATTTTTATTTCAATATTTACTTATATAATTTTATTTACATACATTTTTTAACTGCTAGACCATCGGCATCAGGGTAATTTTTTATATAGTCCTCATACGAATTTTTTTCATTATTTCTGTATATATCGTCTTGATAAAGAAGAATTAAGATAAAATATAATAAATAAAAGATATTTAAAAAAAATTAAATATCTTTAAAATATATAAAAAATTATATATCAGTTCAATTTACTTTATCAATAATTACACGTACAATCTTACACTTTAAATATTCTTTTGTACAAAATTAGTAATTTTAAAAAATATTGTTGAGTATTAAGTTTTAATTAATAATAACTATTAAGAGTTCCCAAAAATATAAATATAAATTTTCTAACTTCTCATTTTAAGATAATTTATGAAATACAAAAATCCTAGCTACAGGAAATTACAGGAATTCTGTTGGGTCAATCCATTTCAAGTGGTCCAGAAAATATTTTTTTGGTCGCTCGACCATTTTTAAAAAATCTGAAATTTTTTGTACAACAACCCTAACATGACGGAAGTTCAAAATGACCGTTATTTTAATTTTACTATTTTTTGTTTGTGCATGGCGGCCATCTTTGTTTCATCGTGTTCAGTGATTTTCTCAGATACTAGGATACACAAAATTGTAAATATCTCGTCTTTTATTTTCCCAATTGAAATGGGGTTTGCAGCATTTTGTTCAGAATAAAATAGGCTAAATGTGCGGTGGTAGAATAATTTTGAAAAATAAATTTTTACAGGTGAAATTTTAGCACAAAATTTAAGATTTTTTCCAAAATCTATCCGTTTGCAAGAGGAAATTTTTCATGTAAGGAAAACTGTCAACCTTACAAATTTTTTTCTACAAATAGGTCCAAAATGCGTGTACTCACGCACCAAGTCCCACATCTGGGAGTTGATTTCTCTTTTCGAAAAAAATTCAGAAATTCGTCAAAAATTTCAAAAATCGCACTTTTTAGGCTTTGATAACTCCGGTGGGGCACGAGATAAAAATCTGAAATTCTGGCCTTTGATAGTATTGTATAGTAGTGTTATGTACAAAAAATTTCAAGAAGGAGATTTAACTACAAGCTGAGATATGACACTGAAAATATGTGAAAACAATACTGCCAAACTATTGTAAACCTACTATGTAATTGTTCAACAAGACTGTCAACCTTGCACAATTTTTTCTACAAATAGGTCAAAAGTGCGTGTACTCATACACCAAGTCCCAGATCTGGGAGCTGATTTCTCTTTGCGAAAAAAATTCCGAAATTCGTGAAAAATTTCAAAAATCGTACTTTTTAGGCTTTGATATCTCTGATGGAGCACGAGATAAAAATCTGAAATTCTGGCCTTTGATAGTATTGTATAGTAGTGTTATGTACAAAAAATTTCAAGAAGGAGATTTGACTACAAGCTGAGATACGGTGATTAAAAAAATGTTAAGAAATGCTATTAGAGTACATTAGGAGAAATGAGATTAGTTTCTTTTATTACAATATTTACACAGAAAATATCGTTTGTTGAAAACAGTCAAGTAATAAACATTTAATTTACAACGATTCTATATATGCTCAACAAAGAGCTTAACAATATTTACGAGAGATGTTACGAGTTCGACCAGTTACTGTTGTCAGTTCATCAGGCTGTTCTTTATCAAAATTTTATTTGAAGCCCCCCAAGTCTTGTCATCCCTTGTTAACTTGAATGAAATTCTCTAGGTTTAATAATTGAAACCATGTCAACTCGATCAATTGCAATTCATTGTCTGTAATTTACTTTTCCTGAAATGTGTTCCGAGTAAAATTGTTGCAATAGCATTTCTAGTAGGTTTGTTCATCTGGACAAATAGTGTATTGGCTTAGCATACATTCTAAATTGTTTAAATCATTCAGAAGAATTTGAAGAAGATATTTGTAATTAACATTTAACTTTGTACCATAAATAATTATATTTAAAATTTTGGAGGTATGAACAATTACATAGTAGGTTACATTAGTTTGTCAGTATTGTTTTCACATATTGCCCATGTCATATCTCAGCTTGTAGTCAAATCTCCTTCTTGAAATTTTTTGTACATAACACTATTACACAATACTATCAAAGGCCAGAATTTCAGATTTTTATCTCGTGCTCCACCAGAGATATCAAAGCCTAAAAAGTGCGATTTTTGAAATTTTTCACGAATTTCGGAATTTTTTTCGCAAAGAGAAATCAACTCCCAGATCTGGGACTTGGTGTATGAGTACACGCACTTTTGACCATTTGTAGAAAAAATTGTGCAAGGTTGACAGTCTTGTTGAACAATTACATAGTAAATTTACAATAGTTTGGCACTATTGTTTTCACATATTTTCCATGTCATATCTCAGCTTGCAGTCAAATCTTCTTCTTGAAATTTTTTGTACATAATGCTACTACACAATACTATCATAGGCCAATATTTCAGATTTTTATCTCGTGCCCCACCAGAGATATCAAAGCCTAAAAAGTGCGTTTTTTGAAATTTTTGACGAATTTCGGAATTTTTTTCGCAAAGAGAAATCAACTCCCAGATCTGGGACTTTGTGTGTGAGTACACGCACTTTGGACCTATTTGTAGAAAAAATTGTGTAGGGTTGACAGTTTCTCTTGCATGAAAATTTTCCTCTTGCAAACGGATAGATTTTGGAAAAAATCGTAAATTTTGTGCTAAACTTTCACCTGTAAAAATTTATTTTTCAAAACTTTTCTACCACTGTATATTTAGCCTATTTATTTCTGAACAAAATGCTGCAAACCCCATTTCAATTGGGAAAATAGAAGACGAGATATTTACAATTTTGTGTATCCTAGTATCTGAGAAAATCGCTGCACACGATGAAACAAAGATGGCCGCCAAGCACAAACAAAAAATAGTAGAATTAAAATAGTGTTCATTTTGAACTTCCATCATGTTAGGGTTGTTGTACAAAAAATTTCAGATTTTTTAAAAATAGTCGAGCGACCAGTGCTGGACCACTTGAAATTGATTGACCCTGTTGGATCGCCAATAATGTCCTAGATACCATTCTATCAAGAGTAAAGTCCGAAGCCTCGATTTTTCTTGAGAACCATAAGTTAAACCTGTCTTAAACCGCTCGGTAACATTGACCTCCTTCAACTTTACTTTAATTCTGAACACCTTCTTGATTTAATTTCCCGCATGCGCATATCTGCCCATTTTGGTCTTAAAATTTAACAGTGTTATTTAATATATATGATATTCTCTCCGGTTGATCAATTATGAGGATCCAAGACTGCCGAATGTTTTTATTTTTTGTCTACGATTCTTTAAAAACAAAAAGTCTTTGGGGTAGATTTTTTGTAATCTTCGAGGTAGATTATTGTTATTTAGACAAAAGTAATATATATATACCTGTAGACAAAGTAATTAAAAGACAAAGTAGTGTAGAAAAGTAAAAACAAAGTTGCATTTCAATATTTTTATTTTTATTTGTTTATTTTTTTTCTACGATTCTTTTAAAACAAAAAGTCTTTGGGGTAGATTTTTTGTAATCTTCGAGGCAGATTATTGTTATTTAGACAAAAGTAATATATATACCTGTAGACAAAGTAATTAAAAGACAAAGTAGTGTAGAAAAATAAAAACAAAGTTGCATTTCAATATTTTTATTTTTATTTGTTTATTTTTTTTTTTCATTTGATAGATGAGATGAATTTGAATGCAGGCCGATTTTTACTTTTTCGATCTTGTTTGCAAATATTTTTATGAGGGTACTTTCGCTTCCCAAGCCGGTTCATAAAATGAAAGCGTCCCCATAAAAAATATCTGTTAGCAAAATCAAAAGAGTAAAAAACGGCTCACATACAGATCGATCAATGAAAAAAAAATCATTTAAAAATATTAAAATGCAACGGAGATACCTTTATAATTTTTTTTCATAGGATTAATATTTGCGAATGGGTCTTTTCATTTGAATAAAGTAGCCTCTTAAGATGGTTCTGAAATTCCCTGCTTACCAAACCCAAAACATTTTGACATATATTCTGACTCATTTTTACTGGCTCAAGCACAAAATTGGCAGGCCTAACTAGTGAAGCAATTTGGAATTGAAATACATTTCCCATTTTTTGATAATCGAGTTATAAGCAATATTGAAATCGTGATGACAAATTTTTCTTCTTGCTCATGCTGTGACTTCCGATAATTTGGTTCAAAATGCCAACTATTACACTAATTTACGAGTGATCGTTTGACTAATGGGAAATGTCAATAGTTTCTGAATAATAGCTCCTGTCGATTTCATTGCTTTCCCGAACAAAAATGAAATGAAAATTGTGTCAGAAAGTGATTCCTTTAGATTTCAGAATAGCTGATTCACTCTCATGATATTTTATTCGAAAAATTTTATTTTCGGAACCAGTTTCAAACGGGAAAATATTTTCAATAAAAAAAACATGCAAATAAAATAGTAAAAACAAAAAACGGCCTTTGTAGGTATCAACTTCAAATATTCAATGAAAAAAAAAAAATGTAAAAATATTGAAATGCAAAAAGAGATTGAAGTGAAAAAAAACTTCCTTAAAACACCATGAAATAAGTTGATTGCGCGAGGCCTTTCGAAAGAACTTTAGTCTTACTTCGTCAGGCGCTAAAAAGACGTGCGTCTACTATGAATGTAGCGGCACGACAGCGCACATCTACTAAGAATGTCGTGCCGCTACATTCATAGTAGACGCACGTCTTTTTTGCGCCTGACGAAGTAAGACTAAGTTCTTTCGAAAGGCCTCGCGCAATTAACTTATTTTATGGTGTTTTAAAAAAGTTTTGTCACTTTAATTGTGTATAACACCAGCTTTAGTTTTATATTTTGCAAAGAGTGAAAATCGTCTCGGAAATCGCGTCATTAAAAAAATTCTTCCACAAGTTTAACATTTGCGAACGATGAAGAAGTCTTTTAGCCCTTTCAAAGGCAAGTAATCGCGTTCATGCAATGTGGAATTCACACTTCTCACAATGTAGATTTCGCACTTTGTTGAATTTACACTTTGTAGAATTCACACTTCTTACAATGCAGAATTCACACTTCTCACAATGTAGAATTCACTTTTTTTAAAAACTAAAGTTAAAGAAATAAAGTGTAAAAGTTTCAAATTCGAATCTTTATTAAAATTAGGTGATCGCCCAAGGGATTAAGTGAAGTAGCCTCTCAAGACGCTACTTTATTCAAATGAAAAGACTTGTTCGCTAATGCAAATCCTACGGAAGAAATTTATAAAAGTATCTCCGTTGCATTTTAATATTTTTATATGATTTTGTTTCTCATTGCATAGCTGAGATCAATCTGTATGCAAGCCGTTTTTTACTTTTTGATTTTGCTTACAGATTTTTTTTTTCTATTTTTATAAGGACGCTTTTATTTTCGGAACCAGTTTAGAAAGTGAAAGCACTCTCCTAAAAAATATCTGCCACCAAAATCGAAAAAGTAAAAAACGACCTGCATTTAGATCAATCTCAGCTATCCAATGAAAAAAAAAATCATTTAAATATATTGAAATGCAACCGAGATATTTTTATAAATTTCTTCCATAAGATTAGGACTAGTTAATGGGTCTTTTCATCTGACTGAAATAGCCCTTAATTCGGTACTTAGAAAAGCATTCATATTCACTCAACATCCAGTAAACTTTTTGACGGGTCAATCCATTTCAAGTGGTACAGAAAATATTTTTTTGGTCGCTCGACCATTTTTAAAAAATCTGAAATTTTTTGTACAACAAGCCTAACATGACGGAAGTTCAAAATGACCGTTCTTTTAATTTTACTATTTTTTGTTTGTGCATGGCGGCCATCTTTGTTTCATCGTATGCAGCGATTTTCTCAGATACTAGGATACACAAAATTGTAAATATCTCGTCTTCTATTTTCCCAATTGAAATGGGGTTTGCAGCATTTTGTTCAGAATGAAATAGGCTAAATATACAATGATAGAAAAATTTTGAAAAATAAATTATTACACGTGAAATTTTAGCACAAAATGTACGATTTTTTCAAAATCTATCCGTTTGCAAGAGGAAAATTTTCATGCAAGGGAAACTGTCAACCTTACACAACTTTTTCTACAAATAGGTCAAAAGTATGTGTACTCATACACCAAATCCCAGATCTGGGAGTTAATTTCTCTTTGCGAAAAAAATTCCGAAATTCGTCAAAAATTTCAAAAATCGCACTTTTTAGGCTTTGATATCTCTGGTGGGGCACCAGATAAAAATCTGAAATTTTAGCCTATGATAGTATTTTGTAGTAGCGTTATGTACAAAAAATTTCAAGAAGGAGATTTGACTACAAGCTGAGATGTGACATTGAAAATATGTGAAAACAATACTTTCAGACTATTGTAAACCTACTGTGTAATTGTTCAATAAGACTGTCAACCTTGCACAATTTTTTCTACATATAGATCAGAAGTGTGTGTACTCATACGCCAACACCCATATCTGGGAAATGATTTCTCTTTCCAAAAAACATTCCGAAATTCGTCGAAAATTTCAAAAATCGCACTTTTTAGGCTTCGATATCTCTGGTGGAGCATGAGATAAAAATCTGAAATTCTGGCCTTTGATAGTATTGTGTAGTAGTGTTATGTACAAAAATTTTCAAGAAGGAGATTTGACAACAAGCTGAGATACGGTGATTAAAAAATGTTAAGAAATGCTATTACGAGTACATTAGGAGAAATGAGATTAGTCTCTTTTATTACAATATTTACACAGAAACTATCGTTTGTTGAAAACAGTTAAATAATAAACATTTAATTTACAAAATACTATATATGCTCAACAAAGAGCTTAACAATATTTACGAGAGATGTTATGAGTTCGACCAGTTACTGTTGTCAGCCCATCAGGCTGTTCTTTCTAAAAATTTTATTTCAAGCCCCACAAGTCTTGTCATCCCTTGTTAACTTGAATGAAATTCTCTAGGTTTAATAATTGAAGCCATGTCAACTAGATCAGTTGTAATCCATTGTCTGTAATTTACTTTTCCTGAAATGTGTTCCGAGTAAAATTGTTGCAATAGCATTTCTAGTAGATTTGTTCATCTGGACAAATAGTGTATTAGCTTAGCATACATTCTGAATTGTTTAAATCACACAGAAGAATTTGAAAAAGATATTTGTAATTAACATTTAACTTTATTCCATAAATAATTAATTTAAAATTTTGGAGATATGGAAAATTACATAGTAGATTGCAATAGTTTGGCAGTATTGTTTTCACATATTTTCCATGTCATATCTCAGCTTGTAGTCAAATCTCCTTTTTAAAATTTTTTGTACATAACACTACTATACAATACTATCAAAGGTCAGAATTTCAGATTTTTATCTCGTGCTCCACCACAGATATCAAAGCCTAAAAAGTGCGATTTTTGAAATTTTCGACGAATTTCGGAATTTTTTTCGCAAAGAGAAATCATTTCCTAGATCTGGGACTTGGTGTATGAGTACACGCACTTTCGACCTATTTGTATAAAAAATTGTGCAAGGTTGACAATGTTGTTGAACAATTACATAGTAGGTTTACAATAGTTTGGCAGTATTGTTTTCACATATTTTCCATGTCATATCTCAGCTTGTAGTCAAATCTCCTTCTTGAATTTTTTTGTACATAATGCTACTACACGATACTATCATAGGCCAAAATTTCAGATTTTTATCTCGTGCCCCACCAGAGATATCAAAGCCTAAAATGTGCGATTTTTGAAATTTTTGACGAATTTCGGAATTTTTTTCGCAAAGAGAAATTATCTCCCAGATCTGGGACTTGGTGTATGAGTACACGCACTTTTGACTTGTTTGTAGAAAAAATTGTGTAAGGTTGACAGTTTTCCTTGCATGAAAATTTTCCTCTTGCAAACGGATAGATTTTTGAAAAAATCGTAAATTTTGTGCTAAAATTTCACTTGTAAAAATTTATTTTTCAAAGTTTTTCTTCTACTGTATATTTAGCCTATTTTATTCTGAACAAAATGCTGCAAACCCCATTTCAATTGGGAAAATAGAAGACGAGATATTTACAATTTTGTGTATCCTAGTATCTGAGAAAATCGCTGCACACGATGAAACAAAGATGGCCGCCATGCACAAACAAAAAATAGTAGAATTAAAATAACCGTCATTTTGAACTTCCATCATGTTAGGGTTTTTGTACAAAAAATTTCAGATTTTTTAAAAATAGTCGAGCGACCAGTGCTGGACCACTTGAAATGGATTGACCCTGACACATTTTTTTAATTCATCGCTTTTTAATATAAAAACGTGATACTTTCGGGAATGTTGTTGAACTGTTTGATAATTGATTCTTTTTTTCATTTTCCGATAGATTAATTACATCTTGAGTTATAAGAGATTATTATCTTAGAACAACAATTTTTTTTTCCCCTTACCAATCAACTTCTCTTACATTTTCCCCTTAAATCGTCAACTTTGGCAACGTGCGTTTTCTGAAAAGTCTACAACGCAGTGCCAGATTTACGCCAGAGCATTCGGAGCACGAGCTCAAGGCTCCTGTTTTTCAGGAGCCCGAAATGCTACTGGAGGTTTTTCAGTTATAGTTCAAAATCTGATGTAGTTTTAATATTCAATGAAATTATATTTTATTATATTTGTACGGAGGTGTACTAAATTAAAAAGAAAAACTAAAAGAAAAAGCAAGTAGACTGTAAATTTAATGGAATGTTTATTTTTCTAAGAGTCGCTGCTTGTTGCAGTATTAGAGCTTGTTGCTAAGAGACTGTTTCTCTCAATCCACTGCGTCACACAACACGTGAGCAGGGTTACAGTAAATTGCCGATTGGCGTATAATTGGCGTGGGCTGTGTTTATCGCCAAGGCGATGTTACAAGAACACAATACAGAAGCGGAACATCCCGCCCGGCGTTAAAATATTTTTATATTTCAAGATACATATGCAATACAAGTAATAATACAATATGATACAGATTATAAGCAAAAATAAATAAATAAAATAAATAAACACAAATAATACATGAAAATTAATACATAATAAAGCACATTTAAAGTTTAGGATCTATGATGTTGTCCTCAATGGGTAATATACTTATTTTTGAAATAGGTCGTTTAAAATTACCCTTAGCGGTACGAACTTCAACTACCCTGACTATCCCGTCCGCGCCTGGGAAAACCTTATTAATGCGCCCTAGTGACCAAGTGCAAATGGGTAATTGTGAGTCCTTAAGCAAAACTAGCATTCCTGGCAGAATATTAGGCTTTTTAAATAGCCACTTGTTTCTTTCTTGTAACTGGCTCAGATAATTATTCTGCCAACGTTTCCATATTAACTGCGTTAATTTTTGAGTCCTTTGCCATTTATTTAGCAAATTATCTTTGACCTCACTTAAATTGGGTTCTGGAATTAAATTAAGAGGCTTTCCTATGAGAAAGTGACCAGGAGTCAACACCTGAAGATCGTCAGGATCTGTTGACAAAGGACAAAGCGGTCGCGAATTTAAAATAGCCTCTATCTGTGTGATAACTGTCAGGAATTCCTCGATCGTGAGATGAGCTGAACCCACAGCTCTTTTTAAGTGGTATTTGAAAGATTTGACTCCTGCCTCCCAAAGGCCACCAAAATTTGGCGCCCTAGGAGGGGAGAACTTCCAGTTAATACCTTCAGAAGCTAAAAAGTTCGAAACTTCATCACTCGTAACAAGTCTACGTAAATGTTTTAGTTCTGCTGAAGCCCCAACGAAATTTGTAGCATTGTCGCTAAAGATTACAGAGCTTTTCCCACGACGAGCGAAGAATCTTTTTAGAGTCGCTATTATAGCCTCGGATGTCAAATCTGAGACAAAATCCAAGTGCACAGCTTTAGTGACCATACATACAAATATGGCAACATAGATTTTCTGAAAAGTACCCTTTCTTTGACCGTTATATTTTATTTCAAAAGGCCCACTTAAATCTAATCCCACATTTGAAAATGGGGAACTGGGCACTATTCTTTCTGGAGGGAGATCCCCCATCATTTGACTAGCCGTTATAGGTTTAATTTTAAAGCATTGTAAACACTCATGTACAATTTTACGCGCAATATTTCTGCCACCGAGAGGCCAATATTTTTGACGCACAGTGTTCAAAAGAGCTTGGGGTCCTACATGAAAATCTCGTTTATGATAATATTGAAAAATTAGTTTCGTCAAGCGACAGCTCGCCGGAAGTATAATGGGGTGTTTATGATCAAAATTCAAATTTGATTTTGCTAGTCTTCCTTCCACCCTCAATAAGCTATCTCCATCTAAAAAGGGATTTAAGAATTTTAACTTACTTGCGCGATGAACCGAAGATCCCGCTTGGAGGGCCGAAATTTCATTTTTGAAATACTTTACCTGTTCATTTTTTATTAAATAAACCTCTGCCTTTCTTAATTCTTCCAGCAACAGAGGGCCGGTTGCAGATGTTGCTTTTTTACATTTATGTATGAATCTGAAAATATAAGCTAAAATTCTAATTAATTTTTGGAAATTATTGCTAAGATTAATTAAATTATCACAGAAATTAGAGTCATTATGAATAGCGAATGTCAAGTTGCTGGGAGCTTTAAGCTCATTAGAATAATGTTCATCTTTAATGTCACTTATATTAGAGTCAGTTTTTGCTATTGTTTCTTCAAGAATTGAAAGAGGCGGGCCATGCCACCACAACTGGTTAGAAGACAGGTTTTCCACACTTGCACCTCTTGATATCAAGTCAGCTGGATTGTGTTCTGACGGAATATGAAACCATGGAAAGTTCTTAGTTTGTTCCTTAATTTGCACAACGCGGTTTCCCACAAACGTTTTCAGGAGATGAGGAGCAGTGTCTATCCAAGCTAAAGCAATAGTTGAATCAGAAAACAAATTGACTGAAGCTACTTGTTTGTCTAATGAATTTAAGACCTTGTTAGTGAGTTTAGCCAGAAGAAGACATGCTGACAGTTCGAGACGTGGCACTGTTATTACTTTGGTTGGACACACGCGGGATTTACTACATAATAAGTGACTGATGGTTTCACTAGAATTAGATGTTTGCATGTATATCACTGCGCCATAAGCCTTGGAAGAAGCATCTGCGAAACCATTTAGCACCACTGATTGGTTCACAGCTAGGAAGCATCTTGGTACTTCAATGGATTCCAGTTCTTTAAGACTTTCGAGGAAGGTTTCCCATTGTTTGGCAACATGAGAGGGCAGCTTCTCATTCCACTCTATTTTAAGAAGCCATAGCTCCTGCATGAATATTTTTGCTTTAGCAATCACTGGCCCTAAGAGACCGAGAGGATCATAAATGCGGGCAATTTGCGAAAGTACATCTCTTTTTGTGAAATCACTCTTTGTGTTGATATTAACTTTATACCTAAACGTATCATTGAAACTGTTCCACAACATCCCTAATGTTTTAACAGTTATTTCTTCAGAATTTCTGTCCAGGGGAAACATGTGATTATCAGTAGATTGGATCTCATTGGTACACCATTTGTGTAAAACCATCCCTCCCTTTAGGAGGAGTTCAGTTAATTGCGATTTCATTAATCTGAATTCTTCTAAATTGGATGAGCCCGATAGGCAATCATCCATATAAAAGTCCTTCAAAACAATTTTCGATGCTAACGGGAATTCCTTTTTCTCATCTAGAGCTAATTGTTGTAATACTTTGGTGGCTAAGTAGGGGGCACAAGATGTTCCATACGAAACTGTTGTTAGCTGAAATACCTTAACCGGGGATGACATACTGTCTTTCCACAAAATTTTTAAATATTTGTACTGGGATGGATTTATTTCTATCATCCTAAACATTTGTTTAATATCCGCAGTAAAAGCATAAATATGCTTTCTAAATCTAATTAATATCGAAAAAAGATCATCTTGCAGAACTCCACCCTTACATAATAAATCGTTCAAAGATTTTCCGTTGGTTGACTTGGCACTAGCGTCAAAAACGACGCGTAGTTTTGTGGTTTTACTAGAGGGTCGTAAAACGCCGTGATGTGGTAAGTAATAGCCATCATTAAAGTTCGTGTTTTCTTTTATTTCATGCATGTGATTTAAATCTCTATATTCTTTAATAAATTCTGTGTATAAATTTTTCATAACAGGATCTCGATCTAAACGTTGCCACAGAGAGTTTAATCTTTTCAAAGCAAGATTTTTGGAATTTCCCAAATCGGGTTCTAAAACCTGTGGTTTAAACGGCATCGTGACCACAAACCTACCATCCGGTTTTCTGAAGTGCGTTTTATCGAAGTGATCATTACAATATTCTAATTCCTCACTGTTACAGGGTTTTAAATTTTGCACTTCTTCAATTTCCCAAAAAGACTTCAAAGTGTCATTAAGTAATTCAAGATTTTTTGTTAAGAAACAATAATTAGTATTATTATTATTTACTGTTTTGTCATAAATACAACCAGATACAATGTAACCAAAAATGCTTGATTGCAAGTATAAATTATTGCCTAACTTTATTTTTTCTTCATTTAAAAGAGAAAAATACAGTTCAGCACCGATAATTATCTCCACACTGCTTGGAATGTTAAATTTTTTATCCGCTAAACAAATATTTGCTGGAATTTTTAAATCTGATATGTTTATCTTTTTCGAGGGCGTGAAGTCACAAATGTTTGGAACGATTAATAACTCAATATCATAACTGGCACTATTCATTTTATTTGACAACTTTGATTTGATTCTAGATTTAATGTAAATAGGCAATTTATTTATTCCACTTACAGGAATATTTATTTTCTCCTTTTTCAAGCCTAATATTTGTGCTGCTTTAAATGTACAAAAACAATTCTGAGATGCGGAATCTAATATTGCCCTGAAAGGAATTTTGATGCCATTTACATCTGTCAAATAAATTATTGCAGTGCTAATTAAAACAGATTTATTATTATCATTTTCATATGAAAAAAATGAATGAGCAGTAGTTTCGTTTTGTGATAAATCTTCCGAAACAAAATTGCTATTTATTGTTTCATGTATTGGGAGATTGTTTATAGGATTGTTTACTGGTGTTGTATAATTATGTAATGATGAATGATGGCTTGCGCTCTTGCAAACATGACAAGTGCTTTTTGAATTACAATAATTAATGAGGTGGGCTGAACTTAAACAATTGAAGCAAAGTTTATTTTTCTTAACAAGGTTAATTCGCTCACTTAACTTCATATTTTTATATTTAACACAATGATATAAGGGGTGGTTTTCGGTTTTACAAATTACGCAACATTTACTTTGAGGTTTGCTTGTTTTTATGAATAAGGATTTTGCAGTATATTTAGAGGATACATTAGAACTTATACTATTTAAGATTTGACATCTTCGCTCAAGAAATTCTAAAAATTCATCAAAATTAGGCACTTCATTATCCTTTAATGTTAGTTCGTATTGTTTACGAGTTTCGTTATCTAGTTTATTTAGAATAATATTCAGCAAAATTGCGTTCGAGAAATTATCTCTATCATACTTTAAGATCTTTAAAGCCCTTAAATTTTTCTTCACGTTATCCAATAAAATGCGGAGATCCTTAGCGGATTCCTGTTTAATTACACAAAGATTTAAAATATTCTTTATATGACAATCTACCATAACTCTTTTATTCTCGTATCTTTGTTCTAACGCATTGAAAAGTGAAACATAATTTTCATCTGGTGTAAGCAAACTCCTCGCTTCACCAGTCAAAGCAGAACGCAAATAAAATAATTTTTCATTATCTTTTAAATTTGAATTATCATTAATAAGCTCTTTAAATGTACTTTTAAATACGGACCATTCTTCAATTCTGCCACTAAAAACCGGCAATATGACCCTAGGTAGCTTAATGCTAGACGTTTTAGCTTGGTCCTGTTCAATAGATTTTTTATTAGAATCAGTATTTTCATAATAAGCATTAATAGAGGATTTTAAGCTTACCTCTAGTTTTAGAATATCCTCGTCCAGTTGACTCAGTATTTTTTCAGTTTCTTCCAACTTTTCTTCCTCTATTATTCTATAATATTCCAGTTTAAGAGCTTCAAACTTTTCTTCAGTTTTCGACAGTAAATCCAGGTGGGCTTTCCATTCGGATAAATTAAATGTTTTTCCATCCGTTGCGTTAAATATCCTGGTGACTTGGGCCTTGATATTCCCTCGCCTTCTGTTCAATGCTTTTATCTCAGTTTCCGACATTATCTTGTTGACGAAATTCGATAAATTCAATATTTAATTCAATAGAAAAGACACTGATTCGTTCATACCTCCGGGTCGCTAGGACCAAATGTACGGAGGTGTACTAAATTAAAAAGAAAAACTAAAAGAAAAAGCAAGTAGACTGTAAATTTAATGGAATGTTTATTTTTCTAAGAGTCGCTGCTTGTTGCAGTATTAGAGCTTGTTGCTAAGAGACTGTTTCTCTCAATCCACTGCGTCACACAACACGTGAGCAGGGTTACATTAAATTGCCGATTGGCGTATAATTGGCGTGGGCTGTGTTTATCGCCAAGGCGATGTTACAAGAACACAATACAGAAGCGGAACAATATTCATACTGTATTTTTATAATGTTTTATATTTTGTTTAAAACAACAATTTATTACTTTATTATCGTGAATTTTTCTTTTATCTTTATCACTTAAAAAATATATTGTAGAATTAATTCTTGTTCAATCATTTTCTAGTTACTGTCAGACTGTTTGAGTGTTGGGGAGCGTAGCTTGGAGACTGTAGAGCCCCCTAATATTTTAAATAATTCTAGCTTAGGGTTGTCGAAAATTTATTATTAGTTGTTGCATACTTCATCATTCCAGATATATGGACTTGCATAGGAAAAGATAATTAGCACCACACAGTTTATTGTAAAATGTCTATTCATTTAAATTTCATAATTGCGAAATAATTATTTTAAAGTAAGTTATTAATTATCATATTTAATTTTTAATGAATATTTTGAAGCCGATAGTGGTTACTTTAGTAACTATCTTTCTTCATTTTTTTTAGTCAACCCCCCTGTAAATATCGCTGCAAGGCCGTAGCTAGAAGTAAATAATGGGGGGGAGGGGGGTGTCAAGAAAATGTAGAGGGGGCTCGTATTTTCTCTCATACAATCTCTCTCTCTGTCTGACGCAGAGAGATATATTAGTGCATATTCACACTGTTGGTACTATGTTTTTTATTAAACTGTTGTATTATTTTCATTTTATGCTAAGAAGATAATTGGATGAAGAAAAATTCGAGTATAACTAGTACAATATTGATCATCATGTTAATTTCATATGTGCAAATAGGATGTTGAATCACTTATTTTAGTTACAATTTAATATTTTTGGAAAACTGTGAAAGGGCGTCAAAATTAAATTAGATTTTTGAACGGAATTTTATTTGGATTTTCATACCATAAATTCATTTAGTGACCTTGGAATCTTTTCCAGGAGAGGCTCAAAATGTTATAAAGATTGGGGGGGGGGGGGTCTGAGCCGCCCCTAGCAGCCACTTAGCTTCTGTCTTGAAGGAGGCCCACGTAAGCATCTATTCCTAGGGCCCCAATTTTGTAAATCAGTCCTTGCTTCGACCTTTCCCTTAAAACCCCAAAAAAGTTCCATTACATAGTTTCTTAATAAGAGCACCTGTCAATTTGATGCGTTTTTTAACAAACAGGAATTCAAAAACGTGTTAGAAAATAAAGAACAGGGGCCGACTTAGACAGTGGGTGAACCCTGGGGCAAACATTATTGGGAGATGGGCCCTTCTATCTTAAAATTTTTCGTAAATTACACTGAAATAATTAAAACTAAAATCCATAACTATTGCATGTGTCATAAACTTCATACCAAATACTATTCACATCGATATATATAAAAGAAGAAAAATAACTTTAAGAAAATATAGAACGCAATTTTTTTTTTCGGTTACAGGAATATAATGATAAAAGTGAGACCTTAAGTGAGCATGGGGGCACGGAAACAGAGGGGGTAAGAGAAGGAAAAAAAAAAAAAAAACAATTGAAAACTGAAAAAAAAAATGAACCCCCTTAAAACTGAGGAAAAAAAAAATTGGCAACTTTTAACAATTTTTTATCATTTGACACTCTTTTAACGAAAAACTTATAAACTTACATCTGTCCTTGAGGGAGGGGAAGGGGCCTAACGCCGGAGGGCCTGGGGCAATTGCGCGCATGCCCTTGTCAGGCCCTGATAACGAGTTGTGATTTAAGAATACTTTAAACTTTTATAGAATACTTTAGACTTTTATACTTTACACTTTTTAAGTTAAAAATTTTCTGAGATAACGGATTGAACATTAAATTAATAATCATTAAGAAAAATGAATTGCATGATTGAATATTTCGAAATTCGTCCTTGGTAAACTAATATATCTATCTAAGTAGCAAGTGTTGTATTGCTTAATTTCTTATTGGCTTTCGATCATATTTTAAAGATAACAAATAATCCTTATTTATTTCACTAAAGGAAAAACTAACATCAGACTTTCCGGATAGAAGATAGATGGCGCTGTAGTCATTCATTCATCTCCTTCTCTGCAAGGCAACACGTCCGAGAGAAAACTGTTGGGTTTGGTTTTCTCCCGTTTCTTTCTCTCCTCCCCATACTTTCGTTTTTTATACGTTTCTCTTTCTTTTTTAATTTTCCCTTCTTTTTTTTAAGCCCCCTTACTAACTCCCCTCCCCCCCCCGTCTTCCATCCTTCCGTGTCGGTCCGTCCAATCAAGCGGCTGATTGTCATGAAATATTAATGAGCCCCATTCTCTCAGACACCAGAAAAAAAAAGGAGAATGAAATACTGAGAGGGGGGCAGTAAGAAAGGATAAAAAATAAATAAGTAAATAAATAAAGTTTGGAAAAAAATAGTGGTAGTAGATTCCTTTTTTTTTCCATTTTCTTCAATAGGAGGAAATTAGAGGTATTGGATGTGATCACGTGGTTAGTTTCAGAAGAAGGGGGGTGGGAGGTGAAAAAAATTGTATTTTCTCAAGAATATCTCATTTCCGTAAGGTAGATGGAAGTGTGAAATAATCAATGTTCGACGTGTTAAAGTGCAGATACGATCGGACGTATAATCGTGAAAATGAAACATTAAGCTGGATTCTGGGAAAAAAGGAAGTTGATATGTTTGATTTGGAACATGTATGGGGGGGTTCGACAGATGCGATTAGATTGGTATGTTGAAAAACGATGTTAAGGAGGAAAACTTAAAACTAACCCGCTGACATAAAATGTATTTTCTCCCTGCTTAAATGACCGTGTGTATCACGCGACGCACAAATTGCGACTGTTGCATATAGAAACCATGGAAGTTTTACATTGGTTAACACATTGCATTTATTAGATAAATTAGATAAATTTGGGTTTCTCGGATTAAAGGATAAGTTAGGAATTTCTACATTTTATTCTAAAGTCTTATAAGTGTACCGGACATAAAAGATATTTTAATGTAGATATATGTAAGCATGAGTGCATGCAGGCCTTTATTATCGCATGGGCAAATCGGAACTTTGCCCATGGGCCTCGGGTATTAAGGGGCCCTTAAATCCATACATAACATTATAAAATATTTACTTCCTTTTTTTAAATTCCAACTCATCCATGTGTTGAAATTATGAAATTCACCTTAAAGGGGTATAATAAGTTTTTAAAGTTATATAAAAGAGTTTTGTTCTGTACTGAAGAAAAATAGGGGTACTTTTATTAATTAAGGAATTTAATTTAGAATTGAAAGAATTAAAAAATTTCTTCCATTTCTGTCCAAGGTGCGAAAATATGTCTATCCATTACATACATATGAGTGACCATCAATTCTATTTGAATAACATTGCAATAATTCAAAAGGGGGCCCCCTGATTTAATTTTGCCCAGGGCCCCAATTAGTTATAATCGGGGCTTGAGTGTGAATGCACGCAGGATTTTTAAGGGGAGGGGCGAGGAGGAGGCGAACAGCTCTGTATCTCTAAATAAATGGAAAAAATATATTTTTTAAAAGGGCCGCTTCTTTGAAACTCCCCGATCGCTAAATCCTATGACAAACTATGGGAAAACGAAAAAGCGTAATTATTCATTACCTAAGCTAATCAGTAAAATACAGTTTTCACCAAAAATATGTACTAAAATAAATACACATTACTAAATGATACACGTATGAAAAGAATGTATATAAATTACACTTAAAAATTCATCAACGTTTCATTCGTTTCTACGAACGTCGTCAGGATACAATATAAAGATGTTAAATGTAATTTAAATTTTCAAAATGTAAACACATACGTCCACGAGCATAGTGTAGTTGAGATGAGAGTGCGTAAACTGCTTAATTAATTATAGCATATTGTGCCAGATTTTATGTCAGATGACGGTTTTTTGCATCAGAAGATAAAATTCAAATTTAAAATTCTCGCCTTCAATTTTAAGTATTTAAAACATTACTGGGTCATTCCAAAAATAAAGCACCCTTTGGTGTCCCAACACTTTGTATTGCTATATTTTCTAAAATTTTCTTTCAAAATTAAATTTAAATATTGGAAAATATATTTTATAGATATTTTTCTTTAATGCAATTTTTAAATTTGATATAAATTCCATTTATTATTATTGAAATAACTTTCATAATAATTGTGTCCTGTAAAAAGCCATGTCCCAAGAACAATTTTTACTTTTTAAACCCTATTTTTTTTACTATATGTATCGTTTAAGTTATCTTTCAGGATATTTTTTATGTCTTTGTAGTCTTTATATTATCCCTATATACTTTAAATATTTTTTGTAAATATTTTTCTTCATTTTATAAGAATAATTCCTGTGTCTCTTAATTTTTGTCCCCTGTGTTGCCGCCACCTTTTTCTTCCTATTAGAATAAGAATTTGCAAGCTAACTGTTATTAACAGCAGTCATTCATGTACTTTTAGAGTTAGCATTCATCCTAGGTAGTCATTTTCCTCATTTGTTAAATTTTGAAGATTATTATCAAAGTAAAGGTGATTTTTGAAGGTGGGTGTGTTTTTTGTGTGTCCCCTGTGTTACTATTGATTTATTTCGATTAATTATTAATTTTCTAATTTATTGGCATTTAAATTGTAAATCTTAATTAAAAGAAAATATTCCATCTAACTTTACATTGTTTCTATGAAAATAGTAATACATAGGTGATAATTTATTTCATTTTGTCCCCTGTGTTACCATGATATTGGTTGATATGTTGTTATGAGACAAAAAACCCAAGTTTAAAAATGAAATGCAACAGAATATCCTGTTTTTTAAGGCATTTGTTGGTCTGTATCAGAAATACATTTTTAATTAATACATAAGTACACTTTTAAAATTGTTACTTTTTTATGTTCAATTAGGATATCCCCTTTGTTACTTTATTGTCCCCTATTTTACTGACATTTCCTTTATCAGAACAAAAGAGAAAAAACTTTCTTATGAATCAGTTTTATAATATGCACTGGCTAATATGTATAAATAAGTTTTACTATAATTTTATTATATTAGAGTAATTTTTACCAAGTTATATAAAGTTTTATACAGGCAGAATGCAAAAAAGGGTAACATGGGGGACATAATATGCCTATATCATGAAAAAATATATACATAAACAAAAAACTATATGGCACTGAAAAAGAGCATTTATATCAAAGTGTTAATATTGTAAAAGCAATTCTCTATTTTAATAAGAAAAAATGAGAAGATTTTTTAAAATATGGTAACACAAGGGACATTTTTCAGCCAATGTGTCTGTGTTTCTAAGTGTAGAGATAAATATTTTTAATAAATGTAGTTTAAAAAATCTAAAAAACACGCTTTTTAAGTATATCAAACTAAAAAGTGAAAAATAATTCGTACTATAAGCTAAAAACAAAAATAGATGAAAAATACTATATTACTATAAAATCATTGTTATTATAAGAATCAATTAATAAGCAATAAATAAAATTATCGTGGAAAAAAAGCGTGGGGTGCTCCATCTATCAGTTCCTAAGAATCACCCCACGCTTTTTTTCCACGATAATTTTATTTATTGCTTATTAATTGATTCTTATAATAACAATGATTTTATAGTAATATAGTATTTTTCATCTATTTTTGTTTTTAGCTTATAATTACGAATACAGTACGAATTATTTTTCACTTTTTAGTTTGATATACTTAAAAAGCGTGTTTTTTAGATTTTTTAAACTATATTTATTTTCCACTTTTTAGTTTGATTACTTTAAAAGCGTGGTTTTTAGTTTTTTTAAACTATATTTATTTTAAAATTTACAACGAAAGGACATCGATCCAAATCACTTTTTTTTGGTCGACTCTGGTTAATTTAACCATGCATCTCGAATCCTATTAAAAATGTATAAAAAAATATTCTTCACATCATGAAAGACAACATTTTTTGCCAGATATAGCCAAATTTGGAGACATTCTTTCATTTGGCACCAAACACGTGTTGTGGCTTTCGTAATCTTAATAGTCAATTTTTCGGCCAAATGGCGCTAATATTTTGTGAAATATTGCCAACTTATTGGTTGCTGCCATTTTCTCATGACCCTGACCCGTATTACCCAAAATGACCCACTAATCAAATTTGATCAAACATGTGACTTAGCTCAAAGGTCTCCAGGTAATCAAAAACAGTAGAATATAAAGTTGAATCAAAATCGTTTAAGCCGTTTCTTAGATAAAATTAGCTTGACAGCATTCATCAATAAAGCGAAATGGCCCACTAATATAATTTTGTTTAACTTGCGACTCTGCCCAATAGTCTTCTCGTGACAAAAGACGTTTCGTTACAAAATTTAGGTAAAATTGATTGAATCGTTGTTATATATAATTAGAATAACCCTAACCCATTATGACCCAAAATGACCCCATTAATCGAATTTTCGCGAGCATGTGTCCTGGTCCAATGGTTTTCTCTTGCCCGAGAATATCATAATACAAAATATAGTCAAAATGGTGAGAGACATTTTCTACATAAAATTAGCATGACCCATCAATGACCCACAAATGACCCTTATAATCAAAATCTCTCGAACATGTGATTTAGCCCATTAGTTTCCTCGTGTCTAAAAATTGTTGCATACAAAATTTCGTTAAAAACGATCCAGCCGTTCATTAAATATAAATAGCTTGACCCAGACCCTTTATGACCCATTAATCGAAATTACTCGAAAGTGTGACCTATAATTTTCTTGTGCCAAAAAATGTTATATACAAAATTTCGTTAAAATCGATCCACCCGTTCTAAAGAACGGGTGGATGGATTTTACTGCTTGACATGATCCACAAATGATCCTTATAGTCGAAATCTCTCAAACATGTGATTTAGCCCATTAGTTTCCTCGTGTCAAAAAACTGTTCATACAAAATTTCGTTATAATCGATCACGCCGTTCTTTAAATATAAATAGCTTGACCCAGACCCTGAATGACTCAATATGACCCATTAAAAATTTTTCTCGAACATGTAACCTAGCCCAATATTTTTCTCGTGCCCGAAAACCACAGAATGCAATTTTTAGTCAAAACTGCGCGAGAAAATCTTTAGATAAAAATAGCATGACCCACAATGACCCCAAAAATGACCCACTAACCGAATTTTCTTGAACATGTTACCTAACCCAATGGTCTTCTTGTAATCCAAAACGATAAAATATAAAATTTGTTCAAAATTGTTAGAGCCGTTTTTTAGATAAAAATGGCTTGACCCATAATGACCCAAAAATGACCCACTAATCGAAATTTTTCGAACATGTGACCCAGCCCGATAGTTTTCTCGTGCCAAAAAACTGTTACATACAAAATTTCGTTATAACCGATCACGCCGTTCTTTAAATATAAATAGCTTGACCCAGACCCTTAATGACCCAATAAGACCCATTAAATTTTTTTCTCGAACATGTAACCTAGCCCAATGATTTTCTCGTGCCCGAAAACCATAGAATGCAATTTTTAGTCAAAATTGCTTGAGAAAATCTTTAGATAATAAGGAAAATCTTTAGATAATAAGGAGAGTTACAAACCCACAAGCTCACATACAGGTGAAGTTAATAAAAGCGTGTTAAAAAAGTGTGCTGCTGATATTCAATTTCTACTTTTGAATATATATACAACCCTCTAAATGATGTTTTTATTTCATTTTAAATGAAAAAAATTTTGAAAAAAAATTTCTCAAAAGGGACCTTTATTTTTGGAATGACCCTACTATAAACTTTGAAATTTCTTCTGGATGGAATTTTTATCATCTTCTTATCAATACTTAAAATTTTTTGAGACAATTTTTAAAAACGCTGATATACTCAGCATTCGACGCCTAGTTTCTGATGGTAAAAACTGTAATTTGAGGTAGTAATTATGATTTTGGAGTCAGGTGCCCTTTGTACTAACAAAATACGTATAGCAGTGACCTCTGTAATAATTGCAGAAACCCTATATCTAACTGACTTTTAATTATAAAATTGAAAATACACATTAAAAAAGATTTATTATATCGATTAAAGTTAGAAAAAAAGTTCACTGTTGAGTTTCGACAGATGCGATTATATTAGTATGTTGAAAAACGATGTTGGGAAGCAGACCCTGACTGGGCACTTGGGGTCCGTGCCCTGGTCAAAAAGATTCTGGGCGGAACAAAATTTTTGGTAATTTTATCTAAATTTCCATTAAAAGGTCATAATGGTAAAAAAAAAAGTGATATTTATGATATTAATATGATGAAATAACAAAAGTATGCCTCAATATGTTTTTAAAAGCATATTTCAATAAAAAATAGAAAAGTATTTTATTTTTATTCCTGGAATAATATTTCAATTTTTGGAAAACTTAATTATTTGAGTTAACACTTTTCGAGTACGTATGTAATATGTAAAAAAAAGTTAATATCAGCAAATTAACCAATCTAAGGGGACATGAAAATCCGAAAGTGCCCTGGACACAAAAACTTGCTAGCCGGGCCCTTTTGGGAGCAAAACTTAAAACTAACTCGCTGACAAAATGTATTTTCTCCCTGCTTAAGGTTGTTCTCAAGTGCTCCGCTCAACAAGCGCAAAACATTTTGACACATTTTCAAATTCATTTTTGAACGGAGAGATATGAAATTGGAAGACCTGACTATGGAAGAGATTTCGAATCGAACTTATTTTTCCATTTTATGATCATTAAATTACCTATCCAGTTCTAAAGTATTTTGATCATGTGATCACCCGTTTTTCTCCTGCTTTTCGATCGGTTTTTCTGCTTTCGTCTGGAAATGTGGTCAAAAATGCCAACTTTGAATGCTTGTTATAAAAGATCCATTGCGTTTAAAAAAAAAAAAAAACAAAAAAAAACAAAAAAAAAAAAAAACAGAAAACTGAGTGCAATTAGACAGTTTCTGAATAACAGCACCTGCTAGTTTCATGCTTTCCTAAGAAAAATAAATCAAAACTTATGTCACAAAGTTGCCCTTTTTGAGTTAAGAGCACCCTTAAATGACCGTATGTCTCACGTGACACAAATTGCCACTGTACAATATAGAAATCATGAAAGTTACACCGGTTAACACATTGCCTTTATTAGATAAATTTAGATTTCTCGGATTAAGGTATACTGGGCGCTCAAATTAGGAATTTCTACATTTTATACTAAAACATTATAAGTGTACCGGACATAAAAGTTATTTTTATGTGCATGTAGGCATGAATGTATGAAACGAAGGATATTCGTTGGAAGGGGGGGGGGGGTAGTGAACAACTCTGTACCCCTAAATAATTGGGAAAGCAAAAATTTTTTTTTAGAGGTCGCTTCAATAAAATTTTACGATTGCGAAATACCATGTTAACATATGGGAAAACTTAAAAGCGTAATTACTCATTACCTAACTTAGTAAGTAACATACGGTTTTCACCATCAGAAATTAGACGTTGAATACCGGAAATGTGCATTTTCTCCCCTTCAATTTTAAGCATACTATTATTACTGTTAATGGACAATTTTGTATTTTAAAATTGGTGCTGGTGTGAAATAGCCGCATGTATAAAGAAGAAAGAAAAAAAGCATGTGTCAAGCATAGGTTATTAAACACTTTCTAATAAAATCATAATAATATAACAAAACTGCACCATTTAAAAAAATTAAAATATTACATCTTATTTCACAAGATGGAAATGCATAAACACTTCAAAGCCCAATTTCAGGTGTTCCTATCTATAATCGGAAAATTAACCGAATTTTTTAGCAGTCCTGTGTATGATGCAGTAATTTGTATAAATTAACTACATGCATTCTAAAATTTAGTTCACATAAGAAATACATATACATCAGTCGAAACTTCCCCTACAACAATTTCCTCGAATAAGGATAATGGGAAGTGAATACTTTTGTGCAACCCTATATATGAGACATAGGATTTATTTATAATGAGTAACATGCAAAAAATTAGTTAAATTTAAAAGCGCAAATTGATTTTAAACTGCACACTTCTGTTACTCAACGACAGTACTGCAACTGATTTTTTATGTGTGTGTGTCCCTGTAAATAAGTAAAAACATTATGAAAGCCATATTCTAATGTGATTGTAGTGAAATTATGTGATTCATATTAAATTAAATAAAACTGAATTAGCGTAATATCACTGAAATACTCTGAAAATAATTTTTCCCTATATACCATCAGAACTATTAATTGTATATAGGGTAGATGTGCCAGTAATGGCCCTTAAGGAATTTCTTTAAAAAATATTTTTTTATTAATAGTTATAATTATTATATTCCAATTTTTTTCATATTATATTAATGTTTCAACAATATTTAACTATTCCCATTGTTACATTTCCCAATAGAAATAAAAATTTAATTTTAAATAATAGAAATACATCCTAACACCCAAAAGCCCAGTAACGGACCGCCTATGTTCCAGTAATGGACACCCTGCGTTTCAGTAATGGGCCACCCTACAAAATATAATAAATAATTGTTTTTTCAATTGTATTTTGGTACAAAACTTAATGAGAGCATACTAATAAAACAAAATATTAAAATTTAAGTTTGAAATTCATTACATAAAAGGATTTATAATGTAAAGACATAAAACAAAATATTTAAACTTAGTGGATTTATAAGATAAAGACAATGTTTTACTGAAATCAAGTTTAGATAAAATAAGGCAATGAAAAAGTTACCAATTTTAATTCATATCATTATCTAAATGATGTGCTGCGCAAATGTGAAATATAAATAACAAATCTTCGATTTTGTCATCACTTTCTGATAGTCCAAATTATTCAATACGGAATTTTAGAATGTATTTAAAATAAGTGTTCTTGCACTATCCAATCATTTTTTAATAATCCTATAGCCCATCAATTTTTCATTGATTCCACAAGTTCTCTTGGGAGATGCTTATATGGATATATTATCATTAATGGAATAGTTTCATATTTGTTGAAAAATATCCCATAATTGTGATTTTTTCTTTTTCGTTATTTGGTACTATATAATACACACCTTTAACAGATTTTGGTCCCAAATTTTCCCTGTTTTAGAGCACAAAAGAAAACCAGTTTCATCTGCATTGAAAATTCTCTCTGGATGCTTTAGAATTTGGAAGAAGATATTAGTAATATCTTCATCCAAATATGATTCTACATCTTTAAACCAACTTAAAACATCTTCTTTTGTAACGGCACATCTAGATTTTTTCAAATTTTCTGCTTGTTTTTTGTACCAATTTCACGGATGTCTTCTTAAAAACGGTTATTTATAAAAAAATTGCCTTTATTAAATTCTAGTAAGTAAAATTTAAAGATTAAATTTAATTATTTAGCTTTTCAGTTAAATCAAAATATTTTATGCACTTCTGAAATTAAACTTTTAGTGCGAGTCACTTGGGTGGACCATTACTGGAAAATCACGAATCAAGTGTTCCAGTAATGGACACCCCTCCTAAAATCTTAAAAATAAACTAAATTTTGTAAATGACCATTGGCATATGAAATTCAAAGTTTTATATTACTATTCAAACAAAAAAATTCTATTTTTACCAGAAAATAAAGATGATATAAATTAAGTAAGTAAAGTCAGCTCTTAGCATCTTCATTAGGATTTTCAATGAAAAACAGTAAAACTGAGAAACTTTATTTTCTGCTTCCTAATGGCTTTGATGAAAAGTGTAAATAAATAATCCAGATTGTAAAACATGCAAGGGGGAGCTAAGAAAAAAATAATAAAAGCTTAACTATCATTTATTATTTTTTTAGAAACCAAAAATTGCTAGGCGGTCCATTACTGGCGCATCTACCCTCCATCATATGCAATACCATACAGGAGGATTTTGAAAAGGTGTGATTTTCTTTTAAAGCTGGCCATACATATTACATCTCAAGGTACTAGTGAAACTTCTTTGAAAATCTTGTAATTAGGAGAAAATATAATAGGGACGATCAAGAGAATAAAAAAACAATATTTACACTCTTAAAACGAAAGAGCTGATTTGGCTTCTCATGAAAGAGCTGTAATTTTTTCGATCATAAAAGAGTTGTTTTTCAAACGATTAAATCTTCTTGATCTAAATTGGTTATTTAAATAGCTCAACTTCATTTAAATTGGTTAAAACTCGAGTTATTTCAACTCTTTTTTGAGAAGCTGCCTTTCAACATTGAGATGAGTGGATTTCAGCTTAACTTGAGCTATTTTGTGGCTGACTTTTTAAGAGAGTAGCTGGAAGTGGGGAAATACAGTGTCCGGAGTAGGAAAAAACAAACTTAAAGGATTTTTTTAGAAGCCGACGAATAATGGATAAGTTGGCAAATAATGAAAATTTAAATGAATTCATACGAAATTTTTAAAATATTGTCAAAGTTTGTATTTTCAAAAGAAAAATTTGTTATTTTACTCTCCTTTTAATTTTCACTTAAATCAAATAAATTATAAGGAAAAATTAAACCATTTAACGTAAATGGTATTATAATACATTACTGTTTCGTACACACATTGTTATACATAGGGTAATAATAAAGCATTCATTGAAAATATTATTACAATAATTAATTGTTAAATTATTGTGTAAATTGTTATTGTTCATTAATATTTATCACATCTGTGGTTTAGAATCAAATGATAATTTATAATAATAACATTAATTGCTATCTCGCTTAAATGCATACCCGCTTAATTGCACACAATTCAGTGGAACCAAACAGTGGCGCCAACTTTTGGGGAAATATTGGGTGGGCTTAATTAATAATGAGGTGGGGGCTAAAAATTTTTCGAACAAATAAAAAAATATTGGTTGGGCTTAATTAATAATGAGGTGGATGGAGATATCAAATTATTGGGTGGGCTCGCGCCCCATGATCCCATATAAGTTGGCGCCATTGGAACCAAATTTATATGAAATTAAGGAGGACCAACTGTACCTTGTTTGAATGTAATCTGTTCCCCTTCCAAGCTAATGACACTTCATTGGCCATCAAACGAAATTTTGATTCATCTCAAGTTAATTTAAAATTTTCTGATGCATTTTTTGATTCAAATAATTTATGAAGATTCTAAAGGAAACCTTTGTCTCTAAACTTCTAAACATTTTAACATCCTATTTATCCTTAAGAACGACTATAAAAGCAGTTCAAAATGTCAATATTGTGCTTTATCATTAATTTTACTTGTAGAAGTTCACATAAAAGTTCTGTTTTATGTATACTATTGAGCAAGTTTGTATTTTTAAAGTATACATCTTATTTATAATCAAAATTTTATTTTCAATCACAAAATTGAAACGTTTTCCGCATTTATCTATTTAAATGGCAAAAGGATGTGAAAATTACGACGATTACATTTAAAAGATTATTTCAGATGTAGTTGCATGCTGCTTTCAATTTTTGTGGAGCAATTTAACTTATCTAATGGAATACTTTTAAACTGATATAGCTGGTGTTAATATGGTGCGTTACACATTAGTGTAACGCAACATCAATTATATCAGATAAATTACACCAAAAAATAAAGTTATAAAAATTTATCCAGTAATATTACACACATATATATATATATATATATATATATACATATTTACATTGCTCCATTCTCCAAATTTCAAAAAGAGATTAAGATTGCTACGGCAAAATGACGTCTCATCAAAATTTGATTTTAACCTAGAAAAGAAAACTTGTATCATTTGATTTTTGGTATGAAGATAAAAATTACTGGAAATAGCTTTGAAAGCTTAATATGAATGATTTAGCAAACAAATAATTCCGAAAAATGATATTCGACGCAAAAGTTGTGCAAATAAAAATGTCATCTAATATCTCTGAAAATAAGTATAAATGAATTATAAAACTATATATGATGTAAAATTTGACATATTGTTGAATGATAGCTAGCATTAGCTTGCAAAATTCGAGTTGTGTCATGTTTTTTAACTTTTGATAATTCATTCTATGTCTATTTTGTAGCGCTGAATTCGAAAATGACCTTCGTTTTTAACAATTACGTCAGCTTTTTTTGTAAATTTTAAAGTTAAAGTAAAAAACTAACAGGAATTTATGTTATAAAATAGATGTGATGATTGTGTTTTTAGTTTTGATAGTTGATTTTTATTTAAATAAAATTTGTAGCACTGAATCCAAAAATGATCTTCAATTTTAACCACCATCTTTCAGATAACTGTTGTACAAATGGCATAAAAAAATTTCACGGATTCCCTGAACATTATAGATTCTAAAATGCAATTAGATCAAACCCGCTATTCCAAACGAAATATTAAATTACACATAAAATATACTTTTTTTTTTTTGTATTTATGCATTTATCTGTAATATAACGGGTGAACTTACTCTTCAAATAAATATCTTAATGAAATATAATTGCTTCTTTTAGTCATATAAAAAAAATGCCATTGACATGTGGTACATGTATGATAGTACATCTGTCCTCTAAACTATATGAAGATCCCAAACGTGTATTAACTTAAAAGGGGCATCTCATGATGATCTGGTTTTCATCCCGAAAAAGGTGAAAGTTCTCCACACATTTAAATAATATGTGCATGTAAAAAAAACTACACTTACAAAATTAATGCACTTACACGATTAATGCCCTTATAAGATTCTATAGATTATTAAATAACGAATTACATAAAATCATGCTTCAGGCAATTGTTTTACAGTTGGTAATCATCACATCTCATAGCATAAATAAAACATTAAAATAAACACTTCATGAATTCGCTGAGCATTATGGATTCTAAAATGTAATTAGATTCCACACACCGTACCAAATGAAATATTAAATTATATATAAGGTAGACTCTTGCTGCATTTATGCATTTATCTGTCTCATCATATCATACAACTGAAATATGACGGACGAAATTACTCTTCCAGTAAGTATTTTACAGAGAGATAGTAAAAAATGGTCATAGTAAAAAAATGGTATTCTGACATCTGGAAAATGGATGATAGGACATCCGCCCGCTAAACTATATGAAAATCCCAAATGTGTATTAACTTAAAGGAGGTCTCACATGACGATCTGATTTTCATCGAGAGAAAGGTAAAAGTTTCTCCGCTCATTTGAATATGTGCATATAAAAGAACTTCGCTTACAGGATCAATACCCTCACAAGATTCTATAAATTATTAAACAACGAATTACATAAAATCATACTTCAGACAACTGTTTCAATTGGTAATCACCGCACATCTCATACCATAATTAAAACATTAAAATAAACACTTCATGAATTCGCTGAGCATTATGGATTCTAAAATGTAATTAGATCCAACTCGCCATACCAAATGAAATATTAAATTACACATAAGATAGACTCTCGTTGCATTTATGCATTTATCTGTCTCATCATACATCTAAAATATGACAGACAAACTTACTTTCCAAACAAGTATTTTACCGAGAGATAATTATCTCTTTTAGTCATAGTAAAAAAAATGGCGTTCTGACATCTGGTACATGGATGATAGTACATCCGCCCGCAAAACTCAATGAAGATCCCAACTGCAAATCGGCTTAAAATGACATCTCACTTGTAGAGACACGGCATTGCTCGACGTTATCTTGAATACACGATCTTTTATTTGCTTGATGGGTGTAGAGTGATTTTCCTTTCTTCACGCACGCGACCTTCCGATGAAACTGTTCAAAAATTAGTTGAGGTGAATGGTTCCCACCCTACATTAGTTTTTGTTTCCCATCATGCTTAATAGCAGGATGTGGGAGAAAAAAAATACTTCATTTTTTTTTCTTTCGCCAATATCTGATTAATCAGATTCCTGTGCATTGGAATGGGACATTTAATTCTTGGGAAGGGGGAAAAAAAGTTTTTAATTTATCACCTTTGCCCCTTTTTTTTCAGTTTTGAGATTAAGATAAGGTAACCGTAGTTTGCGTCATGTGCAATAAAAGTTCAATGAAATATGGCTTATTCTGTGATGACTGTTGTAATTTAATTTTCTGTTTAATGTATGTTGATTGGACTTTTGTGATATTTACGAATGGTATTAATGATTTAGCTTAAACGATAATGATGCATTTGAATCGATGATAAATGAAATGTGCCATGTAAAAAATACCATAGAATTTCGAAACTAGCTTTGTATGATGAACCTAATAATGTATCTTTATAATTTTATTATGTGTATTTTGTGAAGTCCCGATCTAAAAAGTTTTCGACCTCGAGGAAAATAATCGGGCTCTAATAAAATATTATCAAGCTTTTACAAAGAAACAAATATGAAAATGGAATGAAGTATTTACATAATTGTCCAAAGAAATTATATTATTACTATTAATAATTTAATCTTCTTTTGAAAAAACTTCAGTAAAATAGTAAAATTGGCTGTCAAATAGGATCTATCAAAACAAACATGTTTTAAATTTACACAATCTTGAAAACCTTACCCATATCAAAGAAAATATAAATTCTACAAATAAATAAGAATGAAAAACCATTCATCAGGTATAGTATAAGCGGGAATATGTTGGTTCATTTTTTCTGCCTAATGCACTCAAAATTAGATCACTTTAAAAAAAATTCATACCGCAGAGAAAAACGCACCTCAAGCAACTATCACTACTTTAAGGCTGTTAGTCACTCAGCATTTTAATTCCCTTCGATAATACTGACTCTATGGACGTTTGATGTATTTATATATTTAAAATATCTCCTTGGAAATAAGTATTTTTAACTCTTTTCTTCTCTAAATTCTTCTTTAAAAAAATCTCCTTCCCCCCCCCCCCCTCCACAGTTCATAAAATATTTCTAAAATTGATATTTAAGTAAAAATTTTACCTGTTAAAAATTTATGAACTGGAATTAAGATTTTAACATTTAGTTTAAAATTAAATATATATTTTAGAAATATTTTGAGAACTATGGGGGAGTAAAGAGGCATCCTTTAAGAGTGTTCTTAAATCAAAAAGGACAACTTTATGACAGAAGTTCTAATATATTTTTGTTTGGAAATGCATGAAAATAGCAGGTGTTGTTGTTCAGAAATTATCTAATTGCACTCATTTTTCTCTGTTTTTGCAAACGCAATAGAACAATCAGAACAAGCCATCAAAGTGAATTCAGAACAAGCCGTCAAAGTGGGCGTTTTGAACCTCATTTCCCGACGAAAGTAGGAAAAATAGTCCATAAAATGGGAAAAACGCGTGATTGCACGATCAATACCGTTTATGAATCGATAGGGTATTTAACTATCATAAAATGAAAAGCATAGTTCGATTCCAAATCGCTTCCATATTAAGGTATGTAAAAACAAATTTATGATATTTTTTGTAAATGATCCTTTGTCATACCTAAAGTTTCTCTCCAAACACATCTGCGGTTTCAAACTAAAATAATTCTATCATTTTTAAGTCTGCAATTTTAATGTGTACGTACTTTTTCAAAACTTAGTCCTATATGTATTGCTTGCTTTATAATTTGACCTCACATCTTGAGTCTATCATCACTGATGGTTTTAATCTCTTAACTGCCGCCGAAATCTGATGCGATCACGCAGATTCTTATTTAATAACATAATTCTTCAATTAAAAATGACGGCGATTAATTTTCTGAAAGTAAAAAATCTCACATGTTATACGTGTGCAAAAAGGCTCTGTTGATGAAAATTGCCCCACTGTAATGGAAATTCCCTATTTCTGTAATAGGTGCAAACTTTCTCTGAAGATTTATATATACCTCCGGGGCAGTTATGGGGTTAAAAACTGAAATTTATTCGTAATCAGTAAAAAGTGTCCCATTTGAGTCAATAAAGCTCAAAAATTTCGTTTACTCTTTCGGAATTTTTCTGAACAGAGAACAGATAGTTTCGATCTGGCCGAATTTTTGGCAGCATTTCTGAAAAAATTGAATTTTTGATATTGAAGTTCCAAATTGAGCTGAAAACGAAACTGGATTTTCGATAGATCTCTACTCTGTCAAAATGGCAGCCAAAAAATAACTCAAGTTGAGCCGAAATTCGCTCATCTCTCGTTTTGAAAAATAGCTTCTCATAAACAGTTGAAACAACTCAAGTGAGTGAGTTGTTTTTAAACAATTTAAATAAAGACTAGCGGACCCGACAGACGTTGTCCTGTCACCGACTCCAGAAAATCAAATAAATGTTCTTAAATATAGTAATACGCACGATAAACACTACGCTCTTAATTTAATTTCTTATTACAATTATGTAAGGAAATTATTTTTCACTCTTCAGTATTTTTTTAAGTCGGTTCAATTTTTGACAGAAAAGTTTATTTTTCTCTTTTCTGTTAAAAGTTAACGATTTTCTGAAGTCAGTTAATCAAAATTATAATACAGGCTATATTACTGTAAAGCATACACGTTTGACAGGAGCGGGGTTCGAACACGCGATCTCTTTCTTCGAGAAGCAGAGCTTATATCTGCGCCTTAGACCGCTCGGGCAATCCGTCCGTACTCTATTCATCAAACTTATTCAACACTTTTAATTAGCGAAAAATCACTAACTATTAGTTTTTGCCTAGTTACTAAAAAAGTACTGAATTAATTTCGACGAAATGTGAATCAAAACCATTCTCGAATCTACTGGAACGCACACACAAAATTCCATCAAAATTGGTCCAGTCGTTTAGGAGGAATTCAATTACATACACACGCACAGAAGATTTTTATATATAAAGATGAGTTATTTAAATAAGCAATCTAAAGCAAGATGATTAAAGCATTTAAAAACAACTCATTCACGATTCAATAAATTACAGCTCTTTCCTTTGTTTTAAGAGTGTAATTAGTAACATCTCACTGCAAACAGAACTGTGGCTCTTATTAATATTCACTTATATGGCCATTAATGACCGGACACTTGTGATTTTAAACGTTTTGTTAAATATCTAGAAAAAATACACGAAGAATTTTTATGAAATTCCAGTTGTTTAAACAAAATAAAACAGTTCAAATATTTCCGTGAAGATTCTTTTTTCCAAAATCCTGTTGAGGATCGTGAAAATTTGAAAAAGAACGAAGATCTTTTTTTTGGATAACTCTGTCAAAAATAATGCAGCAAAAGCATTCAATCTGCAGATTATGATTAAGTGGCTTATTATAAAAAACTGTGTTCATTTTAGTTAGTATAGTATGTATACTCGTAGAGAAATAAAAGTTTTTTTTATAAAAACTGTCCAGAATTTTGCCAAGTTTTTTGCTTATAATTTGCAACGTTCTTGATTTTAAAACATGCTCTTTTCGGAAAATATGACGGACAACATTGTATATAATGTTAAAAACATTATAGTGTAAACTCTAAATGAAGGTTTCAGAAAACAATAAATAAAGCCTTAAATTGATTTCATCTCTCATCATATAATTTAAACAGCAATCAGGAAATGACTTTTTGCAAGAACAATTTTTTTTTCTCTTTTTATCGAAAGTGAAAGTAATATCATCATACGCAAAATAAACCTTCGGTTGCTTATAAAAGACTGTAATCTGCAAATAATCAACTTGATTTAGTATACATAAGTGATGATTAACTGTAAAGAACATTATCATGAAAAGCTTATTTGTTTTAATAAACTTTAAATAACTTTTACATCATATAAACATTTAAATCATAAATTTTCATTTTCAATGTAAAATAATAATTTTTCTTGTATTTTTCACAGATAAGAATATGTAACAGCAGAGAAAGGAGCTGTTGTGAGAGCTCCGTAAATATTTAATCTAGTTTAATACAATATTACTTTTTTCTAAATGCTCCAGTGTTTTTTATGTGTTTTCATAACTTTATGTGATCAAAAGTGGATACACCATACGGATACAACAATCTGGACGGCCTGCCCTGAGATGAAAACAAATTGAAGGTAAGTCAATCTTACCTGGCTTTTCTGTTACATTTTTGTTTTTTAGTAGAACTAGTGAGGACGTACGCATGCAATTTTAAATGTTAAGCTAATTATTGCTAACATATAATATCCTGTAATCAGACTTAAAAAATAATAAAAATTATATGAAAAATGAGCAGGTTGACTAAATAATGTTTCATTGCGTATGCGTGAGCGCAATCAAAATATAATTTCTATATTGTGTTAGCTAAATGTATATCGAGCAACTTTTGTGAAAGTCTCCAAAACTTATCTTGAAAGTTCTGAAAATTATCTTCGATAGAATAAGGACCGCTCAAAATCCGTTCTTCTCAAAAGGAAGCAAAAAGATGAGGGCCTAAATTCAAATACAGTACTAAGTACTACACAGTGCTATATTGACACTAATCAATGGATATTTGGATACTGTCCCGTACCTTTTTGTTTCATTTTTGGGCATAACGGATTGAGCTTATTTTATCGACGATACTTTTCAGAATTTTCAAGCTATGTTTCTGAGACTTTCACGAAAGTTTCTCTATACATTTAGCTAACACATTATGCGAATTTTATATTGATAGCTTTAAAGCATGCGAATTTTATATTATTTGCAATAAGAACGATGGCATTTCATAGACCATGAAATTTTAGAATATTTTTATTTATTTGTTTTGAAAATGACTCCGGTGAAGTCGAAATACGTAAACAAAAAATAAAGTTATTTTTACTGTTTTAAAGTTTCAATTTACATCTTTTAGCAATTAAAATTACTTCTTAGCTGATGTCCTTTTATAGCATTTATCATCATTTCATTCCAGTTTGCAGAGAGCAAAATAAGTCTATTGAAAACGTCGTCTCATTTTCTTCTTTAAAAATTATGGTCAAAAATAGAGTTAGACCTAGAGTAAAACATCATGTTTTTATTTGTCTGAATAAGTGAATTACAACCCTGGTTTTCCTTACATAAACTACTCAACTTCAAAAGAATCATAATCTCTATTATTATGTAAAAGAAATTTACGAACATCCTGTATATTTTATACTACACCATTTTTTCCCCGTTAAAATCAAGCTCTCATTACATCTAGACTTAGATCTATAACAGAGCTTAAATGTGTAGTTTTTGTACATGACTTTTATCACTATTAAAGACCGTTTTTCTCTCTCTTTTTTTCTAGCCAGATCAGTATCTTCTTGTCTGGATATATAGCAACAGTGAACATAAAATTTCTCACCTGAGAACAAGATCAACAGACACCCAGACAGACAAGGGAAAGAAGAGATATCGTCTGTCTGAATATGTAAATTATAACTCTGGTTTTCCATGCGTAAACTGTTTAACTTCATAAGTATCATCACCTCGATTATTATGCAAAAGAAATTTATGAATATACCCTGAATATTTTATGCTACACCACTTTTTTCCATTTTTTCCCCGTTAAAATCAACGGAGTTAAAATCTTTAGTTTTTGCACATGACATTTATCACTATTAAAGACCGTTTTTCTTTCTTTCTTTCTTTTTTTTTTTCTAGCCAGATCAGTATCTTCTTGTCTGGATATATGGCAGCAGTGAACATCAAATTTCTCACCTGAGAACAAGATCAACAGACACCCAGACAGACAAGGGGGGAAGAGGAGATCTCGTACCCGTTTATATGATTACACACGGATGAACCGACCCTCTCGCTTGGATGGATCCGACACTGCTAGGTGTGGGGGTTCGAACCCAGGACAGTTCAGGATTAGAACTTCCTCCCCTGATGGAGCTCACGCTTGGTTGAGTTATGGGATTTGGCGGGTTCGTGTTTACCAGCTGCCCAAAACGACCCCCGCACATCATATAAGCCGAAGCCAGAGGCACTTTTTTTTTAAAGTGCGTCATATACATATTGGGATTGTGACCCTCCAAGTTTTTTGATACAGTTGATGACAGAGATTATAAAGGTCGACAGCGGAACATATTTTTTGCTTGACTTTGCTCGGCTAAATTATATACAGTGAGGGCTTAATATTAGCAATGTAATCTCGCCGAAAAGAGGACATATTTGTATGCATATGATTGTGAATTCTAAGCTTGTGGATTTCTTTTTTAAAGGTGTTTGTACTCAATGGTTTAGTTTTTTTTTTCCCTTCTCTCCACTTCGTTTTTGCTTGAGTCTTTATGTCATAAGGGGAGTCGTAACTTTAAGGGTGTTCTTAAATAAAAAGGGCAACTTTGTGGCATAAGTTTTAATTTATTTTTGCTCGGAAATGCATGAAACTAGCAGTTTGTGTTGTTCGGAAACTATCTAAACGCATTTTTTTCAAACGCAATTACATTAAAAAAATATGAGAAGTTTGATTATGCGATTCTACAAATGATATACTTAACCATCACAAAAGATTTCAAAATTTTAACTCAATTAAAAAAATATATTTTTTAAAATATCAAGCACCTTCTTGAGTGCGTTAAAAAGCCAGGATTGTCAGCTAAAATATTCTGGTGCTAAAAATTGTTGTTAAACTCATTGTTAACAGTAAGGGGACAGTTTATCACAAATTTGGTTTAAAAAAAAAATCAATCTTAAAAATATGTTTATTATATGAAAACCTGATTAACTGTGAATATGTTAAACCTCATTTTTATCCATATGCAATATCACGAGGTATCGTAAATTTTGTAAATATACCCAGCGCAATCCACACAAGTGAAAACTTAAAAAGATTTTTCTTTATCGTGATATTGTCTTCACTTTCATGTTTTAAAAATGATAAAGCCTTCTTTTTATATTTGAGATACAGATTTAAATTTTTTTGTGACGTGTTTTTTATTATGCTAATGGAATTAGATTTTTCATTCTCTTTAAGTTTTTTGTTATCTTTTAAAAAATAAAAGTATATGAATATGCGTTAGATTTCATTGTTTTATGCTTTATGTATCAGTAAAAAAGTTAAATTAAGTGTAATATCAGAAGTACCTAAAAATCTCAATTTGGTGTAATACACATTTAATAAACTTTTTTTTTTTTTTTTGGCAAAAATATCAAGATTTAAAAAATTAATAGAGATTTAAAAAAATGATTTTTTAAAAATTTCTTTAATTAATTATGCAGTTTTTTTTTTTTTTTTTTTTCAAAATGTTCTTATAGTTGAAAATTGAAATGTTGTGCAATCATCATTTAAGTCATATATACTGGGTGTTTCTAAATTCATGGTCCAAACTTTAAGGGGTGATAGTACACATCAAGACAAACAATATTTAAATAGGAAACCAAGGGTCCCAAAATATTCCGAAGGAGATAGGCGCCATTAAAGTTTAGGGTCCAAAAATTCAAATGATTATGAAAAACAGAAAAATTGGTCGAGTCGTTTGCGGTTTTCACTAAAATTATTCTTTATGTCAGTATTGTCTTGAAAATAAATTATAAAGATAAATTTCAAAAAATGACGATAGAGAGCGCTTTAGACTTTAGAGTAACGAAAAACTATTTTTTACCGTTATTTTTTTGCATCTCATTAAAGGTTTCGTAAGCTTAGACTTAAACTTAAATTTTAAGCTCAAAATCTGAATAGTTGGAAGCAGTTAAGTAGCACAAACTTAACTGTGTTCAGAGGGTTTTAAATTCAAATGATTATAAAAAACGGAAAAATTGGTCGATTGATTTGCGGTTTTCACTAAAACTATTCTTTATGTCAGTATTTTATTGAAAATGAATTATAATGATAAATTTCAAAAAATGCCGATAGAGGGCGCTTTAGACTTTGGAGTAACGTACAACTATATTTTACCTCTATTTTTCGCATCTCATAAAATTTTCTTAGAAGCTTAGACATAAACTTAAATTTTGAGATGAAAATCTGAATCGTTGGAAGTGGTTAAGTAGAGCAAACTGAACTGTGTTCAATGGGGGTGGGGAGGTACAAATTTCAAATTATTTTAAAAAACGGAAAAATTGGTCGATTCGTCTGCCGTTTTCGCTAAAACTATTCTTTATGTCAATATTTCCTTGAAAATAAATTTTAAAGATTAATTTCAAAAAATACCGATAGTGGGCGCCTTAAACTTTAGAGTAACCAACAACTATTTTTAAGCGTTATTTTTTGTATCTAATTAAATGCTTGCAAATGCTTAGATTTAAATTTTGAGCTCAAATTCTAAATCGATTGAGGGGTTAAGAAGCGGAAACTGAACAGTGTTCAGGAGTTAAAATGTTACCCTCCCCACCCCTCGAACACATTTCAAATTTCCGCACTTAATTACTCAAAATGATGCAGATTTTGAGCTCAAAATTTAAGTTTGAACTTTTACAAGCATTTAATTAGATACAAAAAACAACGGTTAAAAATAGTTGTTGGTTACTCCAAAGTTTAAGGCGCTTTCTGACGGTATTTTTTAAAATTAATCTTTAAAATTTATTTTCAAGGAAATATTGACATAAAGAATAGTTTTAGCGAAAACGGCAAACGAATCGAACAATTTTTCCGTTTTTTATAATCATTTGGAATTTGAACCTCCCCACCCCCATTGAACACAGTTCAGTTTGCGTTACTTAACCACTCCCAACGATTCAGATTTTCATCTCGAAATTTAAATTTATGTCTAAGCTTCTAAAAAAAATTTTATGAGATGCGAAAAATAACTGTAAAATATAGTTGTACGTTACTCCAAAGTCTAAAGCGCCCTCTATCGACATTTTTTGAAATTTATCTTTATAATTCATTTTCAATAAAATACCGACATAAAGAATAGTTTTAGTGAAAACCGCAAATCAATCGACCAATTTTTCCGTTTTTTATAATCATTTGAATTTAAAACCCTCTGAACACAGTTAAGTTTGTGCTATTTAACTGCTTCCAACTATTCAGATTTTGAGCTCAAAATTTAAGTTTAAGTCTAAGCTTACGAAACCTTTAATGAGAGGCAAAAAATAACGGTAAAAAATAGTTATTCGTTACTCTAAAGTCTAAAGCGCCCTCTATCGTCATTTTTTGAAATTTATCTTTATAATTTATTTTCAAGACAATACTGACATGAAGAATAATTTTAGTGAAAACCGCAAACGAATCGACCAATTTTTCTGTTTTTCATAATCATTTGAATTTTTAGACCCTAAACTTTAATGGCGCCTATCTCCTTCGGAAGACTTTGGGACCCTTGGTTTCCTATTTAAATATTGTTTGTCTTGATGTGTACTATCACCCCTTAAAGTTTGGACCATGAATTTAGAACCACCCTGTATATTCTTTAATAAAGGAAGTTGTTGAAAGGGTAAACTATCCCCTTAAGGGTGTATTCGAAAAAACGCTTTTCCACCTTCAGCAGCTCGAAATTTTCCGATACAATTTCAGACATATTTTTAAAAGTAAAATCATGAAACTTGCTGAGGGGATTCTTGAAGGGACGTATGAGGTGCCGAGTAAAGTCTTTTTACGCTCAATTCATTAGAATTTGATTTATAAGCAATTAACTTCTCTGGAAGATTCTTTTTTTTCGTTCCCTTATCTCACACTTCGGAAAAATCGGTTCAAATTGCCGTTTTTGATTGCTTTTTTTGCAATATTTTGTACACTTATCAAAGAATTGACCTTTACGGCACCTTGTGCGCTTTCTAAATAAGAGAATCTGCGAGTTTCATGTGTTTGAGAGCAAAAGTGATTTCAAAAATAAATCGGAAAACAAGCAGTTTGTATCGAAATACACCCTTTAGTGGATCCTGGACATAAAAACCTTCAAAATTTTATTAAAAAATTATTGCATGATTTTTTTTTCGTTTTTACCTGCTTAAAATGACGTTTAACCCTTTATCTACCGACGGTACTTATAAGTACCATTAAAATTAGTTATTATGCATTTTTTTTAATACGTCAATCAGGGCTCCCAAATGGTCCGCGAACTGAACATCAATATTTTTAAACAGAAAATTTCATGATAGGTTCTACTGAATATGCGCTAGAATTGACTTCCGAAGATGGTTCCTTGGCAAATAAAATATAAAAGGAAAATTTCTCTAAGAAAATTCTGATGTTCACTTGGCGGACCATTTGGGAGCCCTGGTCAATTGGTTGTAATACCGTTTAGAAAGAGTTACATATACATTACTTTTTTTTGTTCCAAAAGCATTACTGGTTACCCAAAACAAAAATATTTTTAAAAGGAGGATATTTTTTTGCCATTGTCTCTTTTCAAATTTGGCGCTGAGAAAGAGGGATGGAGATTTTTTAATTCGGAAATATTTTTATATTTATAGTGTAAGAACATCCTATTTGTACATTTAATTAGTCTGCAAAATTTTACGAATACAATTTAAAATAAAAGATTTGAGTGGAATTATAAATATTGCAAAAAATCCCTATAAATTCAAATTTAATGAATCCTTCTAAATCCTTTAATACTTCAAAAATTTATTAAACGACTATGTAAATCTCTTAAGTTAGTTTAAAGAATTTACGTAAAATGCTTTAGAGTGTAAAATGTTCATGAATTCATACTGCCGTATATAAAGGGTTAAATTATGTTTTGTTCTTAATTGAAACAGGAAAAATTAATTTTTTCGTTTTGGTTTGTCTTCAGTATCAGTTTTCCAGCAATGACTGTCATAAAGATGATTTCTTTTGAAAATGCGTTTTCTTCATGATGGAGTTTTAACAATTTCCCCTATTTAAATGGTTATAAGTCAAGAACGGATAAAGGTAAATGGTTCAAACTTGAAACATGTTTTTTTTTTCATTTATTTTACTTTAATTTTAATTTGGCAAATTAAAATCATTTTCTTGAAAATATGATTTTTTTTTAATTTTTATTTTAAATATTTTTATTTTTTATTTAAATTAGTATTTTTAAAAATGCTGAATATATAATTAAAGCTTATATATTTTTGTTTATTTAAACGGAAAAAATGAAATCCTGCAATTAATATTTCGTGTTATAACGATCTTAATTTATCCCATTTTTTAATAAGCTTTAAATTTTAAAATTGAAAAAAAAATATATGGGTGCTTCTCAAAATAGGGGACAATTTATGTCTTTCAGCATACAAAAAAAATTGAGAGGTTTTCTGTCACGTTTTTATACTTAGATATGTTTGTCTTAATATTATTCATTATTTGCACTCAATAATTACTCACTTTTTAGTTAAAAACACCTTAAAATAACAGAATAAATGTTCAAAATGTCATTAGCATGGATGTCCACAGCAACTCTGCCTTGTATATACTAGCTTTTTCAAAAGTTAATATCATGTTTATAAAATAAAACAAATGTTATTCTTTCTTTAAATTAATCAAGGAGAGGATTTATCCAATAAATTTCTTTTTAAAAATAAAATTATAGTATATAAAAGGAGAATTAAAGTTTGTCCTCCAAATTCTGTTTTCAAAACAAGGTCATACTATAACAGCTGTTTATTAATCAAAATTTCATTTTCACATATGACAATACTTTGAAAATATAAAGTTTCTCCATGGCAACAAGTAGCCATTTTATTCCAGCCTGAAAATAGAAGCATGTATTGTATTTTAAGAATAGAAGTTGAATATTAGGCGAGTACATCAATTGTATGTCATTAGAATGGATAATAATTTTTATGTTTATTTTATAGTTAAAATTTTTATTTTACTTATTTGCATAGAACTTTTGTGTTTTAAAAAGCCCCAGAAAGGACTATTGCATTGTGATTATATTATGGCTCATAATCTTATTTAAATTAAAATTTGTCATTAGCATGGACAAATATCAGTGTCATTAGCATGGTTTTTCTGTCCATGCTAATGACTCCTATGTGCATAAATGTAACCAGTACTTATATTGTATCCTTTTTAAAGTTTAATTTTACATATAAATTTAGGTATTACATTTATTATCCCTAAAACATGCATTAAATCTGTCATAAAATCACTAAGACAGCTTCTTACACTGTTAGTGTCAGAATGTTGTTCATATAAGCAAAGTTTGCTCTTTGGTAATGTTTTTATTCTCCTTATATGTATATATGTAAAAATGGAAACTATTTGTTGGAAAAGAAGGCTAATAAACGTAGAAAGAAAATATTTAAACAGGAAGAAAATAAAAATTTCTTAATACAGTAGAACCCCGATAATTCGGATTAATTGGGACCAGACCCAATCCGGATTATCCAGAGAATAAGAAAAAAATGAAATAAAATAAAACATACATACAGAAAATCACCTTTATGTTTAACTTATTGATTATTTACAGACAGTAAAAATGTTTACTTTATAATATAAAAGTTTGTAATGATTTGCTGGGCCAGTTTTCTATACCTTTTGTGAGCCGTACGATCACACATCTGCTTGAGCATAAGTAGTTCATTGGGTGTAATGTAAATCAGAAAGCTTAAGGTATTCTTCCGAAAAGATTTCAGAAAAAAGTTTTTTTTATTCAGAATACGACGATAAAACAAGTTTATGCAATGGAAATTAACCAAATCGTTTCTCCATCGCTTGACCAAACCAATCCGGATTATCCGGAGATCCGGATTTACGGGGTCCGGATTTGCGGGGTTCTACTGTATATTTATTCCATGCAATTTGTTTTGTCATTAGCATGGCTCAAAAAATACTAATTATTTTTTTAAGTTAATTTTTAATATTTAGCTCTGCTGACTACATGTAAAGTACCTAATACTATATTAACAACACCTATTTTTTTCAGAAATTTTGCTAACAGTAATTTTTTTAAGATTTCATTTTTGAAATTGTCCCCTATTTTGAGAATCACCCATATATGTATATATGAGAAGTTTTTATCATATGATTTTGTTTAGAAATGATAAGGTTAACCATCACAAAAAATTTCAAAATTTTTACTCAATAAATAAAAAATATTTAAAAATGAACCCCTTAATCGACCACGTAAACCACTTATGATGAATTAGCATTGATATTCATGGAGCAGTTCATGATGAATAGGACCAATTACACCCTTATGCAACACGTGTTCTCACCCGGTTCTCTCTTTTATATGATGAATAGTAGGGAATCTTTATTTATAATACCAGAAGATACCGCTTTTCAAAGCTGAAAATTGTCATGAATAATGCTATAATTGCTATCGACTGTGACATGTTAAACGAGAAGTTATTTGAATGGTTCAGAATCACCGGGATGTAATTTGCATTTTTTAGCTTTATAGTCTCAAAGATGAGCAAATAAGGCTGATCGAATATAATCTCAACACATATGTATGAGCCATTTTCAAATTTCGTTTACATATGCTGTCCAAGAGTAAAAAGAAGAAAATTCAAATAATTAATATTTAAAATTTGATTTCAGCTATGCATTAGTTAAAGATGACTATATTGAACATTTCTAACATGAAAAATTAAAAGAATCAATAAAAATTTTGGAGATAAAAATCTTTAAAATTGTGATTCTAAGCAAAAATGCCTATCTCATTCCAAATTTTATGTAATTAACTGCTATTTGTTTTAATCTAATTTAACTTTTTTAAATAAAGAGATTTAATTATTTTAAATATGAACTGTAAGTTTTTAGTTAAAAAACTATTCTTTAAGTCAGTATCTTCTTGAAAATAAATTTTAAAGATAAATTAAAAAAAATTCCGTTAGAGGGCGCCTTAAACTTCAGAGTAACCAACAACTAATTTTAACCGTTACTTTTTTTATCTAGTTAAATGCTTTCCAAAACTTATTAAATGTTTTCGAAATCTTAGATTTAAACTTAAATTTTGAACTCAAAATCTGAATCGTTGGGATGGGTTAAGAAGCTCAAACTGAAGTGTGTTAAGGAGTTGAAATTTACCCCCCCCCTCCCCCTCGAACACAGTTCACTTTTGCGCCACTTAAACACTCGCAACGATTCAGAATTTGATCTCAAAATTTAAATCTAAGCATTTGAAAGCATTTAATGAGATTAGAAAAAAAATAACAGCTAAAAATAGTTGTAACCAATGTCTAAGGCGCCTTCTATTGGATTTTGTGAAATTTAAATTTATTTTCAAGAAAACACTGATTTAAAGAGCAGTTTTAGCAAAAACCGCAAACGAATCGACTAATTTTTTCGTTTTTTATAATCGTTTGAAATTTAAACCCTCTGAACACAGTTCAGTTTGTGCTACTTAACCACTTCCAACTATTCAGATTCTGAGCTCAAAATTTAAGTTTAAATCTAAGCCTACGGAACCATTTAATGAGATGCAAAAAATAACGGCAAAAAAATGGTTGTTCGTTAATCCAAAGTCTAAAGTGCCCTGTATCGGCATTTTTTGAAATTTATTTTTATAATTTATTTTCAATTAAATACCGACAAAAAGAATAGTTTTAGTGAAAACCGCAAACCAATCGACCAATTATTCCATTTTTTATAATCATTTGAAATTTGAACATACTGAACACAGTTACGTTTGTGCTACTTAACCATTCTTAACTATTCATATTTAAAGCTCAAAATTTAAGTTTAAGCTTACCAAACCATTCAATGAGATGCAGAAAATAACGGCAAAAATAGTTGTTCGTTAATCCAAAGTTTAAAGCGCCCTCTATCGGCATTTTCGAAACATATCTTTATAATTTATTTTCTAGAAAATACCGTCATAAAGAATAGTTTTAGTGAAAACCGCAAATCAATCGACCAATTTTTCCGTTTTTTATGTTTATTTGAAATTTTGGGCCTCAAACTTTAATGGCGGATATCTCCTTTGGAAAACGTTTAGGACCCTTGGTTTCTCATTTACTGTTACTCGTCTTGATGTATTCTATCACCCCTTAGCATATGTACCATGAATTTAGGGACACTCTGTATATTTTGCAAATCTCAACTATGTACAGTCGTAGAAGAAAAGAAAAAAAAAAAAGAGTTACACACTTTTTACTAATTTCTCAACAAACGGTAGTAGAAAAAAATTATTGGCACCGATGGTTGGAAGTAAAGTCTATTTTAAATTATGCAAATGAAATTTGATCAGAAGTCCATCTACATATTAAAACGGAACTAACTTTTTTTTTTTCTTTCAATTGCGCTACCCAATTCTGAAAGCATAAATAAACTTTACACCCTTGAATTAGCGCTAAAGCAAATTTTCATGCATTCCGTACGATAAGATTAAGAGAAATTATTTATTTTAAAACGAACAGATTTTAGGAGTTGTATTCAAATTGAAGTTCTATACTCAGTTGTTGACCGAGAGAACTTCTTGATCAAGGCATCTTAGGCGCCACTCAAGCATTCATTAAAGACATCAAGATTATATATATATATATATATATATATATATATATATATATATAATTAAAATATCCAGTCATTTTTTTAGTAGATGGCTCCTTAACTAATCACTTTGTTGTTTTGTAAGCATAATTAACTGTTTAAAAGAATAATTTGAAATTTTGGATTTGCATAAAACAGGAGTTATTAAAAATCTAAATCCTTTGAAAAAATTGTAGGTTACAATTCATAATTTTTTCGAGTATTAATTTCACAATTCATATAATAAAATTATAAAAATTGAAAATTCAACCTATTTATGCTTGGTCACTTTAGTATTATTGCTACATAAAAAATTAGAAAATTAGAAATATAATTTCAGAAGATATTAATAAAAATATGAAAACATAATTTAACATTAGAAGCACTAAATTTTGAATGTTTATAATTCAAAACTTATCATTCCAGTGATTTCAAGTTTGATGTCTTGGCATGATGTGCATCGGAGATTTGAATTATCTTATTAAAATTGGGTATTTCCTTTGAAAAAAAAAAAAAAATGAGGTTTGGGTTCATTTTAATATGTAGATAGGCAAATCAAGCCTAAGCAAACTTTATGTGCATCGTTGAAAAGTAGACTCTTATTTCAAATCGATCGGTACCAGGAATTTTCTTCTATGATAATTTATTGAGAAGTTAGTAAGGGGTATTTATTTTTATCTATTTTTTTTTTCCCACGCCTGTACTCTATATTAGGAGATAAGAAATTAGAAGTTGACGCATGACAGACATTATAAAATAGTAATAATAATAATAGAAATAAAACCGAAAAACAAAGGATTTCATGTGAAATTAAAAGAACTAAAATAATTGGTCAGTAACAACCCATATTTTGAATGACACATTATACAATATTAGCACAATGGCGTTTTTTATCATTTTCTGCAATACAAAAGACCATTCCAGTTAAAAATGAAGCTGCTTTAAAACACAAACTCAAATTCACCGAATAATTTCGTTTGACTTTGGGTTTGTTTGGAGAATCAGGCCTCTAAGTGGGCGAAATAAGCAAATTTATGCATAAACAAAACTTTCAAATTTTCTTCTACTGCCAACTGAAATATTCGACTAATCCTTATACAGCTATACAAAAACACTTTTTATCAAAGCAACCGTGTCTGTTAATATTTTGATGCTTATCTCTTTTTTATTTTTATATAAATTATACTAGTTTATACAAAACCATTTGTAGATCAAGTCTATCGGGAGGCAACATCTGTCCTGGTATCGTCTCCGCAAAAATGTAGTTATTGTTATTTTGAATAGCGAACGCGATCCCGCCTTGAGGATTAAGCTAAAAGCTTTTATATGGTGTCCCGGTTTCATTCAACTGTGTACTCTCACATTTAAAATCGCCTAATCAAAAAGTCTTTGAAAAACCCTTTTTACATTGTCACAGTTTTTATTTAAAAAACGAGAAAAAGAATGTGTCAGTTATTTTAAACGTATTTCAATTGTCAAGAAAGATACCATTATATTTTAGTTACGTTCTAGACCAGTCAGTTTTCAATATAATAAAACATCTTTGACATTTGACTTTTAAAGGGGATACTTGCCAGGCGTAAACAGTAGATGAAAATCGTTTTTAAATAAAAGCTCTAGTAGATCCCGAATTATTTCCGAACTGTAGTAAACTTTTCATCATCTTTTTTTTCCGTTCCATCAAATTTTTTCCTGTTCTGGTGAATATAAATTAACATCAAAATTGTTAAGATTTCCCTTTTTCAAGTCCACGGATCCGAAATAGTAAAATTTCTGTTTTGCTTTCTTTTTTAAATTTTGATTGTTGAAAAGTGGATTTTTAGGGCTGTGGGACGCAAAATAATAAAAAAGAAAATATTTTCTTTCTTTTTTTAATTTTAAAGCTTTAAGGATTCAATTAATACCGAAATAGTGAAAATTTTGCCTTATTTTTCTTACGTACCCTCATAATTTTAACAAACAACAACACTAGTGCCAGCCTGGAGTCAGAGTCGGAGTCGCAGTCGGCCATTTTCCCCACCAACTCCACAGTCCTGTCTATAGAAACTATAGTTTTTCGTCTAGACTAATCATTATTACACACAGAAACAATAACAGTTATTTCTTTTTCTGTTAAATGTTTTTATAATGGTAGCGGGACATTCACAAACAATCCATACATTAAACAAGGATTCGAACCCAATACGGGTGCGAATTCATGAATCATGAGCTTTAGATGTGTATTCAAAAAAATATTTTTCCACTCTCAACAGCTCGAAATTTTTAGATACGTTTTCAGATTCATTTCTAAAAGTAAAAACATAAAACTTGCTCAGGTGATTTTTGAAGAGATGTATCGGATGCCGTGTAATTTTATTTTTCGCTCAATTCATTAGAATTTGATTTATAAATGATTATTTTCTCGGTGTGACCCTTTTTTTCGTTTCCATAGACTTCCCACTGCGGAAAATTCGGCTCAAAACGCCCAATTTGACAGCAATTTTTGGCAATATTTTCTGTTTTTATCAAAAAATTGACAAGCACGTCACATTGTGTAGTTTCTAAATAAGATAATTTGCCAGTTTGATGCGTTTGAAAGCAAAAATGAATATAAAAATAATTCAGAAAATAAGCTGTTTGGATTGGAATATACCCTTATAATGCTGGGAAGTCACTGTAGTTCTAAACAAACTTACATATTCATTCCTGTTTTCACGAATCATAAATATTTAAAGCTGAAATTACTGATGTTCTTTGGAATATTTAATCCAGAATAATATAAAATAATAGAGACACATAAACTAATTATATTGTGTTTTTTCACTGCATTATTAGTTTTTCATTTAATTTTTCGAGACAGATACCTCTTATATTAATTATAAATATATGAAGGATTCTTAAATGAATATGAAGCTTTCACGATCTACTCATCAATATCCTGTGGATCGCCAGGAGTCCACAGACCACAGTTTAAGAACCACTACTACAAATATTTTAAGTATGTTTTAGAAATTAGAGCTTACTATTGTTTGATAAACAATTGCAAATTGAATTTTTAAGACAAATATGCCTATGAATTTCAAACATATTTTTTATTTATCTACAACAATAAATATCAAAGCTGGTGCTTAAAATAATTTATTATTAAACAAATGTTCTCTCAGAAAATTTACCTTACAATGCTATACTCGGTCTTAATTCGCTTTTTTAATTTTTGATAAATCTTATTCTTTGTAATTTACTAAAATATGTGTTGCATCAAACTTTAACAAGCACATGACTTCTTAAGGAAAAATAAACAACTTTAAATTATAATAATATAAAATGCTTTGATTTTCTTTTCTTGAAGTTATAGTCATCTTTCGAAATTTTTCTTGCTCCATCACTTGCTTTTAAGGGCAATGAAAAACCAGTATTGTAAGCTACAGCATTCTGATGTTAAAAAGCTGTTGTTAAACTTACTGTTAACATTAATCGATGCAAAAAAAAAAAAAAAAAAAAAAAACATTTATTCTGAGTTGAAATCGATATCCATAATAGATTTAATCATGAATAGGACCAATCAATAACTCTCTTGCAACACGTGATCTCACGAGGTTTTCGCTTTTATATGATGAATAGTAATAGATCTCTATTGATGACACCAGAGGATCACGCTTTCAAAATTAAAAAATTTTCATGAATAATTCTATAATTTGTAGATTGAAAAATAAATTGCAATACATTAAAAGGGAAAATCTTTCAATGGTTTCAAAGGAAAAGTTACAGATTCGGTGAAAACGGTTTATAACAAAACAGAACACGAACCTTATTAAAAAATTGTATTTTTCTATAAACCTTATATAAACCTATAAATTCCTTACCACTTAATTGATGATCAATATTTTTGAAAAAAAACGTTCAAATAATGTCTATTTTTTATATCTATTGCAGAATTTTTAAACTTTTATCACCGGTTTTTCAAAAAAGAAATTTTTGAATAATTGAATCAGAAAAGTTCTCGGATTAAACAATGCAAAATTTACAATAAAAATTTACTGGTGAGAATAATATATCATAATATGAAATCATCAGCCCGTACGTGGTACGGGCAAATGATGACTGGCAAAATCACGATGCCCGTATGACGTGCAGGCAAATCAGAGAAGTGGTTAATTGAATATTTGCTAAGAAATTAACTAACAGAAATTTACAAAAAATATGGACCATGTTTATTAGTTAATCGTACTTATTTAAAGCATGCATAATAGTAATAGTATGTAGCATTTTATTTTAATTTCTGCACTGCGTTTATTATTTTTACTTATATTTAATAATATGGTTTACCTTTGATTATTTATTTTTAAACGGACTTGTCAAAATCATGGACAAAATCAATAATTCATATACTATTGAAAAAAAAATGAGATAGATTGAGAAATTTGGCGTGCTGCGGTGTGATTTAATGAGTTGTGTAAATGATTAACATTTCATTGCCAGCTTGTGCAATGCGCATTTAAATTCAACTGACAGCATTTAAAGAACTGGTATTTGAATTCACAGGTCATTAGAACTGGTCCACCGTTATTGATACATGGAATTTGAAAGAAATGTCAAATGTCCTTTAAGATGTACTCGACGGCGCTACGAACAATTTCCCAACCCCAAAAAGGATCACATCATAAGAGTCCTAGTAGCAAGTTGGTCGAACAGACGTATCAGCCAGCTAATACTCATAATGTAGCATTGTGCCTTATGTAATGTAAATATATCAAGTGTATGTTAATGTCAGCGATTTACGTTCCAAAGCATTTAAATTAAAGAAGTAAAAAAAAAAAAAAAAAAAAAAAAAAAAAAAAAAAAATACTTGCATTCAACATTTGATTGTATATTAATTCTTAATGTTCCCATTTAAGTATTGTATGTAAATCAGTTTCAATATTGTCTTAAATATCTTTCAATGTAAAAGTACTGATTGGTGGCAAAAGGGCTTTATAAATAATTGACTGGAATATCATACTGTAAACAATGGCAATGTACGTTCGATCGTATTATTAATGTATATTAAAGTGAGCATTGGGGTGAGTGATAGGTTGAGTTTGAGGATTGCAGTTATACTCTAAAGCGAAAGCTGTGTTCCCGGGGTAGTCATCCCTTGTTGATCGGAGCAGTATGGTTATTGCGTTATGTTGACAGCAGTGGATCAGAGAAGTCACAATTATTCACCGTACTGGCTTATACAAATGCGCGAGAGGATCGAGCAAATTGGAGAGCATCCACATCTACATCAAACGTGTCGCCATCATCTATTCGAAGCAATTTGCCAATGGTACAAAGTCATGACCTTCGTAGACGACTTGCCTAATTTGAGTTCAGGTCATGAAGTCCATGAAGACAATCGCCACTAATTCAACATAGGTAGTGTCGTATGGTTTGCTGGTGATCTTTAGTAATGTAGACAGTGTCCGATTGGAGATATGTAATCTCCCATCAGACGAATCAATGACGAATTCCACTTTTCTCTCAGTGCTAAAACATCACTGTATATATGCATAGATGCAGAGAGATTAGCGATCCAATTCTGCATTTGTTACTGAGTGACACACTGCCATAATACCTTATGTGACATCTGGAGAGGGATGTACATGGACAGCGTATCACATTTAACCGTGCTACTGGACACTCTGGCGGCTCGCTGTATACGCCTACGACATTTTGCAAACTTTGGTACTGCCCATATTATCAAGTTGCTCACGTGCCATTTAACAGTAAGACATCTCTCGGCCGCATATCGCAATAGTATATACAAGAACACGTTTATATATTTTTTTATAAATTCAGAAATTCACTTTAAAAGGTTGTGGGTTCGAATCGCACTGGCTCCATTGCACGCACTCTTTGTGTGGAGCTCCCAGTTGTAATTCTCTTGTATTGTAAAATTTCCTTGTAATATCTCGTCCTCGTATATTGACGATGGTTTATAAGCAGGCGTCATGTCGAGCACACAAGTCAGATCTATGTTGTTTAATAAATAAATAAATTCGCTTTCATACCAGTTTGTGAGAAAATTTTTAGTATATTATTATTTTATTCAATTTTTAGTATTCTCATTTGGATGCGGAAGATTCAAATAGCATTTTTTATTTTCCTATAAATGTCACAAGCTTCTTGATTTTAAATAATTGGTGAATGATGGCAAACATCTTGTATCCAAAATCTGCTATCTCAGTGGAATTTATAACAGATTTCTTACTTTTATAAGAAACTGAAAACTTTGTTCAAGACTATGAAACTAAATTCTAAGTACTCTACATTTATGGATCGCCGTTCTGAACTTCCTGGCAAAGAGAGGAAGATTAAAATTTAGTATACATTTTATTAAAATAGAGCTTAATTTACAAACTAGCAAATGTACCTGGTTAAATCTGAAAACAATTCTTAAGAAAATTTTTGATTTTTTTAATGGCAAACAAAAAACTTTGATAACATAATTTTTTTTAAACGATAATTTTAGAATGACAATTATGTAAATATCTATGCATGGTTACACAGATAAAAATTGGCTGGAAAATATCCAATCAGTTGACCATTCTTAAATATAACGGTAACTTTAACATGTAATGATGTATATTTGATCATATTATGGTCAGAATAAAGATAAATTACTATTATGTAAACGTTTTATGTAAAAAAGGTCAAATGGCGGGGCAGTCAACTGCTAATTCTTATCCTTATATGAGAAGAATAATTAGCTCTTTCTTTCTCTCTCTTTAAAATCTTAAAATTTTATGAGTTATATATGTGTATATTGTGTTTATGAGGAATTTTTTTCTGTGCAGCACATTTACTTCTATGCATCTATTATACACTGAACTTTAATTCAATTTTTGACTCTGTATCTTTACTTTAAGAAAGTGAGATGAGGTTAAAAACAAAAGATGTATTAATGTATTTATATGAGGATGTGAATTTCAAAACTCTGCTTATCCAGAAAATTAAATTTTGGGAAATCGCAAAAAATCTCTGACAGCGTTCATTGGTCTTCATTATAAAACAAGATTTTACAAGCCCATTAATACACAATAAAACTAGTTTTTTGTAGATAGTTGTGTTTATTCGGTTTGCCAATAGAATAGATTGATAGAGAAAACACGATGATTTAAATTTTTGGATAAGATCCATTTAGATTTGAAACTTCCCATCACTGATACATACAGAGGTTGGAATATAAGTAAGGGGAAGTAAGGGAAATTGTTAGCAGTATAAGTCTACACTGTTAAAAAAAAATTCAAGAGGTTACTAAAAATTTCTTAGTAAATTTGTATTCCACAGAATTTTTTAGTAACCATTACAAACTTTTTTTTTGCAAGTGAAACAAGCATTTCTTTTGTAAACTGAACAAAAGAATTTTTTGTATAACTAACTTAAAAATTTTTAGTATGAGCCACAAAGCAAATTTTAGTAATAGCTCCAAAATTACTTTTAATAACCATTACGTGCAACCGAAGCGGAGGAGCTTCCTTCGAGCTGCATCCAAAATTCTGAAGCGGAAGATTTTCGGCAAAACCGCAACAGATGGCAGCACTAAACATTCCTTACTGCTCCGATCGGATTTTCTTAGTTCCTTTATTAACGAGACACTACAGACATTCGGGGTGCATTTGGCTGTGGCAAGTTTCGAACCCGGGACCTTTTAGCCTGAAGTCCGTTACTATAACCACTATGCTATCAGGGCCACACCAACTGAGTTTTAGTAAGAGCTATTAAAAATATAAAACTATTAACTCTATTCGTTGCTAACATTTTTCTAGTGATTCTTACAGATTTTCTAGTAACCGACTAAGATTACTAAAAATTTTTTAGTAATTACAAGAATCACTAAAGTTTTTTTAGTAGATCGACCTTTTTTTTTTACAGTGTATGTTCTTTGACATTCTTGATTAACGTCTTTTCACATTAAAAAAAAAATTTACAGAAATAATAGTATTTAGATACATCAACAACTCTTAACTTTATAGTTTTAAGTGTTCCCTTTAAATAGTTTCAATTATTATTAATCATCAATTTATTCGGTGTTTTTCCACTGTTCGATGGTGCCCCAACTTTTTTGTTCAAAGGTGCCCCATCACATGGAGTTCAACATTACAACGATTTACTCAATTCGGTTGAAGAATTTGAATAAAACAAAGCTCATTAATTAAAGCTAGCATCTTTATTTAAGCATTGGACAATAAATTAAAATTTTAGGGATATAAATTTGTAAACAAAAATCTTGCAACTTTATTTTCTTAAGTTTAGATTCAAGAGAGTGAAAATTGCATATCTTGCTTAGACAGTACTGTTCATACAAAATGGTACGGCTTTGTACACTTATTCCCTTGAAGTTTGACTCATATCTTTAGATGAGTTTTATGACTCATATCTTCATATTCATAATAATGGCAGAAAAATTGTTTAATTTATTTTAACGTGAGTCTCGGATAAAATCAAAGCCCAGATGGCATTTTGACTGCAAGGATTTCTCGTCAGAAATTTTTGAATTCGATATCAACAACATTAAAAATATAATAATAAATAAATAAAACATCACAAAAATATTCTCCAAGTTATCGACCACCCTGAGCACAATTCGTCTCTTCAAGTTCCGAAAATTATAGATTAGTAGAATATCGCAGAATACTTGAATAGGGATGTAAACAGCTCGCGGTGAATGAATATGAATCATAATTTTCTGCATCAGCGCGTCGTGCATCAGGGTGGCACGATGGGGTGGTTTGGGGTGACTCCTCCTCTTTCCCAGCGTGCGCTTGCTCGCCACCCGAGTTATGATTGCTGAGGTATGTTATGGAACGATAAGTGCTTTCTCTGCCATTGGCGCATTCCGGGGTTATGATTTTATGAAGTCTTCATACGCGCCACCAACTAGGGGAGAAGGGTGGCTCCAAATGTGTTAAAAGGACAACTGAAGTGAGAAGAGCAAAAGGTTATCGAGGGAAAGTGTAAAAAGTGAAATTTGTATTTTATAAGTCATAATCTAACAAAAGTAATATTCTACGATGTTTTAAAGACTATACCCGATTAGAAAAATTAATATTGGGTCAATAGTTTAAACACTGACATTCAATAGTTCTGTTTCCATGTGTCGATCAATCCTACTTTAGCAATAATGCACCAATATTGACACGAAATATTTCTCTATTTCTTAGCCACTCTTACAATTCTATAATTCTTTTTTAAATTGCCATGCCAAAATTTTATCAGTTGTTATTTTTCTGGAAGCATTAACAATGAATGCAACATTGGCGCAATGATTGACTAATTAACTAATATAACCAATTTTTGCCACTGTTACTTCATAGTTACCCTTTTTTTTTAACCTGACAGTTGTATAGCAATAAGATTTATTGGCTTCTTGATCAATGAATAAAAAAAATGTCTTTCGATAGTAAGATAGTTGGGTTTTTTTTCCCTAAACACAGTAAATTTCGTTAAGAACTTCATAAATCGAGTTCTTCATTTCCACCACTGCCTTTTGCTTTTGACAACAATGTCGGTCAGCTGACAGATACTCAAGAACGACTCCAGAAAATTAGCTTATGACCAAGGTTTAGTTACCGTCCGATGTTAAGGGGCTACTTCAGTCAAATGAAAAGACCCATTCACTAATGCTAATCCTATGGAAGAAATTTATACAGATATCTCGATTGCATTTCAATATTTTTAAATGATTTTTTGGCTTTGGATATCTGAGATCGATCTGTATGCATGACGTTAGTTACTTTTTTAATTTTGTTTACAGTTATTTTTTACGAGGACGCTTTTATTTTCGGAACCGGTTTGGAAAGCGAAAGCAACCCCATAAAAAAATATCTGCAACCAAAATCGAAAAACTAAAAAACGACCTCCATTCAGATCAATCTGAGTTATCCAATGCAAAAAGAATCATCTAAAAATATTAAAATGCAATCGAGATATCTTTATAAATTTCTCCCATAGGATTAGAATTAGAGAACGGGTCTTTTCATTTAAGTGAAGTAGCCTCTTAAGGGTGTTCTTAACTGATCCGCTCAACAGGCGAAAAACGTTTTGACACATTTACAAATTCATTTTTTAACAGAAAGTTATAAAATTTTAATGCCTGACTATGAAAGCGATTTCGAATTGAACTTGTTTTTCCATTTTATGATAATTAAATTACTTATCGAGTTATAAGCTATTTCGATGACGCAATCACCCGTTTTTCTCCTCCTTTTCGACCGGTTTTTCTGCTTTCGTCGGGAAATAGGTTCAAAAGTGTCAACTTTGAAGGCTTGTTATGAGAAATCTATTGTGTTTTTTAAAAAAACAAAAGAATGAGTGCAATTAGACAGTTTCTGAATAACAACACCTGCTATTTTCATGCATTTCCGAACAAAAATAAACTAATGCATGTGTCACAAAGTTGCCCTTTTTGATTTAAGAACACCCTTAAGAGCGGCAAAATAGCCCAAGGTCCGCTTAATTCAGCGAAAGTTTTCTAAATTCTACGCATAAGAAAACTCATCGATGCTGAAATTGCTGTAAATCCCGGCTCATTCAAATTTTGTGATTGTGTTTTTTGTTTTTAAATGTTAGGTTATCTCGATTATTTCTAACAATTACACCAGGATAATCTATGGTTGGTTAATATTCAATACTGGCTAACATATACACGGGTTAAGTTTTTATGACCAGTTAATAGAACTTTCCCAAATAGAGTTGGGTATTCTCACTTATTTTATCTTATAACTATAGGCAAACTTCCTTATAAAAGAGCTCGATGAGCTAACTGTCTCTGCTGTCATCTCCCAGTCTAAGTTTGAAGAGGTCTAAGAGACCGCAAGATCAAGAGATAAATAAAAGGTGCAATTAACTCATAGGATGTCGTTTTTATACTAAACTTTTTGCACAGGACTGTTCTAATAAAAATTCACCCATTCAAAAGTCTCTGGTAATGGTACCCAAGTTCCAAACGAAACAAAATTTTGGTAGTGTTTGTAGTTAAATTATAAAAATAGATAAAATCAATGGTCTACGAAACCAGTAACATCAGTTAAAGTTTAATGATGTGCCCATAAAGCCTTGCCTAAATAGACTAAAGCTCTGTGAAACTTCAGCAATGAAAGATTTTACAGATTTAAAAGTAGAAAATGTGTCATAAAAAATAATAATAATAATAAATCTACTCTCTTAAAAAGTCAGCCACAAAATAGCTCAAGTTGAGCTGAAATCCACTCATCTCAGTGTTGAAAGGCAGCTTCTCATAAAAGAGTTGAAATAACTCGAGTTTTCACCAATTTTAATGAAGTTGAGCTATTTAAATAACCAATTTAGATCAAGAAGATTTAATCGTTTGAAAAACAACTCTTTTATGATCGAAAAAATTACAGCTCTTTCATGAGAAGCCAAATCAGAGCTCTTTCGTTTTAAGAGTGTAATGTTTAAAAATAAGTTTTATCAGTTAATAGTAATTATAAATAATAATATTGTAATTATATTGTTATCATAGTTATAATATTAGTTATTATTGTTAATAAAAATTATATATTAATAATTAATGATTTTACGATTATACATTATAAAGTATATGTAACTCTCTTACAAGGGCACCACCAAACATGGTGCTCACAGATTTTAATGATTTCTAAGTATGTTGTAGGGGTTACACCACTAATTATTCAGCTGAAAGGATTCTTTGAAATGGGCCTTGGTTTTTGAGAAATTGGGGGTTCAAAGTTTAGCGTTTATTTCAAATACCTGTTAGTATTGCCTTTGGTCAGCAGCTCCGTGGCTCCTAGGCAAAGTGCTGGACTCCAGACTCGGAGGTGGCGGGTTCAACTCCAATTTGGACCACCTTTTTTTTTTTTTTTTTTTTTAGTCTTTACATACTTTTTACATGTTACATATTTTAGCTGAATTTAGAATTCTACAGCTTTGAACTTATTAACATTTTCTTATGTGGATTGTTTATTTTTTTTTACTTTTATTTTTCTTACTTAAAAAAATATGGTTCAAATGATAAACTAATTGCACTTCAAAATTTATTAAATAAATAAAAAATGCTTATATAATTAGAATTTTCAAAAAGCATAAAAAATTTTGAATATTTTAAAATCCCTTTTACTTTAAATATTAATAATTTTGCTCAATTACTTTTTTCAGATTTTCAAATGAATATTACACAATTACATATTATTTTTATCTTTACATACTTTTTACACGTTACATATTTTAAGCAGTATTGGAAATTCTACTACAGCTTTGAACTTTTTGATATTTTTTTAATAAAGTAAATTTATATTTCCGAATTTATTTCATGGAAATTTATTTTTACCTGCAATTTTTAAACTAATATTTTTATTGACAAAACGGCATAACTAATTTATGCCTTGAATCTTTTTTTTTTTTTTTTTTTTTTGGTTAATTATTATGTAATTTCTTTTTTTATTAAGCACAATTCTGAAATAATAATTTTTCTCTTTCCTATCGCCTTTTTTGTGGAATTTTTTAAATGAAAATTTATCCTTTTTTTTGTATAAATTATACAAAATAATTTTCAGGTGCAATTTCTCAGACATTTATATGATTAGTTAATTCAAATAATGCATACCTTCGAAAGTCTAATAAAATATTATTGTAGTAGTGTTAAAATATTTTCCAAATTTTTACTGATCTTTAAATACATTTATTTCTAAAGTTCATCCTCAATATCATTTATCGTTTGCACAAATAAGAAATGACGGATTATATTTAAAATAATACATATATTTTTTATTTTAACAAATTAAAGCACTATTCATAAAAAATCAACTAAATTGGGAAAATCGTTTGCTAATGAAATAATATTTACGATTCGCGTTTGAAATGAAATAGACGCCCTCTCGCGGACAAAGTCGAACTAAAAGAAATAGAACTGATACCATGAGCATCTTCCGCTGAAATCAGTGTTTAAAATGCCGATAAATAAATAAACAGTTCTATAACGAATGCAACGTTGGGTTCTTTGTATTAAAATTATCAAAAATCAAAATTTTATACACAAAGTTTAGATCTATAATATAAAAAAGTACATTTGACTTACTCATGGCAAAATAACATGACCACAACACGATGCTTGCATGATTCGCTTGACCCAGCTTTGCAAGAGCAAGAAATTTTTTTTTTATTTTCAAATTTTTGTTTTCCTTTACTAGCAAACCTGAAATAATATGGGGATTTCCTTTTGTTTGGCTTGTTTGTAAACACGAGCCTACAATCTCTATTTCTTCTTCTTTGCATTCTTTAATGCCGCACATTACTAATATCTTTGAATCAATAATTGCTTCAGCTTCTCTAAAGCAATTACTAGATTTTCCAGCATCTTAGAAATTCTAAAATTGTCGATATTTGTAATTTATCTCCCATAATTAAATAAAAAAGATAAAAAAACTGCACTTTAACTAGCTCTTTAAACTGGTTCTATGCTACAGTGCTACAGCATGGAACGTAAACAAACAAACGTAAACAAACGATTATCAGGTCTATAACAACGCCATCTTTCGGTCATTACAAACGCGAATAGATAAAAAAAATATATGTATTTATTTTATTCGTCTGCTTTTATTTTCTCGGTAAAATCACGCAAAAATAGAAATTCTTTTTGTTGTTGTCATTTAGTTTCTTTTGCAGAACTAGTTAAGGAATATAGGTTATGTAAATTTATACGAGTTTTAAAAAGATGAGATTTCAGTCACGAATTAGTTCAAATTTGCGTTTAGATTAATAAGTTTTGAAAAAACTATTAATTAAAAAAAATCATAAACGTTAAGTTTTTAAGGAAAAGGTTTATATAAAAGTTGATCAAAAAATAAATATTTGCTCTTAAATATCAAGTAAGATTCTGTTAAATTGTGAATAATTTAATTACTTATTTTTATTCACACGACAAATATATCACGCGATACTGTAAATTTTGTTAATACATTCAGCGCAATTCCCTACGCAAATGATGAATCTAAACGGTTTTTTTCTGTGTGCATAATTTCTTCACTTTCATGTTTTAAAAGTGCTAAGGCCTTTTTTTTTGTATTTGATATGGTGATTTTTTTTTTTTTTATATTGGTTCTGTATTATACATGCGATAAATATACTCATGTAATCAGTTTTCAGGTTATAATTATAATTTTTTCCAAATAAAAGTGTGTATAAAGATGCGTTATGTGTTAAATTTAATCTTTTTACACTGCATATATCAGTAACATAAATATATATATATATGTAAGTATATTAAATGTAATAATAGATTGTCTAAAAATCCATGCACAGTATTGTGTAATATTCATTTCAAAATCTGAAAAAAGTAATTGAGCAAAATTATTAATATTTAAAGTAAAAGGGATTTTAAATTATTCAAAATTTTTTATGCTTTTTGAAAATTCTAATTATATAAGCATTTTTTATTTATTTTATAAATTTTGAAGTGCAATTAGTTTATCATTTGAACCATATTTTTTTAAGTAAGAAAAATAAAAGTAAAAAAAAATAAACAATCCACATAAGAAAATGTTAATAAGTTCAAAGCTGTAGAATTCCAAATTCAGCTTAAAATATGTAACATGTAAAAAGTATGTGAAGATTAAAAAAAAAAAAAAAAAAAAAAGGTGGTCCAAATTGGAGTTGAACCCGCCACCTCCGAGTCTGGAGTCCAGCACTTTACCTCGGAACCACGGAGCTGCTGACCAAATGCAATAGTAACAGGTATTTGAAATAAACGCTAAACTTTGACCCCCCCCCCCAATTTCTCAAAAACCAAGGCCCATTTGAAAGAATCCTTTCAGCTGAATAATTAGTGGTATAACCCCTACAACATACTTAGAAATCATTAGAATCTGTGAGCACCATGTTTGGTGGTGCCCTTGTTAGTGATTGGTACACAATATTCCGTTTACTAAACTCCAGGTTTCACTGAAATATAAGCAATACTTAAGATAATATAATTCTATAGATTTAATCAATTTTTAATACAATGAACAATGATTAATACTATCAAGGATGACATTCATATTTGAAATAAAGTTATATATATGAATAATGTTTAACGAATTATAGTTTCTTAGCATTTCAAACGAAATACAATTTTACCGTTTGCAAAACCGCCAGAGAGTTAAAAATCTTAAAAAGATAGCTCAAATGATGTTTCATGTTTTCTATTCTGCCCCTTATCTTAAGGCTATTCTTAACTGTGCTGCTCAAGAAGCGCAAAACATTTTGAAACATTTACAAATTCTCTTTTTAACGGAATTTATAAAATTGCAAAATCTGACCATGGAAGCAATTAGGATTTGAACTAAGTTTTCTATTTTTTTTAATCAATAAATTACTTATCCAATTATAATTTTTTTGACCATGTGACGAGGCGATTTTCCCTCCAGTTTAACTCGTTTTTCTTCTGGCGGAAGGTCAGTTCAAAACACCCACTTTGAAATTATTTTCTGAAAAATCTATTGTGTTTACAAAAAAAAAAGAAAAAAAATTCCGGAAAACTGAGTTCAATCAAATAGTTTCCTAATAACTCCAATAACATGCTAATATCATGCATTTTCAAAAAAAAAAAAAAAAAAAAAAAAAAAAAAAAAAAAAAAAAAAAAAAAAAGTTGCCTTTTTTTATTTTAGAGCAATTTTAAGAAATAAACAGAGCAAAAATAAGTTATTATTAAATAAATACATTCGCTTGAACTTTCACCCAAGTGTAAAGCAGCAATGAATTTTTCATAATTGTGTTCTTTGCCCATACCACATTAATGCAACATTGTAAAAAGAATTTTTCAGGGAAAAAAATGAATAATAAAAAAAAAGTTTGATTTTTAAGATGATCATTGAATGTTTATAAAAAAAATCTTTACTTTTATTGATACAAAAACTTCACTTTCTGAGTTCTGTCACTTTGCTAAAATAAGTGTGGTATGGTGGGAGAAAAATTAGTATTCTTCCAGCATAGTGGAATTCTACCAGTTATGGGTTTTCGAAAGCTACATGTATGTTTATTCTTCCATACTACTTAATCTTTTCCCATAGGATGAACAGTTTTTCTTCGGACAGTTTCGACATCTGCCATGGCCCTTGTATCTATTTATAGACATATTTAAATTCTCCTGGGAATATTGCTGTCTAGAATTTTTCGCAATGAGCATTTTATTTCTGAAGTATTTTATTTTACTAAATAATATACCTTTTTAAATGCATTTCTGTTTTCAGTTAATTCTTTTTCAATAAATCTAAAGAACTAATTTCTGACAATTTTTTTTACTTAATTTTTGTTCGAAACACATGAAGCTGGTGTGTGTTTTTATTTAAAAAATGTAATCAAAATAAGTTTTCTGTTTTTTTAAGTGCGTTCATAATTATGTAAATACGTAACACCTATCGTTGTCGTTCAGTCCGGCCGTCTGTCAGTATATGATAAAGCAAAAATCACCGAACCGAGTCATTTGAAATTTAAAATATATAATTGATGCATAATTTTGTCATTTCAAATTTTATGAAAATCGGATTTATAGTTTAATTAGAAAAACAATCAAAAATATTCCTTTACATTACGGTAAATGGGAAAAAATAGTTTCAAGTCATTTTAATGATGTAACACTCTTTTGAACATAATAAAATTGATATGCATCTATAAAGTATATAGTAAAATATACATTCTGTACAATCTGTGGTGGCAAGAATATTTGTTAATAATTTACAGGGCTACAAAAAAGTATTCCATTACATAATGGTATTGGGGAGAACATTGTTTGAGGCGCATTTTAAGGGTGTTCTTAACTGCTCCACTCAACAAGCGCAAAACGTTTTGACACATGTACTCATTCATTTTTTAACAGAAAGATATAAAATTGGAATGCCTGACTATGGAGGCGATTTCGAATCGAACTTATTTTTTCATTTTATGAGCATTGAATTACCTATCCAGTTCTAAGCTATTTCGATCATTGGATCAACTTTTTTCTCCTGCTTTTCGACCGGTTTTTCTGCTTTCGTCGGGAAATGTGCTCAAAATTGTCAACTTTGAAGGCTTGTTATGAAAAATCTATTCTGTTTTTTAAAAAACAAAAGAATGAGTGCAATTAGACAGTTTCTGAATAATAAAGCCTGCTATTTTCATGCATTTCCGAACAAAAATAAATTAATGCAAGTGTCACAAAGTTGCCCTTTTTGATTTAAGAACACCCTTAATAATATTAAACTATTTCAAATTTTATGAAACTGATAAACATTTCTGAGATTTACTACTAGTTAGACCCTGTATAATAGAAAGCAAAAAGTATTTACAGGGATGCACAAATGATTCCGGATACTCTACTGTAACCGAAGTGTTGTGCAGTATTACACTAACATCTGAATATTATTAAAACTTCCTAATAGTACGAACACACCTCATTTATTATGCTTCAAATGCAATTACCAACTCTTTGATAATTTCCAACGATCTTTAAGGGTGTTCTTAAATCAAAAAGGGCAATTTTGTGACACATGCATTAATTTATTTTTGTTCGGAAATGCATGAAAATAGCAGGCTTTATTATTCAGAAACTGTCTAATTGCACTCATTCTTTTGTTTTTTAAAAAACAGAATAGATTTTTCATAACAAGCCTTCAAAGTTGACACTTTTGAGCCTATTTCCCGACGAAAGCAGAAAAACCGGTAGAAAAGGAGGAGAGAAACGGGTGATTGCGTCATCGAAATAGCTTATAACTCGATAAGTAATTTAATTATCATAAAATGGAAAAATAAGTTCAATTCGAAATCGCTTTCATAGTCAGGCATTAAAATTTTATAACTTTCTGTTAAAAAATGAATTTGTAAATGTGTCAAAACGTTTTTCGCCTGTTGAGCGGATCAGTTAAGAACACCTTTAAGAAAATAATGTCAAAATTTAGAATATAATTTCTAGGTGCACAGCTCAGGAAAAAAAAAAAACTTGCAAAGTGAGACCACAATAATTTTTAACTCAGGTTGTAATTCATTGTAATTCAGCCGTATTGTAATCACCTGACGTGCAAGGCGTATTTGTAACTTTATTTATCAAACCCTCCAGGGAAGATTTATAAAATTATGTGGTAATGTTTAGTTTATGAGATCTTAAGTTCCAAAATTTTATCAACTATAAGGAACTTTATAACTAGAAACTTAAAAACATATGCTTAAGGGTGTATTCGAAAAAACGCTTTTCCACCTCCAATAGCTCGAAAATTTCCGATACAATTTCAGACACATTTTTAAAAGTAGAAACATGAAACTTGCTGAGGGGATTCTTGAAGGGACGGTTGAGGTGCCGTGTGGTGTCTTTTTACCCTCCATTCATTAGAATTTGAGTTATAAACAATTACCTTATCAGTATGACCCTTTTTTTCGTTCACAGGTCTCCCGCTTGGGAAAAATCGGTTCGAAATGGCATTTTTGATTGCTTTTTTTCCAATATTTTCTGCATTTATCAAAGAATCGACCATTACGGCACCTTGTGTACTTTCCAAATAAGAGATTTTGAAAGTTTGGTGTATTTGAGAGCAAAAATGAATTCAAAAATAAATCCGAAAATAAGCCGTTTGAATCGAAATACACCCTTAAGGAAAGAGATTGTAACATCAAACGCGAAAATACGCTCTACGGAAAAAGTAAATGTTATATAAAATCAAAGCGCAAATGTTATGTTATAAAAAATAAAAGATGCAATCACATGTTCGGATGTAACTCAAATAATTGTCAAATACAGAGGTAATTAACTGACTTTCTACTCATATCTATAAGCTTTATTTATCATGAATACTAGGGGATTTTAAAAAGTGCATTGCCAAAGCTTAATGTGCCAAATCTGTGCTTTCCAAAATTTTATCAATTATAAGGAATATTTTACAAATAAATACTGAAAAACAGATGCTTAAGGGTGCTAGTCCCTCAGCGGCTAAATTCCCCTCCATAATTTTAAGTCTATGGGCGTTTGATATAGTAAATATATATGTTATGCAATATATTTTGTATACTAGATTGGAGGAGCCTCTGTCTCGTTAGTATTTCTTTAAGACTGCATAAACTTGAAATAAAGAGATAAGGAAAAATTCGCTTACCTCATTGATGGTCCCCACAGATCACACAAGGCACGAATGAAGATAAATCCATTTCATTGCAACAGCGATGGGCTTGCTGCTATAAGAATACTAAAATATACTGTTAATAATGTATTGTGGATTATTTCAGCACTGATAACGAAGATAGATAATTTTTCTTTAGATTTAATATTTTAATAGAATAAAAAACATTATAAAATAACTTGATTATAATAGTTTAAAACTGGAGAGAGAAAAGACATCTCTCCGTCTACATTTTACAATTGAAACTGCGTAATAAAATTGAAAGAGTAATATATATCAAAGTTCAAAAAAATCTACAGTTCTTTTAGCGCCCGAAAAAGGGAGAACAATGCAAAACCGCAGAGTGGAGAAATTAGGGCTTGGTACATATGAAATAAAATAAAAAGTCTTGATTAAAGTTTCTGAATTCTTGTTTCGTCGATTTATATATCTAATATTTGATGCATTCTTATCTTCAAAATACCTCCTCAAAAAATTTATATTTTTTACTTCTTTTTTAGTGATCTCTTTTTGAAGGATGTCACTTTTTTTTTTAATTGTCAAAATATTTCCAAATTTTATGCTCAATTTAATATTTTATGTTTTAAAAACTGACGAACTTAAACTAAAATTTTAACACTTTATGTAAAATGATGCATAAATTTTAGCGATATTCCCGAGGTGATATTTTGAATATAAAAACGCATCAAACATCTATAGACTTAACATTACCGAGATAAATTCAGCTGCTGAGTAAAATACAGCCGATTATATCAAACGTGTGGAATGTAACAGATATAATCATAAATATGACATAAAATCAATGTCACGTTAAAAGATAAAAAGATAACGTCACATATTCAAATGTATGTTTAAAAAATCGCCAGACGTATAAGTTAACTGCCGCGCAACACATATTTGTAATTTTATTTATCATGCCCGCACTAATGGTGATTTACAAAAATGTATAGTCAAAGCTTAGCTGGTCAGATCTCTGATTTCCAAAGTTTTCTCAACTAAAAGGAATCCTTCAGCTGAAAACTTTGAGATATACTATTTGTAGAAAGTAATCATCAAGGCCAACCATAAATGACATATGGTTGGTTCAAAATTACCTGAATCATAAATAATAACCATCACTTTTAAGCACACGAAAAAAAAAAAAAAAAAAAAATACCACGAATACTTTGGATTATCCTTTTCACAATCATTTTTACCAAAATGTATTTTCAAGCATATACGAATTTCGAATTTCTCACGCTAATGTGTAAAACGGCATTATCCATTCTGTGGTATTATTCAAGATGCGTAAAAACGCGGTTTGAGGGGGGTTTCGGCCTTCTTCTTAATCTTTGGAGTCATTCCAAAGAGAGGGGGTAGGGAAATAAGTCACCGTGCAGTGTGTCGCTTTCATAGCCAAACGATATTCTGAATGACGCACTCACGATGCATATAGATAAAATAAGTATGTCCTAATCTTTTAACTGTATCCGTAACTAAGAGCGAGTGGAAAAAAAAAAAAGATGTATTGCGGAGGGATCAAAAAGATGCGAGGAACATACAAAAAAATGGTGTGTATATAATCCTCGAACATACACACATACAATGTAACGTTCCATTTAGGTGGTGGCTATATAAAAGGGGGAGGGGGTTATACAAGCAATAACAAAGGTGTGTGGCCATTTCCGCATCTGCCGAAAGTGCAGTAAAAAATAAACACCCCCCTGTAACATTTTTTAAAGAAGAAAAATTCGTTTATAAAAGAATACAAATTTGTAGATAGGTGGGGGGAGGGGACACCCAGATTTCTAATGAGCCGTTATTACTTAAAAAGAATACGCGGGAACAGTCCACTCGGGCGTAAAAAGAAGGGGGGGGAGGAGGAATCCTCGGGAAAGTCGGGGCGTTTGATGTGCAGTTGACAAAAGGAATCATGATCCGCGACATCCTCTTCATATCCGCAATATTTGCTCCTCTTTTCGTGCGCATCCGTCTGGAATTGCCCGGATTAACGGGGGCCGGGGTATATATGTGTGTGTATATATGGATATATCTATATACAGCGCGGAGGACACTGGGAAGGAAAAAAATAAATATATATGAACAAAAAATAAAAGGAGGGGTGAGGGATTTTTCACCGCTGCGACAGATTTTGAGCCATTTTATCGCTTGAGTTGTAAATCCCGCCGGGATGAAGAATTTTTCGTAAAAGGGGGGAGGTCGCCACCCTTCCATGTATCGCACCGTCCCTTTATGGAGTTGTTCTTTTTAATTTTTTTTTTTTTTTTTTTTACTCTTTTTGCCTCTCCCCCCCCCCCCCCTTTTTAATTCGAACGCTTTTGTCGGGATGCCGAACATGTGTGGAATCAAAAGGAAAAGGAATTTAATTCGAACGAAGGTTTTTATTCAAATTAAACCTGACATTTGCAACTGAATAGATCGTAAATTAAAGAGAGAGAGGTTTTCGCCATGCAAATGTTATTTGCAGCTAATTATTAGACGAGGAAAACTTTTAGAGTCGAACGACAACTTTAAACGAGATCAAATATCCAGCAACCTGTCGTTGAACATTTTAATTCTTTTCCCTTTTCCATTCAGGCGAATTTACTTTGAAAAATTTGAATCAAGTTTTTTTTTTTCTTTGCTTCTCCTTTTATCCTGCAGTGATTAGTTGTTCTGTTGTATTCCTGTGGAATTTTTCTAAATATTTAAGGTTCAATAATTAATTGTTATAAAATAATAATAATTATTAATTATTAATCTTTATTTGAAAGAAAGAAGAAGAAAATATCGTTTAAAGCAAGAATAATCTACTTTACTGTTCAAACTTTTTTTAGGCAGTATTTTAAAAAATTGAATATTTATTATTATTATTAAATATTATAACTACTATTATTATTAGTAGTAGTAATCAGAGCTATAATACTAATGATACTAAACAAATTAATTAATTACCTTTATTTAATAGAAAAAAAAGTGAATTTAAGACTTTAAACATAATAATCTAGAATAGAAGAATAATAGAATAAATAAGCTAGAATCCTGTTCAAAATTATTTTTTAGGCAATTAAAAAAATAAATATTTTTTATTAGTATTATTATTAAATATTATAACAACTAATAATACAATTATTAGTAGTAATATTAATAAATTTTTAACAATAATAATAATAATAATTAATAATCAAAAATCTTTATTTTAAAAAAAATGTATCTCTTTATGACTTTAAACAAGAATAAGTAATCTAATATCCTGTTCAAGACATTTTTTTACCCATTTTTTAAAGTATATTTTATATTTAATATTATTATTAAATATTATAAGTAATACTATGACTTTTATTATTAGTATTAATCAATGCTATAATAATAATATTAATTAACAACCTTTATTTGAAAGAAAAAATCCATTTATGACTTTAAACAAGAATAAATAAGCTAACATTCTGCTTAACAATCTTTCTTTTAAATAATTTTTAAGTTAATATTGTATTGTTATTATTATTATTAGTAGTAGTAGTAGTAATTATTATTACTAATATTAATATTCTAATATTAATTGATGTTATTAATATTACAGTAATAGGATCTTTATTATTATTAGTTATTTAAAATACTTTTGCTGAAATTCCAGAATTTTTCTAAATATTTATACATTAAAGTTCATTTAAATAAAATTAATATAATAAATTTATAATTTCAAACTAAATCAAATACCTAGCAACCTGTAGTTTAGCATTTTAATACATTTCCCTTTTCCATTCACGCGAATTTACTTTTTTAAATTTGAATCGTTATTTTTTTTCCTTCTATTATCCGTTGGCGATTAGTTGTCAGTCGCAATTGTGGAATTTTAAAAAATATTTAAGTTTCATAATTAATTGTTGTAAAATAATATTAATAATTAATTATTAAACTTTATTGGAAAGAAAATGATTAAAAGCATAATTTTAAACGAGAATAAATAATCTAGCATCATCTTCAACATTCTTTTTCAAGAAAAAAATATTTTCTTCTTAGTACCATTAAATTGTTATAACTATTTCTACTGCTATTATATCTAGTAACAATCAATATTATATTAAAAATATAAAAAATAATAATTATTAATAACCTTCATTTGAAAGAAAAAAAATGAATGTATGACTTTAAACGAGAATAAATAATCTAACAATCAATTCAATATTCATTCTTTTAAGTAAAATAATAACTTATTATAATTATAATTATTATTATTATTATTATTGTTGTTGTTGTTGTTGTTGTTGTTGTTGTTGTTACTCTTATTATTGCTTGTAATAATATTCTAAATTAGTAACGCCAACAGTAATAAATGCTATTGCTATTATAGAAATTATTAGCTTTTTCATTATTATTTGTAGTTTCAAACCATTTCAGCATAAATGCAGAATTTTTTTATATATTTAAGCTTTAAAAGTCGATTAAAATAAAATTTTCGGAATAAATTTACAAATTAAAACTAGATCAAGTAGCTAGCAATCTGCAGTTTAACATTTTAATTATTTTTCGTTGTCCTTTCAAATTAACTTTAAAAATTTGAATCTTACATTTTTCTTTTTATTAAATAATAATTAATTGTTTTAAATCTTTCAATTTTGAAACAACAATTTTTTTAAAACATTTCATTTTTATCAAATCATAATTATAAAAACATTAAGAGCTATTTATAAACGAAACTATTGAAAAAATACATTAACAACTTTAAACACGATTAAATATATAGCTACCTTTAGTTGTAATTTTTAATGAAATTCTCTTTTCTTGTCAGGAAAATTTATCTTGAGAATTTTGAAACCAGGGTTTTCTTTTCTCTTTTTTTTTTTTTTTTTTTTTTTTTTTTTTGCTATTATTGCTTTTGTAGCTCACAGGCTATCATAGCCTGAGAGCTTATGTGCCCGTCCGTTCTGTATGTACGTGTGTAACGCGATAACTCATGAAAAAAATATCCCATCGACTTGAAATTTTGTATATAGATATATCCTGATAAGGCGCTTCCCTGATTAGTTTTTGAAGTTAATTCGATATGTATAAGAGGGGGGAAAGGGGGACTCATACCCCTCCCCTTAATTGATATAAATAGATTTTTCATGGTGAAATATTAGTTTTTGTTCAAAATTTACACATAGAATCATTCTGATGAACGCTTCCGTGATTGGTATTAGGTATTCATTGGATAAATATAAACAGGGAAATGGAGGTTCTAATACCCTGCCCTTCATTTATATAAATGGGTTTTTCATGCAGAATTGTCAGATTTCGTTCAAATCTTTGAATAGTTTTAGAAGTTTAATGGTTAAGTTGCATATAGGTTTGCATATAGGTATATCCTGATAAGGTACTTTCCTGATTAGTTTTTGGAGTTCATTCGATATGTTTAAAAAGGGGAACGGGGGGCTCATGCCCCTCCCCTTAATGGATATAAATCTTTTTCATGCAGAATTAACAGTTTTTGTTCAAAATTTAGATATAGGATCATTCTGATGAGGTGATTCCGTGACTGTTGTTAGGTGTTCATTGAATAAGTAAAAATAGGGGGAACGGGGGCTCTAATGCCCCTCCCCTTAATTTATATAAATGAGTTTTTCAAGCAGAATTGTCAGATTTCGTTCAAATTTTTGAATAGTTTTGGAAGTTTAATGATTAAGTATAAAAGAGAGGGATAACTATTCTTAAATTATATAAATGGTTTTTATTAAGAATTTTCCGATTTACTCTGAATTTTGGATATGGATTTTTTATATGATAAAGCATGTCCTTGATAGTTTAGGAGGTTCAATGATTAAGTATAAAAAAGGGGAAAGGGGAGAGCTGATTTCCCCTTCTTAATTTTGTTTTTCGAACGGGATTAACCCTTGAAAATAATAAGGCTGTAATGTACAATTAGTATGCGTAGCCTGTGAGCTCAATGCCATCAGTTTAACTGGACAATATTCTTTTTATTTATAACCATAATGATTAAGTTGTTTCAAATCTTTTCTAACTACATAAATTTTATATTCTAAATCATAACGTTACTTATGATACTACAACTAATAATAATAATTTATTATTATTATTATTATTATTATTATTATTATTATTATTATTATTATTATTATTATTATTGCTAAGTCTTACTAAGATTAAGCTTTTAATATTTTTTTTAACATTATTAACATATTTACTTTTTTTAACCAATGCTATTATTATTACAGTAATGATTACCACATTATCCTTTTTTTAAACCCTTTCTGCTAAAGTTGTAGAATGTTTCTAAATATCACATTTATGGTTTATGTCTATTAGAATAAAATTAATACAATAAGTTAACACCTTCGAACTAGATCAATTATTTCGCGACCTGTAATTGAACATTTTAATTTTTTGTCTTTTACACGAAATTATATATATATATATATATATATATATATATATATATATATATATATATATATATATATATATATATATATATATATATATATATATATTCGCACCTTCGAACAAGATCAGTTATTTCACGTTTTTGTAATTGAACATTTTAATTCTTTTTCTTTCAAAAGAACTACGAAAACTTTGAATCCAAAATGGCTTTTACTTTTTATTCAGTATTGATTAATTGTTTTAAATCTTTCCCGTTGAAACTATTATTATTATTTCTGTTGAAACTACTATTATCATTTTTTAATGTTATTTAAATAATCCATTAGTTATAAAAGAATTTAAGAGCTCTTTAATAATATATCTATTTAAAACTAAATAATGAACAACTTAATACATTAATAGAAAATCTGGAAAATTTTTGTTGAAAATTTTAATGAATTACCCTTTCACTTTCAGACAAAATTATCTTGAAAATTTTGAATGGATATATATATTGTTGTTATTTCTATTATACAGTAGCCGTTAGTTGTTTTAAATCTTTCCTACTATAATCACAGAATACTTATATTATTAATCATAATATTACACATGTTACTAATAATATTATAATATTCACACAATTAATAATAATAATAATATTTATTTCTGCTCAAATTACACAATTTTGTGAATATTTAAGATTCCATAATCAACATTGATTAATTATTCATTCATATTAATTTTAACTAATATATATACATACAGAGAGAGACTTCAATTTTATTATGCATATATATAAACATATTCACCTTCAAACTAAATAAAAGATTTAGTGAACATGTCCACTGTACAGTTTTTTCTTGAATAATTTTAATCCAGTTTTGTTTGTTTCTTCATTCTAATGCACAATAATTAGTTATTTTAAGTCTTTGCTGTTGAAAATACACAATTTCCATAATTACTACATTCAACAATTCATTAGTTATAAAAAAAATTAAAAACTATTTATTATTGTTTATTTGAAAAACAACCAAACAAACAAATAAATAACAAATTACGATTTTAAACGAAATTTAATATGTAGCAATCGGTTGTTGATCCCCTTAATGCTTTTTCCTTTTTTTTTTTCTCCTTCCCGATGTAGTTTCAATGTTTAATTTATTGTTTTCTTTTTATGCCGCAGTGATTAATTATTTGAAATCTTTCCTGTTGAAATAACAACTAAAAAAAAACTTTACAAATATTTGAAATTTATCCTTTTATAAGTTATAAAAATTAAGGTACATTATCAATGTTTATTCGAGAAATTAAAATGAATTAATTCCTTTAAATAAGATCAAACATGCTGCAACCTGTAGTTGAATATTTTAACTCTTTTATTGTTTATTTTTAGGCAAATATTAAAAATTTTTGATTTTTTCTTTTTCTTCTTTTTATTGTTGTTATCATTATTATATTTCTCTCCATTTCCATAAAATTTCCAGAATTTTTCTAATTAATAAAGTTCTAATAAATATTTATTGAAGCATATTCGAATAAAACTAAACTAATAAATTTACCACTTCAAAAGAGATTATTATATCAGGCAAACTCTCATTAAATATTTGAATTCTTTTCCTCTTTCCTTTCAAGTGAATGTTGAAAATTTTGAAAAAGTTTCTTTATTATTATAATCAATATACTTAATTAAAGTATATTATATAATGTAATGTACTTTGTTATTATTTAACTCAGAATGATCAATTCTTAAAAAAATTCCAGTTATTTGTAGAAAGACAATAAATTTATATTTACGTTTACGTACGGGGAAAAAAAGAAAATAAATTTACGATTTTAAAAGAATTTATAATCCAGCAGTCGTTTGAGCAAATGAAAAGTTTGTATAGAAAAATGTATAAAACAACTGAACTGTGAATTCAAGCAGTTTCTATTTTTATGACATCAAAACTTGTTGTAATTTTTATAGCATTTTGTAACTGACTATGAAAAGATACACTTTCTAAAATGTGTGAACTCAAATGTGTAAGACTTTTGAACAATTGGGAAAAAGTCAACTTTAATGAAATAGATTATAAAAATTTCAATGCGCAATGTAAAGTCTTTTTATTATTATTATCAAAACAGCTCCATTTAATGAACAGGTTAAAAATCTAAACAATGAAAGAACAATGAAAAAACTAAAATCCTGACAAATGCTATGACCTTACATTCTTTCCATCAGACCCCCCATCAATTTTTGATCGAATACCAGAAAGTTACAACCCGAAAATTTGAAACATGAATAAACAATTTGCCTGCAGCAAAGTAGAAAGTGCAAGAATTATGAACTGAAATATCAAAAAAGAACATTCTTGTCTGTAGTTAAAAGAAAGAAATAAAGATATGAGAGGTAAAGTAATACTTGTTACAATTGGGTCGAATATAGAGGTTACTGGTGCATTTCTTGTTAATTTAATCCTCAGACATCTACTACAACTTCAAACAGATAAGTAACTTATTCTGATAAAAAGTTTATTAAATCCATTAGATTTTTAAATCGCAAGATTTTAAGAACTTCACCTTTTATATAAACATTTTACTATAAACAATTTATATTACTTGAAAAGGGTGTTACAAAAATTAAAAATAAATGATATTGACATGTTTCAGCTCCATCCTAATTAATAATTCATTCTAATTATTAATTAATGTCCATAAATTGTTTTCAGTAATATAGTAATGCCTTTTTCACAGGAAAAAGCAAAACAATAACAAACTCGACCCCCTCCGACTCAAAAAATAAAGTCAAGTAACTTACATTGTTATTTTCAGTTTATTGTTTAATCAGTAGAACCTTGAAACTTCAACACGTTTATTTAGCAGTTAACAAAATAAAAGTAAAAAGTTCAAACATGGGTGGAAAAAATCCATGCAGTCCAAAATAATGGAATAAAACAGTTTAAATGTTTTATAATTGTGCTATGTATATTAAAGTTATTTTTATTTTTCTCTAAAGAAGCAAGAAGACCATGTATTGAACTATGTTAAACATTGAAACAATTAGGGGAAAAAAATCAAGCTTAACAGTATCAGATTATCATAATTTTTAAGCGCCCTGTATATTCATTTGTTATTTTGTTTCTTGAACATGTAAAAAGCTCATGTCGTGAGCAGTGTTAAACATCTAAACAATAAAAAACACTACAAAAACCAACTTCCCGACAAATTTTATGACCCCACATTTTTTTCATCAGACCGAAGATCTAACAGACGATTTTGACCGAACACAAGCTAATTACAACCCAAAACCCTAAACATGAATAAACAATTTGTTTGCAACAAGGTCACAAGCACAAAAATCAAGAACTGAATCAACCAAAAAGAGCATTCTAACCAACGATTAAAAAAAGAAGAGATAAAAAAGAAAAAAGAAGACCGAAAATCTAACAACAGATACTCAATCATTGACCCGAACTGTAGAATTAAAACTACACTGCTCGCTTATATCATTAGCACTTAGATAAAATAAATAAATAAATAAATAAATAAATAAACGTCCCCAACAAAAAGCTCGGCTATGGAGAGTTAAACAAATTTTAGAAAGAGTCGCAGTTTTTGTTGCCATTCCAGTAAAACAAAAACAACAGTTTAATTATTTCCACAGATACAAGATTCCCCCCTTTTAATGCGACTTCACAGTGAAGCTACATGATAAAGTAGAGGACTTAAAACAAGAGGGGGGAGTAAAATTTTGTGGTTGTTCGAGGGCAGGCCTAAACATGCCCTGTTAGTAAAGGCGCGGGAACGCCCCTTCGACATTCTTGGAGATACTCGTCTGTCGCATCTCTCAAAAATTTCCCTTTTTCCGGAGCAATGCCTTTTCCACGTGTTTTTATTTTTGCCGCCCTCTCTTCCTTGCCGGGGCGCTTCCCGCGGTAATTAACAATTCTGGCGTAATTATGCGCCATTTTTTCCGTCCACCTTCTGATGCTGCTAATTAATTTAATTAAAGCCCGAAGTGTGCCGCTTGATCTCCCTCACCACCGAATCGAAAGGGAGCGTTCACATATTGAGGGAATTTTTATTTAAATCGACTTGAGGCGGATTTGGGAGTAAATATTATTTAATAAGAATTTCGTTATGGTCTTTTTTTTTTCAAACGCGAGTGTTTACTTTAGCTTTTTTAGACCCAATGTATTCTATAGGATAAACATCTTTACATTTTTTTTTTAAATGCATATAAATAATGTTAAAAAACAATAAAAGAAATTGGTATGAATGTAGTTTAACAGATAGCAGAATTAACTCTAGAAGCGCCGGAAATTTCGCGTAAGTTTTATAAAAAAGATGAACATCAGACTTTTCTTCGAAAGTATTTTAAACTATGTTTTTAACTTATTTCTGGCTTGATATGCATACTTAACTCTTTTGTGAAGACATTTTTAGTTCAAATAGACTTATTCATATGTGGTAACAGTCAAATCGACTGTTCTCGGCACTTCTAATGTTCAATAAAAAAGCAATTTGTTTCTTATAGCGCTTTTTTAGCTACTTACGTGTTATATCAAAATGGCTTGCAGCAAAAATATACGAAATGTACAAAAGGATTTTAAAAAAATTAAATAACTTTTTTGTACATGAAGTTGCAATTTGTATAGTCCGTTAGTGATAAAAAATTATTATGTGTGTAATTATTTCATGTTTTTTACTGTATTTGCCATGCAAAATAAGTAAATAAATTACAAAAAAAGTCATAACAAATTGTGCAAAAATGTACTTATTGAGTCCAATGAAACATCAAATGCAGTTTTTACCTAATGGAGGAAAATGAAGTCGGACTTTTTTGCAATAAGTAAAAATAAATAAATAAATAAATAAATAAATAAACTGTCAATAATGGAATAATAAGACTTTGTAAAACTGATCAGATGTGGCAATCCCAAAGGTTTCTTCTATCTAATGCATGTTAATACTTCCTGAAAAATGCAACAGGTGCTTTAAATCAAAAACTAATCAGCAACAATTTATGTTAACATATAACTGTATCTGAAGTTTGATGAAAATCTGTAAATTAGTTTTTGAGATAAATCTATTGCAAAATTTAGAAAAAAAATCTGCTTAACAGCTCTACATGATAGGTGATATACACTAAAAAATAATCAGGATAAATTTTTAATCAGACACTAATTAAATTTGAAGTTTTATGAAAATTCATGCATTAGTTCTTGCGATACATCTGCTGCGAAATCGTGAAAAATGCAGCATAGCAGCACCATCTGTATGGCACTTTACATTGAAAACTAAACAACACTAATCCAGGGACTAACAAAATCTGAAGTTTTAGAAAATTTCGTGAGACAGAGCTATTGCGATAATCACGAATAATGTACCGTGGCAGCACCACCTGCTGAGCTATTTGCACAAAAACTTAATCAACACCATGTTATAACAAGTACTAACTATATACAAAGTTTTGTAAAAATTCATTCATAAGTTCTTAAGGTATGGCTATTGTGAAAATTAAGAATAATGAAGCATACCAGCGCCACCTGTTGAACAACATACACCAAAAATTCATTCATTAGATCTCATTTATATCAAGGTCTAACAAAATCTAAAATTTTGTGAAATTCCGTAATTAGTTCTTGAGATAGAGCGCCCACAAAATTTTTGTCACATACAGACAGATGGACAGACTCAGAGTCAGACATTTTTCAAAAACATGGTTTTCGATTTCTCTGACCTCTAAAACGCGTACAGACGTCGAAAAACAGGATTTCGAAAATTTTTACAAATCTAATTTTTTTTTTTTTTTTTTTTTTTTTTTTGTAAAGATAGACGAAATTTAAAATATATGACGTCAGCGTGCTTCAAAAGTTGTTGGTAAAGTTAAAGCTGCTACGCAGCTTCGGTCGGTGCCGCGACTTTCCAAATAGGTTTCCGATTAACCTTTAAAGACACAAGTGGCCTACTGAGAGTGGTATTTATTCTATACAAACTTTTTACGAATTCCAGAATAATTGCATGATTGATTCTATTTAAATTTAGTGTGTTTTTGACAATTTGACGTTGTTTTCATATTAGAACTGGGTACTGCATTATACGAATATGTCATTAATATTGTTATCTCGGCTTTAAAATGTACTAACCCTAAATTATTTTAAATTTTAATTTAAGTAGATTCAAAAATAGAAGGGGAGTGAGGGTCATAATTTTGCATTGTATTTTCAATGATATCCCTAAATATACGATGCAAAAAAGAAAGAGAAAGAAAGTACGTTTGAATTTAGTATTACGAGAGCCCCACTAAATATAATCTTAAGATTATCAGAAGAAATCACCATTTTTTTCAAAAATTTTACAGAAATTTAAAGAAATTTTGAAGATTTAGCTTTTTTAAAAAATATCTACAGAATTTTTTAAGATATTCTTAAAAAATATCTGCAGAATGGGCCAAATACCGACAGATTTCCCACAGATTTTTGGGGCAAATACCTACAGATTTTATACAAATGTTTTTCTAATGGGGATCTTTCACACGATATCCTAGAGAATATATACCGTAAAGAGCCGAAACTATTTATGAGTTCAATACTTTCATCTTGTAAAGATAGAAGAAAGTAAAAATAGTACATAAAAACAATACGTGCATTTAATAATTTTTATCTCAATTTCTCAAGTAAATTAAAGCAATAGTGCCTTTTACTTCCTTCTTTCTCTGCAAGAAGAAAGTATTGGATTCGCGAATAATTTCGACTTCTGGTTTTCAATGGATTTATACTTTTTAGAAGCTTCTCAACGCGATTTGATGTTTTTTAGAAAATGTCTGTCTGTGAATCTATATGTGACAAAAATTTTGTAGGCGTTCTATCTCAAGAATTAATGTACGTATTTTTGTTAAATTTCATATTCAGTTAAACCTTGATATAAACTGGTTGTGCTTACGTTTTGATGTCAATTATCCAACAGGTGACTCTGCTATGTTGAATTTTTTCTAACTTTGTTGGAAAAAACTCGTGAAATTGCTTTTCCTTAATTTGAGCTAAAAATATTTAAAATTTCCGTTTAGAGTTCAGAATTATACAAGTGCAATTGCTTGCCTCCCAAAGGGTTAAAACAGCAAAACATGATACACTGTAGACAAATTTTATTTTTTATTTCTGAAATTTCCAGATTTATCTGCTCTTGAATGGGTCTTATTCACAGCCATTTCTCTCATAAACGGAACGTGAAACGTTCAGATACGGAACGTGATAACGTTGGAACGTGAAACGGAACGTGAAACGTTCGTGAACGTGAAACGTTCAGAACGTGAAGAACCGTCAGAAACGTCAGAAGAACCGTCAGAAACGTTCAGATTTAGCAGAATTATTAAAAACTATTGATCCACTTATTTATAGATTGTTAATTATTCACAAATATATTTAAGAAAAACCTACAAAGTCTAATTAATAAAACTTGAAAAACAATATACATATATATATATATATATATATATATATATATATATATATATAGTACGTGTACTAGACCAGAAGATTACGGCACAGGCAATCACCTCATTGAGTTTATGAGGAATATTTTCGTTCATGTTTTTAAAGAACGGGAATTAAAGTTTATTAACTGCTTGAGACATATAAAAATTAGTCGTGACAATTAAAATTACTTTGTGTAAAACAACAATAACATAAAAAGGAGAGACTCAATGCAGAATATGCTCAAGTGAGTGCATGTGGCATTTATTGAGGCGAGGGAAAAATCACACTCTAGCGGGGTGACCTCCGGTAGAGACAAGATTCGTGCTTTACATCTTGACAGCAGAGCGGACAGAGATTGAATGAATCGTGACCACCAGATATGATAGCCAAAATGCGTCGAGCTAAATGTGGTTGCCCTTAAATTATTGTAACCCTACATATAAGTTCATAAAGAAAGTTTAAATTAAAAACGAGCCAACCGGACCGTTGATTTGGCGTTAATATATATCAACGTGCAAATATGCCCGCCAAAACTGATTGTTGGGAAAAATATTTCTAAAAGCATAACACAGATGTCAGACGCCGATTTCAATACAGAGTGTTATATTTTCAGCCGAAAAAGGACATGTAATGTCTATTAATCTGTAAATGAATGCAGTAAGTAGCTAAGTTACTGCCGCAAAGGAGCATATGGTTTAAAAATATCTTTCTATGTATTATTCTCTGATCAAACGAAATTATGCTCGCACAGATAATGATTTTAGGATGAGAAAAGATTTGTTTTTGATTTATTTTATTAACGGTCTCGGATAAGCATGAAAACCTACGTAACTGGAATTTAACGCGCAAGAGAAAAGAGGTAAATATATTCATTTTAGAAAGTAAAAGGGAGGTTTAATTAATTTGCAATTGCGAAAGATAATTTAAATTTTAAACTTGAGAATTTAATTTAAAAAAATTAATAATAATATGTGATGGCATGTTACTTTCGTCATCACAGAGTTCATGGCTGGAATTCCAGAAATAGTTAAAACTCAATTTGTATATTAAAACGCAATCGGTCTGCCAAGTCATATCTTGATGTAAAACATCTGAAAATCCTATTTTAATAGCCGACTCGTAGGTTTACCATTGTGTTTTCCTGTTCCCAGTCCTCCATGTCATCATACTTTTGGGTGCAGGAAAATACAATGTTAAACTATGAGTCATCGGCTAAAATTAGATTTTCAGATGTTTTCCACCAAGATATGAATTGGCAGACCGATTGCGTTTTAATATTCAAATCGAGATTTAGCTAATCCTAGAATTTCATCCATGAACTCGATGAGGTAAGTGTTTGTGCTGCCACATCTCATTCTATAACGTAAAGTACTGAAAGCAAGCTCCCCCTCCCCCTCCTTTTGAGAGACGAAATTTCAATGATTTTAAAGATGGCTTATAATTGGGACTTTAGTGAAAAAGATCGGTGGGGGGGGGGGTCTTGCATTTGAAATTTATGAAGTTTCACAGGATTATACAATTTTCAGTATACTAGCAAAAGCCATGCTTTGTTTGGATTCGCGAAGCTAGATACACAGAAAACAGTTTTACTTTCAAACAGATATTTGAAAGTAAAAATATTTTTTAATATTATTTTTGCATCTTTATTAAACAAAAACGTTGTTTTATGTTTTGGCGCATTTTAATTTTTTATTTATGATGTAAGACTGGCATAATAAAATATTTTCGAAGAAAACTTTTACAAAATATTTTTAAATTTTCAACTAAAAGCTCTTTTAAAGATGTTTTTACAATTTCCAGTAACCACTTGTGTTTTTTAAAGTTGTTTGAAATATGCATGTTTCCAATCTTTGTAATTAACATCAAATAATCTTTGATAGCTATTTTAGAATAATATATTTGAAGAGAGCTTGAAGAAAGTTACTTGGTCAAAATCCTATTTTCTGGAAAAACATTTGAAATCTGCTCTCATTAATACTATGAATTTTTAACTGTAAAACTTTTTTCCTAATTTCTTCGTTCTTATACATGTTAACGTATCAGAATTTTTGATACTGTAGAATTTTTCGTAAGGAAAATTTCCTATTGAATGCTTAATTTTGAAGGATTTTCACTCTCGACAACGTTACGTACGTTTTTAAGCCAACTGGTGTCTATATATCCTCAATATCTATAACTGCTTCATCTAATGTTAAACCTTGGGATTTATTAATTGTAACAGCAAAAGCTAACTGCAGAAGAAATTCTTTCCTTGGGCAATTTATGCTTCCATTTTTCTAGAATTTAATTATTGGGGGAATTGGTAAGCACCAATTCTTATAAGTTAAATTATTGTAATATTCAAATTTATATTTATCCATGATTATTCGCGATATCTGGTCTGGTGGCTTGTGATTTTCTTTATTACGTGCAACAAAGTCTAAAGTCCCGTTAACTAAATCTTTTTCGGTCCACAAATAAGAACGTAACATTTCTTTAGATCCAAATGATAAAGTAAGAAATGGTTAAAGTCAATTTGTCGTTTCTGAATCGGCCAACTTTGCTTTAGTACATTTATAAAGAGCTTGAATCGAGGCAACCACTTCACGCTTCAATTCTTTTAATTTTTCATTTATATAACAAATTTAATAATTAATTTTATTTGTTACAATTCTTTTGTTGCCACTTTACAAAAAAAAAAAAAAAAAAAAAAATCCACAATACAATTTTTTTTTAAATGTTTAAGTGTCATCTGTGCAAACGGTTTTGCTGAATAAAGAAAACATATTTTATTTATTAAATTAATTATGATTCTATCTATTATTACTTACTCCATGATTTATGTTTTTTTCTGAAAATATAAGCGTTTCATTTTTTATTTATTTGCTAAAATGCGTCCGTATTGGAAATGCATGTAAAATAAATTAATTAAAATAATAAATTTTTTAACGTTTTACTGTAAAAAAAATTATATTCTGCAAATCTACAGATCATAATTTATTTTTGTGTTTAATCTGAAGTTAAAATATTGAATAGTTTTTTTGTAAAGTGTACGACAAAATGTAATTTGAGTGGCCTAGTAGAGGATTCGCTTCGCTCATCCTAAAAATCTGATCCAATTCGTACTTTTTGGTTTTAAAATTTCCCTCCATAGAAGTTAAATTGTTTCCATTAATGTAAAGGGTAATAATTAGTGGCATCAATTAATGAAACAAATTTGGATAAAATAATTTAGATGTGAAAGGAATATGAACAAAAATTATAAAACTTCAATTAAATATACTGTACAACCTTGATTATTCGAGCTAATTGGGACCTTCAGTACTTCGGATATCAGAAATCTTGGTTAATAGAAATTGTGCATAAAAACTCACCCTGTTCGCAAATTTAATATCTCTTAGAATAACAAACAATAGAATGTTTTTTTAAATGATAAAAGTAAATATAACTGTTATATTTAATACCTCAGCATTTTTTTTTTTTAATCAACTACTAGTGGTAAATTTTAAAAAGTAGATTGGAAGTTTTTTTATTATGTTAGGTTAAATATTGAAAGATGCATTTTCAGATATAAAAGTATTTTAAAAAGAGCATTTTCAAAACTGCATTTTAAATACGAGACAGATTCGGGCTTCAACTTTCTTGAATTGTGACAATTACTCCTCCCCCCAGTGAAGTCAAGCAAGGAGAACTTGTGGCCCGTAAAACTTTTGTCTAGGCTTTTTTTTTTTTTTTTTTTTTTTTTTCAGTCTTAAAAATAGCATGGAAAATAGCGTTTTCTTCTTTCAAAAGTCACACTTTAACGTTCTAAATTTGACATCCATGATATTCTTTACGTTTCATGCTCCATATTTTTGTTTAGCTCCAATTTGCTGATAAAAAGAGTTGGGAAAAAGCCAGTAATATAATTGTACAACAAAGATTATTTTTTAATTAAATTTGTTTAATTTAATAAATTTTCTAGCAGTACTTTTCTTTCAGTCTTAAAAATAGCATGGAAAAAAGCGTTTTCTTCTTTCAAAAGTTTTCTTCTTTTTTAGACAAAAAAGAAAAAATCATACCTCAAGCTTAGATTATAAATCACTTTACAACACATTCAGAATAATGTAATAAAACGTCATCGTTTAAAAAATTAAAATATTATATCTAATTCAAATATATGAAAAAGTTCTGTTACGATTCTGTTGTTATACATATATCTATAGCTATGTAAAATTTGTGTACATAGTTCTGTGTAATATTCTGCTCTTATGCATAGATCTGTGTAATATTCTTACGCGTATTACGGTGCAATGTGCAAAATATCCAGATAATTTGTGTAATATGCAAAATTTCTAAATTACATTAACACACCAATTCAGGTAGATCCGTAACATTTTGTACCATTCACACACCTGTTTGAGTGTTTTTAAATAGAAAAAATTACACATTTTCATTAAGCTAATAAACACACATGAATACAAGTTAATTTTAACGACAAGAGTGTAAATTTTATGACAAAAATGTAATTTTACAAATTTATGCACATATGTATATAAAAGTTATTAATTTACGTATTTACATTTTAGAGTGCAATAATATAAAAAAAATTACAAATAATTATATTTATTAAGATAATCGCATCTGATTGAATTTCATTCTTCTTCTCATTCCAAATTAATTGAAATTTTACAAGGCATTAAGTCATTTATTTTTTTCTAATTTCTTTAAGTCACAATGTGTTTTGTTTCATGTAAACGAGACTAATTTACACATTTATGTTTTACAGTGTAATAGTTAATAAACAATAGTTACAAATCATTATATTTATTAAGGTAATAACATCTGCTTAAATTTCATTCTCCTTCTCATTACAAACTGTGTGAAATTTTACAAGGTATTAAGTCATTTATCGTTTTATAATTTCGTTGAGTCACAATGTGTTTTTTTTTTTTATGTAAAAATGATTAACTTACACATTTATGTTTAAGAGTGTAATAATTAATAAACAATAGTTATAATTTATTACATTTATTAAGGTAATCGCATCTGCTTGAATTTCATTCTCCTTCTTATTACAAATTGTATGAAATTTTACAAGGTATTAAGTCATTCCCATTTTTCTGATACTTTTAAACCCACAATGTGTTTTTTTGTGTTTCTTTTTCATGTAAAAGTGACTAATTTACACAAATTATGTTTTAGACTGTAATAATTAATAAAAAAAATTACATATCCTTACATTTATTAAGGTAATCGCATCTGCTTGAATTTCATTCTTTTTCTCATTACAACTTGTGTGAATTTTTACAAGGTATTAAGTCATTCATTGTTTTCTAATTTTCTTTAAGCCACAATGTGTGGTTTTTATTTCATATAAAAGTGGCTAATTTACACATTTATTTTTAGAGTGTAATAATTAATCATCAATAGTTACAAATCATTAAATTTATTAAAGTAATCACATCTGCTTTAATTCCATTTCTTCTCATTACAAATTGTGTGAAATTTTACAAGGTAATAAGTCGTTTATTGTTTTATAATTTCTTTAAGTCACTTTTTTTCATGTAAAAATGATTAACTTACACATTTATGTTTAAGAGTGTAATAATTAATAAACAATAGTCACAATTTATTACATTTATTAAGGTAATCGCATCTACTTGAATTTCATTCTTCTTCTTATTACAAACTGTGTGAAATTTTACAAGGTTTTAAGTCATTCCCATTTTTTTGATATTTTTAAACCAAAATATGTTTTTTTTTTTTTTTCATGTAAAAGTGACTAATTTACAAATTTATGTTTTAGAGTGTAATAAATAATAAAAATTTACAAATCATTATATTTCTTAAGGTAATCGCATCTGCTTGAATTTCACTCACCTTTCAAATTGTGTGAAATTTTACAAGGTATTAAGTCATCCATATTTTTCTAATTTCTTTAAACCACAACGTGGTTTTTATTTCATATAAAGGTGACTAATTTACACATTTATGTTTCAGAGTGTAATAATTAATCATCAATAGTTATAAATCAATTTATTTATTAAAGTAATCACATCTACTTCAATTTCTTTCTCCTTCTCATTCCAAACTGTGTGAAATTTTACAAGGTATTAAGTCATTCATTGTTTTCTAATTTCTTTAAGCCACAATGTGTTTTTTCTCTCCCTTGACACTGCTTTCATTTCAGCAAGATTGCTCAACCATGCTCTTTCCAGGCGTTGAAAAACCTAAACTAAGCCTTCCGTGTCTTTCCATTACAATGCTTTTGTAGAAATAAGTATACATGATCAAAAGACGTCGTTAACACATCCAAAAAAAATAGTTTTCGACTCTATTTTTGCTTTTGATTACTCGCCTAGAAGACGGGGGAGGGAAGGGGGAGATTTTTAAAGTAAAACGTTAGATTATACTTTATAAAATAATTTAAGTGTACATACTTTTAGATTTGTTAAAATTATTATTTAAAAAAATTAGATTACTGTTTTTTAGAGTCAATAGAGTTTAGAATTTTATTAGGCTCAAATATAATTTGTTACTCACTAAACCAACAGTAAGATGTATCCAAACTTTCACGACAGAAAGAATTACTCATTCGAAAATAGTTATTTGTATAAGTTATTATATACTGTAAAATTATTGCAATTTTCCTCCTATTTCAATGCTTCTAAAATTTATACTTCAATGCTTCTGTAGAAAATAAGAATGCATAATCAAACTAAGTCATTAACACATAAGAAAATAATAGTTTTCGACTCCATTTTTGCTTTTGATTACTCGCCTAGAAGATGGGAGGAGAGAGGAGAGATTCTTAAAATAAAACATCAGATTATACTTTTTAAAATAACTTAAGTACAACATACTTTTAGATTTGTTAAATTTATTATTATTATTTTCATTCGATTATTTTTTTTTTTATAGAGACGTTCAAAATATAATTTTCATTTCATTTCATTTCAGTAAAATTAAGTTATATCTAAATTTTCTCGCGAGAAAGAATTACTCACTCGAAAATATTTATTTGTACAAGTAATTATATCGAGTAAAAATATTGGAATTTTTCTGCTATTTCAATGCTTCTAAAATTTCTACTTCAATTCTTTAGTAGAAATAAGTGTACACGATCGAAAGATGTCATTAACATATCAGAAAAGAATAGGTTTCGACGCTATTATTGCGTTTTATAACACACCTAGAGGAAAGAAAAAAAAATTATCAAAATAAAGCATCTTACACTTTTTAAAATAACTTAAACATAAGTATTTTTAGGTTTGCGAAATTTATTATTTTTTTTTATTGCATTTGTTTATTTCTTTATTTATCACTATATTTTTAGAAACAATATCTAAATTAAAATTTCTACTAATGAAACCAAATGTAAGATGTATCCTCTCGTGAGATAGATTCGCTCACTCGTAAACGCTTATTTGTATAAAGAATATTACACTATAAAAGTATTATAAAAAATAACTGTTATTTTTAATTCTATACTTACAAATATATTTATATTCACGCGAGTTTTTTTTTATTATTATTAATAAGAAACAGTATTTTATAAAAGATATCCGCGTACGATTTGTACTTAGTCGAGCAAATGTGAATATCAAAACTTTCTGGTGTTATAAAATCACTCACTCGAAAATATTTATTTGTATAAGTAATTATAGACTATAAAAATATCACAATTTTCTTTTTATTATTGCTACTTTAATTTCCTATAACAAAATACAATGAAAAACTTCCAGCAATACATCAGGCCCTCAGAAGTCAAGGAGTATTGAGTGATGATTTCAATTTCGAGTAAATTGAATTCAAGGATTATTGATGTTAAATTTGAACATCAATAATAATTGACTCAATTGAAATAAGAATCTAGCGCTTGTTTCACTGCGGTCTTTAAACTCTTTTTTCAATAAATGTGAAAAAAAAAGTAGAGTACAATTTTCTTGAAATTTATAATTAATCAGTATTGATTATTATTCGGCAAAATTGGTTTATCTCTAAAAAGCAGCACATAATTAGAAAGCATATTTCCAAGTCGTCTGTGTACTTAGATTATTTTTTTCAAATTTGTCACTTCTACCTTTTGACTTCTAGGGTCCTCGTGTATGAGCCTGCTTATAAAAACTCATCATTAAATATTAGATTTATTTTAAAAAATCCTTCTACATGAAAATAATCACACTTAATCAAAATACGTCGTTATAACAAACAAACTTATTTTTTTTCACCAATTTTACGATTAATTACCGCCTACAGAGGGAAAAAAAGGATTATCAAAATAAAACATTAGTTTGCGAAACCATTTTTGCTTTTGGTTACTCAACTAGAGGGGGGGGGGAGATTATTTTCAATGTAAAACATCACTATACTTTTAAAATAACTTGAATGCAGATATTTTTAAGTTTGTTAATTTTTTTTATATTTATTTATGGATTTATTTATTTATTTTATTTTTGTTTTAAGTAAAAATTTTTTTTAGACAATATACAAATGTAATTTTTACTCACTGGATTAAATGTAAGACATATCCAAACTTCCTCGTGAGAAAGAACTGTTCACTCAAAAATATTTATTTGTATAAGTAATTATATGCTATAAAAACATTGCATTTTCCCTTATATTTAATTACTTTAATTTCCGTATCAAAACACAATTAACAATTTTCAGAAACATATATGAATTTTCTTATAAAAACTTCAAACATCATTAAAGTTTAAATTTGTGTTTAAAGGTCCTTATCTGTGAAAACAAACATAATTAATTAAAATACGTGGTTCACAAAAACAGGTATTTTTAAACGCAAATTTTGCTTTTAATTACCGCTTAGAGGGTGAGAAAGGATTCTCAAAATAAAACATAAGACTATACTTTTTTAAAATATCTTAAATGAGCGCACTTTTCGCTTTTGTTAAATTTATTGTTTTACTTTATTTTTATTATTTATTATTTATTATTTATTATTTATTATTATTATTATTACTCTCTATATTAAATGTAAGATATATCCAAACTTTCTTGTGAGAAAGAATTGCTCACTCAAAAATATTTTTTTGTCTAAATAATTATATACTATAAAAACACTGTGTTTTCCCTTATATTTAATTGCTTTAATTTCCTGTAACAAAACACAATTAAGAATTTTCAGGAACGTATATGAGTTTTCTTATAAAAACTTCAAGCATCATTAAATTTTAAATTCGTTTTAAAGGATCCTTTTCATGCGGAAAATAAACATAATTAATTAAAACACGGGGTTAAAAAAAAAGACGCATTTATTTTTTAAAGCAAATTTTGCTTTTAGTTACCGCTCAGAGGGCGAAAAAAGAGCTTTAAAATAAAACATCAGACTATATTTTTAAAAATAACTTAAATGAACATATTTTCCGATTTTTAAAATTCATTCGTTTTATTTATTTATTTTGAAAAAAAAAAGAAAAGGAAAAGAAAGAAAGAAAAAGAAAAAGAAAATGATATCTAAATACACTTTCTACTCACTAGAACAAATGTGAGATTTACCCAAACTTTCTCTTGAGAAAAAGCGCTCACTCGAAAATATTTGCTTGTATATGTACACAGACACTATAAAAATATTGCATATTTCCTTGCATTTAGTTTCTTTAATTTCCTGAAACAAACAGTTAAATACTTCCAGCAATGTATATGAGTTTGCTTTAAAAAACGTCAAACATCATTAAATTTTAAATTTGATTTTTATGACCCTTCTCTGTGAAATTAATCAAAATACGTTATTATCAAAAATAGATTTATTTTTTACAAACAATTTTTATTTTAAATACCACTTGAGAGTTAGAAATGATTTTAAATAATTCTCAAAATAAAACATCAGACGATACTTCTTAAAATAACTTAAATGAGCATATTTTTCGATTTGTTAAATTTATTGTTATTTTTTTTTAATTACTTTTTATTTAGAGGAAAAATATATCTAAACACATTTTTTTCTCACTAGACCAAATGTAAGATATATCCAGATTTTCTCGAGAGAAAAAAAATCACTCACTCGAAAATATTTAGTTGTATATGTATTTATACGCAACAAAAATAAAGCAAATTTTCTTGTATTTTGTTGCTCTATTTTCCTATAACAAACACAGTTAAAAACATCCAGCAATGTACATGAGTTTTCCTAAAAAAACTTCAAACATCATTAAATTTTAAAACTGTTTCTTAAGGGTGTATTCGAAAAAATCCCTTTCGGCATGGCCTATAGGCGGAGGTAGATTTCGAAAAGTTTTCATCTCAACAAAAAAGAAGAAAAATGATTAGAGATAAACCCAGTTTAACTACTTTATTCAGCCGCTTTAAAAAAATTTTTAATTTCATTTTTCTGTAAGAACTGGTTTTATCAAAATCGTCTTAAACGAAATTCTACTCAAATGCCCATTTTGGCAACATATTTTGAATTATATTCTTACTTTATTTAAAAAATTGACCAATATGCTCAATATATAGTTCCTAAATAACAAAAAACTGTTAATTAAATTCGTTTGACAGCAAAATTGAATTTAAAAATGAGTCATAAGTCATAAAATAACCAATTTATTATTTTAATACATCCACAATTCTTTAATCAAGATCGCTTTGAGAAATTTTATGCGAAGTGCCCACTTTGACAGATTTTTTTTTTAATATATATTTAGCCTTTATCAAAATTCTGACCAATATGGCACATTACACAGTTCCTAAATAACAAATAACTGTCAATTGAATGCGTTTGAGAGCAAAACTGAATTTAAAAATGAGTCATAAAATAAAAAATTTGTTATTTGAATACAACCTCAATTCTTTTATCATGATCGCTTTGGAAAATTTTTTTGCGAAGTGCTTACTTTGACAGCTTTTAAAAAATATATATTCACCTTTTATCAAAAAATCGACGAATATGCACATTATATAGTTACTAAGTAACAAAAAACTGTCAATTGAATGCGTTTCAGAGTAAAATTGGATTTAAAAATGAGTCATAAAATAACCAATTTGTTATTTGAATACCCACAGTTCATTAATCATAATCGCTTTGGGAAATTTTGTGCGAAGTGCCCATTTTGGCAGCCTTTTTTGAAATATATTCTGCCTTTATCAAAAAACTGGCCACTCCGTCACATTATATAGTTCCTAAATAAGAGAACCTGTAAATTGGATGCGTTTGAGTACAAAAAAAAGATTTAAAAATGACTCGGTAAAAACGCAATTTCTTAAATTTCCTCAAATTTCAATCACTATAACTTCATGAAATTCTGTTCAAAATACCTTTTTTGGCAGCCTTTTTAAAAATATATTTTGCCTTTATCAAAAAATTGGCCAATACGTCGCATTATATAGTTCCTAAATAAGAGGATCTGTCATTTAGATGCATTTAAAATCAAAAATGAATTTTAAAATGAGTCAGAATATAAGCAGTTTGGATTTGAGGTTTTTTCTCCAACTCCTATTTTTGTTTAATTTATTTTTGCTATAAGAATTGGTTCTATGAAAACCTTGTCAATATAAAAGTTGTAGATATTATTGTGAAGATGTAAAATAAATTTAATTAGATTTGATTGCTTAAGAAATGAGTAAGTTATGGTTTTTTTTCTTTTTTCTCCCCCCTTTTTCTTTTCGTTTTTAATTTTTTTCATCGATAAAAATTGGTCCTATCAAAAACTTGTAAATACAAAAGTTTTAGATAATATTAAGTACATTTATATAAAATTTAGTTGGATTTGATATCTTGAGAATTGATGAAGTTATGAATTTTTTTCTCCCTAAAACCATGTTTTTTTCGCCCCTTGAGCCCATTTTTAACTTTATCAAAAATCTGTCATGCATAAAATTTTGGCCCATTCTTTAGAAGTAATATAAACTTTAAACTGATTCTATATCTATTTTAATTTAGAAGTTATCGCGTTTTTTCTTTTTTCACAAAACCCCTCCTAACTTCCACCCCCTTGGTCCGATTTTGTCCATTAACGAACTCGACCGAGATTTTAAGCTCCTTGATTTTATGTAAAAGTTTGAAGAAGATCTGAGGATAATTATGAAAGTTATCGTGTCTAGAAGAAAGCTATATACACCGATAGATAGATAGATAGATAGATAGATAGATAGATAAACTTTTTTACTGATGGTAGTTTTAGGGTCTAGGAGTCATGATTCGTGTAGATCCGCAAAAATTTTTCAGAAATTCCAACATGGGAGAGAATGCAATAGGTAGTATTTCATACGAAATCTACCTAAAAACGCTTTTCCACCTTCAACAGCTCGAAATTTTCCGATACAATTTCAGACACATTTTTAAAAGTAGAAACATGAAACTTGCTGAGGTGATTTTTGAAGAGACGTACAAGGTGCCGTGTGAAATCTTTTTACGCTCAATTCATTAAAATTTGAGTTATAAATAATTACCTTCTGAGTATGACCCTTTTTTTCGGCCATTAATCCCCGGCTTCGAAAAATCGGTTCAAATTGCCGTTTTTGATTGATTTTTTGCAATATTTTCTGCATTTATCAAAGAATCGCCAATCACGGCACCTTGTATACTTTCTGAATAAGACAATTTGCCAGTTTGATGCATTTGAGAGCAAAAACAAATTCAAAAAAAAATCGGAAAATAAGCAGTTTTGATCGAAATACACCCTTAAGCTCCTCTGTGAAATTAACCCAAATACAGATCATAAACAGATTTACTTTTTAACACCAATTTTGCTTTTAATTACCGCATAGAGGGTTAAAAATTATTTTAAATAATTCTCACAATAAAGTATCGGTCTATGCTTTTTAAAATAACTTAAATGAACATATTTTTCGATTTGTTAAATTTATTGTTATTTTTTTAAGTACCTTTTATTTAGGGGGGAAAATATATCTAAACATAATTTTTACTCACTACACCAAGTGTGAGATATATCCAAACTTTCTCGTGAGAAAAAGTCACTCACTTGAAAATATTTAGTTGCATATGTAATTATACTCTATAAAAATATTGCATTTAGTTTTCTTTGCATTTAGTTGTTTTAATTCCCTATAAAAAATACAGTTAAAAACTTCCAGCAATGTATATGAGTTTTCATAAAAAAAACTTCAAACATCATTAAATTTAAATTTTTTTAAAAGATATCCTTCTTTGTTAAATTAATCCAAATACGTTATTATCCCAAACAGATTTACTTTTTAACACCAATTTTGCTTTTAAATACCACTTAGAGACTTAGAAATGATTCTAAATAATTCTCAAAATAAAACACCAGTCTGTACTTTTTAAAGTAAACTTAAATGAACATGTTTTCCGATTTGTTAAATTTATAGTTATTTTTTTAAATTACCTTTTATTTAAGGGAAAAAAAAATTATAAACATAACTTTTACTCACTAGACCAAATGTAAGATATATCCAAACTTTCTCGTGAGAAAAAGTCACTCGCATTTGAAAATATTTAGTTTCATGTGTAATTATACTCTATATAAATATTGCATTTAGTTATTTTAATTCCCTATTACAAATACAGTTAAAAACTTCCAGCAATGTATATGAGTTTTCCTAAAAAACTTCAAACATCATTAAATTTTAAATTTATTTTTTAAGTTATCCTTCTTTGTTAAATTAATCCAAATACGTTATTATCCCAAAGAGATTTACTTTTTAACACCAATTTTGCTTTCAAATGCCACTTAGAGAGTTAGAAATGATTCTAAATAATTCTCAAAATAAAACACCAGTCTATACTTTTTAAAATAACTTTAATTAATATTTTTCGATTTTTAAATTTATTGTTATTATTTTAATTACCCTTTTTCATTAACAAAATAAAATAAAATAAAATAAAATAAAATAAACATTTCAAACATAATTTCTACTCATTAGACAAATATGAAATACAGTCGACTCTTGTTAATTCGAAATCGAATATTTCGAACATTCGCTTAATTCGAACTAAACATGAAATACCTAAATTTTCGATGGCAGAATAACGTTAAAATTTTTCCTTCATTCGAACTCATTTTCCCTTGACTTCGGTTAATTCAAACTAACGAGAATTCCCAGTTTTCATTTTTCTTTTCTTTCTCACAGATTTCACATCATTTAATAACATTTGATTTTTGGGGAAATTGTTCCTAACGAGTATACATGTAATCCAATGCATTTGATATCCACTTTCTTAGAGCCCCGTCTGTCCATCAGTGACGCTTTAAATTTTTCTTCCATCGTGCTTGTTTCTAATCTTTTAATTAGTTTATGCATTTATAAATTCTAATTGAATATTAAATCATATTCTAATGATAACAGACGAAATAAGTTTAAAAAACACCATAACGTTAATTGCTTTGTAATAGTACTATATTAAGCATGTTTCCATAATTCGAACTTCGGATTATTCGAACATTTCTTGTGGTCCCGACGAGTTCGAATTAACGAGAGTCGACTGTACATCCAAACTTTCTCGTGCCAAAAAAGTGCGCACTCGAAAATATTTCGTTGTATATGTAATTATATACTATAAAAATATTGCAATTTTCTTTGCATTTAGTTTCTTTAATTTCTTACAACAAACACAGTTAAAAACTTCCAGCAATGTATATAAGTTTGCTTAAAAAAAAAAAAAAAAAAAAAAAAAAAAAAAAAAAAAAAAAAAAAATTAAACATTATTAATTTTTTTTCTTTTTTCTTTTAAGATAATTCTCTGTGAAATTAATCCAAATACATTATAACCAGAACTCTTTCTACTCTTTAACACCAATTTGGCTTTTAATTACCGCTTAGAGGGTTAAAAAATTACTCTTTTAATGATTCTCAAAATAAAACATTAGACTATACTTTTAAAATAACTTAAATGAGCATGTTTTTCGATTTTTTAATATTAGTGTTTTTTTTTAAATTATCTTTTATTTAGACAGTCGACAGACAGACAGTCAAACCGAATTTATAATAAAGTGTTAATAAATATTTTAATTTTCGGGTATTTAATTAACTTCAGTATGCATAATGTTTGATTTAAGTCTTGATCTATCTTATACTTATATCTTATACTTTTGATATATCAAAAAGTTAAAGATTTAAAATTAAAAGTATAAATGACTTGTATTTTAACACTTTGAGTGCCACATCAGTGACCGGTGACTGGCAGTCTAAAATATGATGAAAAACTTAAACGTTTATATTGTTTGAAGTAATTAACAAAAACTTATTTAAGATTTACTTAACTTTTATTTACTACAGGTTTAAATTTTCTTTAAAACAATATAATTTTTATTTTCTTCTACCTTCACAAGAAGGAAATATTGCATTCGTGAAAATTTTCCGATTCCGGTTTTCGACGGATTTACACATTTTAGGAGTCAGAGATTACAAAATACATGTTTTTACAGAATGTCTTTCTGTGAGTCTGTTAATTTGTCTGTTTGTGGCATAAATTTTTTGGGCGCTCTGTCTCAAGAACTAATACATGGAATTTAGTAAAAATTTATATTCAGGTGCTGATTAATTTTTGGTGAAAATTGCTCAACAGGTAGCACCGCTATGCTGCATTTTTTACGATTTCTGCAGCAGCACTCACTATCTCAAGAAAACCTACATGGATTTTAACCAAACTTCAGATTCTGTTATTACCTGATATAAATGGATGACGTATCCATTTTGGTGTAAATCGCTCAACATATGGCTCTACTATGCTACCTTTTCCACAATTTACACAACAGCTCTATCTCAAGAAAAAATGCACGGATTTTAAACAAAATACAGATTTGGATATTCTTTGACTTGAATGAATGATGGTTACATTTTAATGTAAATCGTTCAACAGGTACCGTTGTTACGCTGTCTTTTCACGATTTCTACAATAGCTCTATCTCTAGAATTAATGCACGGATTTTCATGAAACACTAGATTCAGTTAATTCTTGATGTGCCGTGATTCTGTTTACGTTTTGGTGTTAACCACCCAATAGGTGGTTCTGTTATGCTGAATGTTTCCCTATTTCCACAATTGGTCTATCTCCGGAACTAATGCATAAATTTTAATCAAACATCAGATTCATGTTTATCTGAATAAATATTATTAATGATTAGTTTTTGGTGTTAATCACACTACAAACGGCACTTTTTAGGTGCGTTCGTAATTATGTAAATACGTAGCACTTATAGTTGTCTTTCAGTCCGTCCGCATATAACAGCGCAAAAACTATCCAATCGAATCGTTTGAAATTTAAAATGTACAATTATTACATAATTTTGTCGATTCATTTCAAATTTTATGAAAATCGGATGCATAGATCAATTACAGGGACAATCAAAAGTATTCCATTACATTATGGTCAATGGGGAAAAAAGTTTCAAACGCATTTTAATGGTGTAACAATCATTCGAACATAATAAAATGGATATGCATCAATAAAAGTACTTGTTATAATATACATTTTGCATAATCTGTGGTGCAAAGAACGTTTGTTATTGATTTACAAGGCCACACAAAAGTGCTCCATTGCATAATGGTGTAGGGAGAACATTCTTTGGTGTAATTTTAATTGTAATTAACTATTTACAATTTTATGAGATTGATATTTTTAAAACTTAGTTATCATACGAACGCACCTCATTTCTTACGCTTCACGTGCAATTTCCAACTTGTTTTTATTATTATTATTATTATTATTATTTTCTCAATATTTGCAAAAGTCCTGTTGCAAGAACTGATGACTGGAATTTCCTACCATTAGAATCCTTACCATGAACATTGTTTAACATTTAAATTTCACACTGTGATAGCGAATTTTGAAGTTTTAACATGTATGAGATAGAAAAAATTTTGGGATTGCCACATCTTACTAGTTTTAGTTTCATATTATATTTTACACTGTCTGTTACCGGTGACTGACGTGGTCTAACTGAAAATTTCAGCGTCAGTCATTGTGGCTTTCAACGTGTTAAAGTATACTGAAAACATTTTTAATTAAAAAAAATAATAATAATTTTCATGAAAATAAATGTATTTTTATTGATCAATCCTGAAAAAAAAAAAAAAAAAAAAAAAAAAAAATCAAAAATCAATTCATTCAAAATCCATTTCGAAACTGAAAAACACTTCCGGTTCAGAATTTAATTACTTAACGCAACTTTCCCGTGGGACAAAGGTGGTTGGTCACTTGAAAGTGTTTATTTGTATAGTTAAGGTTCGTAACGAACTTTTAATTTTCCTTCTAATATTTTTTAGTTATTTTTCGATACGCTTACTATGCGACAATCAACGGCAATGAATCGAATTTTGAGGTAATATTTACTTACAATTTTTGTCATCAGCATAAATTATTTTTTTGTATGTAGATGATTTAAATTGCAATAATGTAGTTGAATGACCAGGAAAGAACAAGGGTAAGAAGAACAAATTGGGATTGAACGTCCAAGCGTAGCAAATGAGGTGCGTTCGTATTATAACAATGTTTTAAAAATATTCAGATTTTGGTGTAATGGTAAACAGTATACTTCGGATACGGTATAGTGGCCGAAATCTTTTGTGTGTCCCTGTATCTGTTTTCTATTATACAGGAAGTAAATTGTAGTAAATCTCAGCAACGTGTATAAATTTCATAAAGTATGAATTAGTTTAATATTATTAATACGCGTTACTATCTTATTAGTAATAAATATTCTTCGCACCGTAGATTGTGCAGAATGTATTTTTTAGTATATACTTCATAGATGCACATCAATTTTATTATGTTACAAAGAGTATAAAATGCACTGGAAAGTATTTTTCCCATTGACCGTAATATAACAGGATGCTTTTGATTGTCCCTGCAATTAAACTAATATGCGTCCGATTTTCATAAAATATGAAATGACTCGACAAAATTATGAAACAATTATGTATTTCAAATTTTAAAAGATATGATATGTCAATTTTTGCGTTGTCGTATTTTAAATTTCAAACGATTCGGTTGGGTGGTTTTTGCTCTATTATATGCGGACAGACGGACAATGATTATATATTATACATATTTATATAATTACGAAAGTACCTAAAAATTAAAACCGATAATAATAAAGAAAACAGTTTGTATGTGTACGAATGTTTGAGTTTATCTGTATACTGTGTTTTAAAGAGTTTACTCGACGTATCGACTATAAAATTTAGCAAGAAGATATTTGTGTATTTGTAAGAAATGCACCTTCAAGTCCGATTTCGAATTTTCCTTATTTGCTTTATATTCAATTTTTTATGTTTTTTAGCGCTTTATTGAGATATTTTCATATTTGTAATAGAAATATGGTTTCATAATGCGGTTTAATAATAATTTTACACCATTATAGTAAATCAAAACCTATAATAACACGACAGAATCCGTCGAGTTTCTACGTAAAAAAATGTTTAAGAAGGAGCAGTTTCATTGGTTTATAATAAACCTCAAAAATGACTTACAATAAAAAATGTATTTTATATTGTTAAGCCTAACTCTTAAATGAATGATATTTAACCTAAAGTTAACAAAATATTATTTCTACAAAAATCAGTTGTAGAAATTGTTTAAATTAAAATTTCATCATATATACAAGCAGTAAAAAATGTTAAAAGATGGATTATTATTATAAAGTTACCAATTACGACTCTTAGATTAGTATTCCAAAATGAAAAAAGCAAAATTTATTCCCCTTTGACTCAGTAATGCAATTTTGTCCCCGTGAAATCTAAACCCGACATCCTTTTCACCATGTCAAAATTTATATATGCACCTTTCATATATGAAATAAACTTTTTTTTTAAATTAAATATTATTTTAAGCATAAATGAAATTGATGTAAATGAAACCAAAATTCACTTGACTTTATAACAGACGATATTCTAGACAGTTGCAATTGGCAACATAAAGGTACAGTTAATCTGCTTTTTTTTCTCGCTTTTTTCCCCTTTGCTTTTACAGAAATGGAGTACTTTTGTTGCCACGATTAGATAAACGGTATTAAAAACTACAAAAAAATAATAATAATATTTCAAAAACAAATTAAGATACAGCTTTGAAACAAATTGCATTTAAAAATAGATTTTTTTCCCTATACTATGGTGTAAAAATTGAAAATGTGGAATGTTTAGAAGTTTAAAAATCGGCAGTAGCAAAAATTGCAAAATTGAAATTTCATTTCAAATTTTAAAGTGTTGCCATTCGCAAAATGACGTATGCATTACACACAGATACGTTTGGCCTTTATAATATAGATAAGGAAACAAGTTTGTGTGCATATGAGTGTTTAAGTATGTTTATCAATGCACGCAGAATGGACGCAGCTATACAAAATTTGACAGGAAGCTACCTTTGTAGATATGCACCTCCAAATCCCATTTTGGATTTTTAATTTGTCTTTTTTTATGTGTTTTTGGAAGTTTTTTCGATTTTTGTGGAGATTTTTCCGGATTAGCAAAATCTGGTTTCAGTATTTTATACCATTAAGTAAATCAAAATATCTAACACTCGTATACTTTCTGTGTATATGAGTGTGTGAGTACGTTTGTCCGATGTGTTTTGAAGAGAACTCTGAGTGCAGGTAGCTACAAAATTTAGCAGGAAGACATACCGATGTATTTGTAGATATGCATACATCCAAGCCCGATTTTGTATTTTTTATTTGCTTTTTTTTTTACGCGATTTTATTTATTTATTTATTTATTTATTTTTTTTTTTTCGCGGTTTGTGAAGATTATTTCACATTAGTAAAAGATATAAAGTTTCAATATTTTACACTAATATAGTAAATCAAAATGTATAATAATAAGGAAACGTGTTTGTATGTATATGAGTCTGTGAGTATGCTCTGTCGAATTTTTTTTTAAAAGAGAACTCTGAGTGCACGCAGCTACAAAATTTGGCAAGGCGATACAACTTGTATTTGTAAGATATACACTGCTCAAAACAATTAAAGAATATTTGAAGTTTTATATAAAATAAAGATATAAACGAAATTTTTTTTGCCGAAAATAGAAGAAGAGAATCACAAATGCAAATTTTTCTGGTTTTCAAACTGTGGAGTATGCAAATTTTTAGTTCGACGTCAAAAACGTCGCTTCAGCGGCAGCGAATGAAATTTGACTTTCAACTGGATAAAAGAGAATGAAGACAAGGATGATCGGCATTCAGTGATTGCTTTGTTTCGATGAGTACGATGCCTCAGCGAAGTCATTTGACAGATTCAGAAACTTGGAGAATTGTTGGTAGGTTAGAAGGGGGCTAAACTCAAGCCGAAGTAGCGCAAGCCATTGGAGTGTCACAAAGTGTCATTTCCAGGATCTGGAACCGTTTTTTTGGAGAGTGGGTGTGCCGGCCGAAGACCAGGGCAAGGTCGTAGATGGGCAACAACGCCCAATGAAGATCGGTATTTAGCGTTAACAGCTCGGAGACACCGAAACATGAACGCTACTCTTCTCCAACAACACCTTCGCTCGGCTACAGGCACCACGATTTCAACTCAGACTGTCCGAAACCGGCTCCATGCTGTAGATCTGTATGCTCTCCGACCGATGGTATGTGTTAGATTAACATCAAGGCATCGTCGCGACCGCAGGGAGTGGGCAACCGAGCATGTCAACTGGAGGAGAAATGAATGGAGCAATATTCTGTTTTCTGACGAGTCCCGTTTTTCTGTGCATCCAGATAATAGGCGTATTTTCATCTGGATGGACCGTGGCAGTAGGAATAATCCTGCATTCGTGCACGAAAGTGTCAGATTTGGCGGTGGAGGAGTGTTGGTGTATGGTGGCATCTCCATTGACGGGCGCACTGACCTCTACATCATTCGAGATGGAGCTCTGACTGGTCGCCGATATAGGGATGAGATCCTCAGACCTATTGTAGTCCCTTACGCTGCAGCAATCGGAGATAACTTCATTTTAATGGACGATAACTGCAGGCCACATCGTGCAAACCTGGTGGAGGATTTCTTTTTCGAGGAAGGAATCGTTCGAATGGAATGGCCAGCGTGTTCTCCAGACATGAATCCAATCGAGCACGATTGGGACGCTCTAGGAAGACGAGTTTCTGGCCGCCAACAACCCCCACAATCTCTCCAAGAACTGGAAAGAGCTCTTCTGGAAGAGTGGGGCAGAATACCCCAAATCGTCATTAATAGCCTCATTGAGTCCATGCCTCAAAGGTGTTCAACGTTGCTGGCCGCCCGTGGAAAACATACCCCCTACTGAAAATGATTCTCTTTGAAGAAAACACCTTTTCTTATTCTTTTTTTCTCATATGCACAAATTGTGTTTTTTTCCTTTTGTACACAAACGTGCAATAAAATGCATTTTTTTCTGCCAAACATGTGTAATTTATTCTCATATAACCTACTATGTCTCTCGACCATGTATCAATCAGCTAAAAAGTTTCCCAGATACAAAATCCACCTAAAACTGCAATATCCTTTAATTGTTTTGAGCAGTGTACATTTCCAAGGCGATTCAATATTTTACCCTATTATAGTATATAAAATTTATAATAATAAGGAAACAAGTTTGAGTGTATATGAGTATGTGAGTATGTACCGGGTGTCCCAAAAATGACTGATGGATTTTAAAATTAAATAACTTGCAAACGGTGACAGCTATTTAAAAATTTTTTGCAGGAGGGTAATGTATAATGTCAGGAGTTTTTTTACTGTAATTTTTTATTTTAGTTCGAATTTCAAACAATCGGTGGCGCTGACGGCGATTGAAGGCCAGGTCGACGCTTCACTCAGCAGTGATCACCAAGCCTTCAATAGCCGTCAGCGCCACCTATTGTTTGAAATTCGAACTAAAATAAAAAATTACGGTAAAAAAACTCCTGACATTATACATTACCCTCCTGCAAAAATTTTTTAAATAGCTGTCACCGTTTGCAAGTTATTTAATTTTAAAATCCATAAGTCATTTTTGGGACACCCGGTATATCTGATGTGTTATGAAAAGTTCTCTGAGTGTGCGCAGCTAAACAATATTTGGCAGGAAGATACCTCTGTATTTGTAGATATGAATCTCCAAGCCCGATTTTGGGGTTTTAATTTGCTTTTTTATGTTAATTTGGAGGTTTTACCGAGTTTTGTGGAGATATTTCCAGTATAGTAAAAAGAAATCTGGTTTAAGTATTTTACACCCTTATAGTAAATCAAAATCTATAATAATAAGGAAATTAGTTTGCGTACATATGAGTGCGTGAGTATGTTTGTTCGATGTGTTTGAAGAGAACTCTGAGTGTACGTAGCTACAAAATTTAGAGGGACGATATACCTCTGTATTTGTGGATATGCTTACCTCCAAGCCCGATTTGTATTTTTATTTGCTTTTTGACGCGATTTTAATGTTTTTTTGTGATTTGCGGAGATTTTTTTTTTTCACCTTGCTAAAAGGAATCAGGTTTCAATATTTAACACTACTACAGTAAATCAAAATCTATAATACAGTGCAACCTCGATTATCCGAGCTAATTTAGACCACTAGTACATCGGATATCGGAAATCTCGGTTGATAGAAATTGTGTATAAAAATTTGTCCTGCTCATGAATACATCTCTTAGAATAAAAAAAACAACAGAACATTATTTAAATGATAGATATAAACATATATAAAGTTATGTTTCACAGCTCAACAAATAAAAACCATTTCCATTAATTCCAATGAAGTTCATTATGCAATTAATATTTTTACAAAACATATTGCCTGAACTAAGCATCCTGAGAACAATTAAACCTGTTTCCGGCCCGGCTCGACTCTGTAGAGAAAAAAAAAAATCTTGATCTCGGCCAGACTCTAGTCTGCTGAAAAAATTAAGCCTGGGCTCAGACATCATGTAACTGAGCGGTGCCGATCTTTACGCTGGACATGTTACATTTCTATATCAATGTTGTCAAAGTAGCATCGGTTCGTGACCCACATTTATATTTATTTCCCTGAATGTCATATTCATTGGGTTATTAAAGTGTTAAAAAATTTTTTGGAAATATTTCCTAATAAATAAATTTTCAGACGAGTGTGTTATCAGCATTTAATTTGATATACGAGCCCCAAGATAGCCGTCAATTCGTGCCGAAGATTTCTCCTTTTTTGCTGCGATTGCATCCACAGATGATAATGAGTAACGCCGCTCCAATGACTGGCCTTTTAATTATGGGACCTTAATTCCCGCTTTGACCCGTTCTTTGTTTGTATATCATTAAACCCTTTCCCCCCCCCCTCCCAGTTGCAGCTACCAAACTTCAGTTCTAGCATCTCCGTCTTCCTACCCCCTTTATCCTTTTTTCCCATTTTTATTTCTTGCCTTTCCCAATTCTTCGCATATTCTTCCGTTTGTTGCCAGTTTTCTTTTTCTACTTCGCGAGGGAGTGAATTGTGTTTGTTAAAAATGGCAACGAGGTGGAAATTTTTCGATAAAAGATTGCAAATAATACTTCGGAAACAACAGTCGATTGTTCGATGAAAAATTGCTCAGCTTCGAAGTTTTGTCGGGGTATATATGTATAGAAAAAAGAGACAGAAAAGAAAAAAGAAGTATTACAGAAGAGGCATTGATGCAGGAAAAGTTTTAAAGGTAATGTCGCGCATTGATTAAACGATGCGACGAACTGGTTTCTATGAACGGCAGATCGAACAAGTTGCCAGTAATGTTTTCAAAAAACCAATTCTGATGCGTCGTTCTTCGGTGATTTTGATTTCCTCTTTTGAAAGTTGAAGGAGAAGGAAGAAGAAACTGTTGGTAGACAGGAGTTGAGTTTTCTTTGACGTTTCAATGATACAGTAGTAGTAGTAGCAGTTGTAAAAAAACTTTTTTTTTTTTTTTTTTTTTTTTTTTTTTTTTTTTTTTTTTTTTGTATCTACTTTATTTGAGTTGTATTTCTGCTTCTGGAGATGATTATTATGTATCTTGTTTATGTGAAGAAAATAATAACTTTTCTTCTTTCTCAAAGAAACTGCTTGTGTATGAGTGATATTTGTTTCATTCCGCGTACGAGAACAAGTTATTATTACATTCTATAAATTAAAATGCAGGATATAGTTATTAATGAAAAGATAATTGATTTTTTCATTGTAGACCAAAATTTATTAGCATTTAAGAGTAGTGTTTTATAAAGAGTTGAAATCTTGTAATCAAATCATCTAATTGAAGCGTGTTTTTACGCATAAAGTGATGTTCTGAATTAGAAAATTTTCAGTGAATGCTACTTTATATGCATGTATTTATGGCATTTTCCACAGTATTGAGAGAAATTGTATACTTCTGTACACGTACCCGTAGAGTAAATTTAATATTACTTGACACTGAATAAGTTGAAAAATATATAAATTTTATTTCTAGAAATTGATGCAGTTAAAAGTGAGAATTTCTAGGCCCTAATGTACTAGATAGTTAAAAAGTAATTACTATTTAACCGGTACCTATGTCGTCCGTGATCCTTTCGCACGTCCCATCTTTTTCCAACTTTCTAGTAGAAGCCAGTTCGACAGGTCCCTAGTAACGGCCCAACTGTAAAAGACTCTAATGGAAGCAAGATTGAAAAAAAAATCGAGAAATTGAAACCAAACAAATTTAAATGGAAAATTAAACAAATTAAAGACACTGAAAAGCGAAAAGGGTTGGGCTCTAGACGTTAAATAGGTAATAGTATTCTCTTTATTTTATTGGAAGAATTTCGGAATACCTTGTATTACATGAGGAAGTGAGTTTTAAAACTTGTTCTATTAAAAAAAAGAAAAAAAAAATCATAATTCGGGTGATCGCGAAAAATCTCTGACTGCGTCTATTGATTTTCACTGTAAACCAAACTTTTACAATGGCAGAAATAAAAATAAAATTACTTTTTTTTAAACAGATTGTTATATTTTTTCGTTGCATGTTTACCAATAGAAAAGATTGATAGAAAAACACGATTTTTTAAATTTTGGATAAGGAGAGTTTTGAAAAATACGTCCTCATATATAGTGTAATAAGATATACAGGGTGATTCCGAATTTTTTTTACAATAAAAGAGGGGTGATAGTACACATCAAGACAAACAATATTAAATAGGAGACCAAGGGTCCAAAACGTTTTCCTAAGGAAATAGCCGCCATTAAAGTTTAGGGACCAAAATTTCAAATAAACATAAAAAACGGAAAAATCGGTCGATTGATTTGCGATTTTCACTAAAATTATTCTTTATGTCGGCATTTTCTTAAAAATAAATTATAAAGATAAATTTCAAAAAATGCCGATAGAGGGCGCTTTAGACTTTGGAGTAACGAACAACTATTTTTTGCCGGTATTTTTTGCATCTCATTGAATGTTTTCGTAAGCTTAGACTCAAACTTAAATTTTGAGCTCAAAATCTGTAGTTGGGAGTGGTTAAGTAACACAAACTGAGCTGTGTTCAGAGGGTTCAAATTTCAAATGATTATAAAAAACGGAAAAATTGGTCGATTGATTTGCGGTTTTCACTAAAACTATTCTTTATTAAGGCATTTTCGTGAAAATAAATTATAAAGATAAATTTCAAAAAATGCCGATAGAGGGCGCTTTAGACTTTGGAGTAACGAATCACCCTTTTTTGGCGTTATTTTTTGCATCCTATTAAATGCTTTCGTAAGCTTAGACTTGAACTTAAATTTTGAGCTCAAAATCTGATTAGCTGGGAGTGGATAAGTAGACAAACTTAGCTGTGTTCAGAGGGTTCAAATTTTAAATAATTGTAAAAAACGGAAAAATTGGTCGATTCGTTTGCGGTTTTTGCTAAAACTAATTTTTAAATCAGCAGTTTTCTTGATCAATCAGTGTTTTCTTGAAAATAATTTTTAAAGATAAATTTCACAAAATGCCAATAGAGGGCGCCTTAGACTTTGGTCTAGCGTACAACTATTTTTAACTGTTATTTTTTTCTCATTAAATGCTTTCAAATGCATAGACTTAAATTTTGGGCTGAAATTCTGAATCGTTGGGAGTGTTTAAGTAGCGAAAATTTGAATTGTGCTCGAGGAGGAAAGAGGGTTAAATTTTAACTCCTGAACACACTTCAGTTTGCGCTTCTTAATTCCTCATAACGATTCAGGATTTGAGCTCAAAATTTAAGTTTAAATCTAAGCTTCCGAGAACATTTAAAATGCTTTTGCAAGCATTTAATTAGAACCAAAAAATAATGGTTAAAATGAATTCTTGGTTACTCTGAAGTTTAAGGCGTCCTCTGACGGAATTTTTTGAGATTTATCTTTAAAATCTTATCTTATTTTCAAGAAGATACTGACTTAAAGAATAGTTTTATTTTAAACCGCAAACGAATCGACCAATTTTTCCATTTTCTATAATTACTTTAAATTTGAACCTCCCCCTCCCCCTTGAACACAGTTCAGTTTGTGCTCCCTACTATTCAGATTTTCAGCTCAAAATTTAAGTTTAAATCTAACCTTCCTAAATCATTTAAAGAGATGCAAACAATAACGGCAAAAAATAGTTGTTCGTTACTCCAAAGTCTAAAGCGCCCTCTATCGGCATTTTTTGAAATTTATCTTTATAATTTATTTTCACGAAAATACCTAAATAAAGGATAGTTTTAGTGAAAATCGCAACTTAATCGACCAATTTTTCCGTTTTTTTTAATCATTTGAAATTTGAACTTTCTGAACACAGCTCAGTTTGTGTTACTTAACCACTCCCAACTACAGATTTTGAGCTCAAAATTTAATTTTGAGTGTAAACTTACGAAAACATTAAATGAGATGCAAAACATACCGGCAAAAAATAGTTGTTCATTACTCCAAAGTCTAAAGCGCCCTCTATCGGCATTTTTTGAAATTTATCTTTATAATTTAATTTCAAGAAAATGTCGACATAAAGAATAATTTTAGTGAAAACCGCAAATCAATCGACCGATTTTTCCGTTTTTTATGTTTATTTGAAATTTTGGTCCCTAAACTTTAATGGCGGCTATCTCCTTAGGAAAACGTTTTGGACCCTTGGTCTCCTATTTAATATTGTTTGTCTTGATGCGTACTATCACCCCTCTTTTATTGTAAAAAAAATTTGGAATCACCCTGTATAATGGGGCAGAAATCATGAATCACTGATTTGAATGATTCTTGGTGTAATATCTTTGGAAACATCCGTACCGAAACGTTAAATTTTTATCATAAAAACGCAAACTGAATATTATTAAGTTACATATTTAATTCGAGGATATCTTACCATTCTCACGGACCTCAACTTTTGAACGTTGACAGCTGTAGGGATAAAAATGGTGTCTATGTACAATAAAGTGACTTGGGTTATTCGATTGGAGCGCGTATATTAAGTGCTTTATTGGATTGATTAGATTGATTTAGATATTGGAGTGCTGTAAAATTAGGAGTTAACGTGCCGATATCGAAAAGTATGCTGAATAGAGCAAAATTGTCAATTACAAAGTTGTAAAGCATGTTCGATTTAATGCAAAAATATTCGTTACTCAAATAAATGTTAAACATAAAGCGCATGAGTTGAAAAATGCTAGTTTTTAGGTCTAGATCATAATCATATCCTGCTTAGTTGAGGGGAAAATAGCTTAAGGCTGTTGTCAACTGCTGCGCTCACCAAGCGCAAAAAATTTTGACACATTTACAAATTCATTTTTAACGGAAATATATAAGAAGGCTTGATCATGGAAACGAATTTGAATCGAATTGTCTTTTCCATTTTTTAGTGTTCTGTACTTAAGACTCCTGTCCCTGCGAGCGAAGACACTCTCGAACTAATGCTATTCCTATAGGGGTGTTATTTTCTAATAACTTTGTTTCTTTTAATTGGATAGCTGAGGTACCTCATCACATCGCTGCTTTTTTACTTTTTCGATTTTGATTATAGATATTTTTTTTAATAACACTTTCATTTTTGAACCGGTTTTGAAAGTGAAGCTAGCTTTATAAAAAATATCTACAAAATAAAAGAAGTGTCGCAAAGAGATTAAAATATGTACTTTAAAGTGCACAAAGCTGTAAATTTGACCTCATTTGTCATTAAATAAGATAATGTGGTCCATAATTATCCTCATATTCTCTTTTGACAATATTCATCAATTTATAATATAGCATTTTAAAGTTAAGAAATATTCAATTGTACGATCTTTTTTTTATACACATGCAAATTAATAACAGAGGAACTTTCAAAATTTGTTGTTTGTTAATAATAATTATATGTCTTTTCTTACATTAAACAGTGTGATTTCGTGATAACAGATAAAATAATCATTCAATACCAATTTTTTAAATAGCTTATTTAGTAATATGTGCCTTTTTTTCTGAAATTTATTCTTTGATCTTTCCTGAGCAAAAATTTTCATTTCACATCATAATGTTCTAGTAAGTTTATAAGTTATTTGGCTAATTCACACAATAATGAGACAGTTGTTTTTAAACCTCTGCAAACTCAGTTGAATGACGTTTATTTCTTCCTATTTCTGGACTTCTTTTTGCATTCAATTTTATCTTCGATCCAATCCATAGGGGTAGCTATCTCACTTAAGTTAATTGAAGGAAACTCAGCAGCTCGACGAGAATTATTTCCCATCCAATCCATTTCAAAAGCTGTGCTGTCTGTATTTACTGTAGAAAGCAAATCTGCTTCGTGTGAATTATCTTCTATCCAATCCATACAAGAATTCGACATATCTGCATTCATTTCAGGAGACCCATCTACATGATATGGATTATCATCTGTCCAATCCATATGTAATTCTACTTCACCTAAGTTCTTTGCAGTAAGCACAGACCTTTGACGTGAATCTTCTTCTATCCATTCCATACAAGACTTTGCAATATTTGCATTAACTGCAGGAAGCTCACCTACATGACGTGTATTAGCATCTGCCCAATCCATATCAGACTCTAATATATCCGCATTTGTATTATCTGTAGAAAGCGTACTTGCTTGACGTGAATTGTTTGCCATGAAATTAATACAAGATGTTATCAGATCCGAATTTACTTCTGACCAGTTCTGAATGTCACTACCAAACTTCATATTAACTGGAACCTGTGGATAGAATGTTCCTACATTGTTTTCTTTTGCCCCCTGTGAGTGATAGCTGATATAGGTTGAGCTTACTATTTTTTGTCGGTATTCAACTTCTAATCGGAGGTTTCTAAAAATTGAAAAGCTTGAAAAATGATGGCATTCCGTTTTTTCCTTGAAAGCCATCCTATTTGTGTTTTTAAAATTGACCATTTTTGGTGATGATGTCTCTTTATCTATTCCTATTCTGTTATCTTCAAGCAAACTATTTACATATGAAATTCCGCTATTTAGAGTCATATTCAGATTACGATCTCTTTGATCAGGTAGATTTGAACTCTGTGGAAAATTCTTTTGCGACAGAATTTTATTTGCTGAAATCTCATTTTGGGAATTTTGTGAAAAATGTGAGCATGGAGAATTTTCTGGAACCAACGATTCCTGCCGATCGCAGTTATTACCGGGTAAATTTCTATTATTTTGAGTGAAATTCCAATTATTATTTAAAAGAGTGAGATTCAATTTTTGTGACTGATTTGTCGAAACAAGACTTCCATAAGACATACTGGTAGGCAAAATTCTGCAATTCTGAGCTTGTGAACTTGCAGTGAGACTCAAATTATCTGACTGATTTACTGGAACAAAACTTCCATACGACTCATTGCTAGGCAAATTTCCATTATTCTGAATACGTGAAGATGGAGTTGGACAAAAATTGTCGGATTGATTAACTGGAAGAAGACTTCCATAAGACTCATTGGTAGGCAAAATTCCGTTATCCTGAGTTTGTGAACTTGGAGTCAGACTCAAATTCCTTGATTCATTTACCGGAACAAGACTTCCACGAGACTCAGTGGTAGGCAAAACTCCGTCATTCTGTGAATTTGGTGAAATTTTTAACCTTAACTTTTCTTGTTGGTTAAACTGATACACAGAGATTCCATTTTCTGAAAATTCCTTTAGATGCAAAGCTCTCTTCTTGCGTACAGGAGAATGGTGATCTTCTAGATCTAGACTTACGAAATTATGCGATTTATTCATCTGAGAAAAACTTCTTTTCCTTAAATTCTTATTTTCATGCAACAAATTATTACTTGAAGACAGAAGATTCCTGTCGTTTTCAAGAACATTTGCATTCTGTGGCTGATATTTAGGAGGCAGACTTGCACTAGCTGTATGCATTTTTTGATATTGAGATCTACTGTTTTCGTGCTTCAAGCATTGGTGGTTAGCTTCACAACTTGCTTGTATCGGAGCTACATGGACGCTTACTATTTCAGTTTTGAGACTGCAAATTTCACATGTCTGAACAATTGTGCTGCGAAGATTTTCTGAAATATTTGAACTTGCAATTTGTGCATGATTTACTGCGGGAACAATTCTCGGCAATTGTTTTTCATTCAATTGCATAGCGTCATTTTCGACTCCTTTAGTGTTTACACATGGCCTTCCGGTATTTATAGATGCTGATTCGTCTTTATCGGAAATTGGAGGCTCTGACATTTTTAGAATTAAAGAAAAGGCATTTCTCTAAATTCAGCGGAGGAACACTTTTTGTTATTTATTTTTTAGATATTAGAGATGATGCTTCGATATTTCAATAAATTATCTAAGATTTAAAATGCAGCAGTTTTCTTAAATTAAATATTGTTGAATTAAATAAAGTCCAACAATGCTTTTTAATTATATTTTTTTGTAAAAAAGAAAAACGAAACATGTTTCAGTGTTTTTTTTTCATTGTTAAAGTGCTTTGTTATTTATTTGTAATTTTTTCTTTCTCTTATTGTTAACTAGGGGATTTAAACCGGACTAGAGATCATTGATGAAAACTTTTTTTAACACTTTCCAACAAAGTGTTTATGAATTCGGTTTGTCTGTCCGTCTGTCCACGCTCTAACTTTTTTAAACAAACTCAGATTTTCATGCTATTGGTAAACATTATTTACAGTCCCCTAGGCAGTTTTGGTATTGTATATGAAGTTTTTGGGATTAATAGTTCATTTACAGGGGCATCCCAGAAAGTTCCATTACATTATGATCTATGGGGAAAATTGTTTGCAGAGTGTTGATATTATGCAGCATTTTTATTTGTCACAATAAAAAATTCTTATACAAGCGGTGGAATGACTATGCAACAATAGTTTCAGATTTTAAACAGTGATTAAATTACGCTATTGTAAATGTATTGGAAATTGATATAAGTTACTGAATCTCACTACGATTACTTTAGAAAAGTTCGTTTACAGCATTGTTAATCCATGTACATTGACACAGAAAAGAAACTGGTTAAACACTGTCTTTGAGTAATAATTGCTAGAAATGCTTTTTTCTTATCGGCATGTGCTTTTAAGTTTAACTGTTTTTTAGGTGCATTCGTAATTATGTAAATGCATAGCATCTATAGTCATCATATGATCTGTCTATCTGTCTGCTTGAATGTAACGGCGCAAAAACTATCTAGCCGGTACCTCTTCAAATTTTAAATATACATTTGTTGCATAATTTTGTCGAGTCATTTCAAATTTTAGTAAAACTGGATGTAAAGTTCCAATCAGGGGCAGTTAAAAGTATTCAATTACATTACGGCCGATGTGATAAAATAGTTTAAAGTGCCTGTTAATGAAGTTACACCCGTCGAAACATAATGAAACTGATAAGCATTTATGAAGGGCGCTAAAATATACATTTTGCAAAACATGCAGCACAAATAATGTTTATTATTCATTTACAGAGTCACACAAAAGAATTCTATTATATAATGGTATAGAGAGGAATATCATCTATGGCATATTTTAATTATGTTAAACTATTTCACATACAATAAAATTGATATACAGTAGACTCCCTTAAATCCGCGTCCCTAAAATCCGCGAACGCCAGAAATCAGCGCATTTTTTCAGATGTAAACAATGAAATTAAAGATGGCGCTGAAGTCAGTGGCTAATGCAATAAAAATAATTTTTTAAATGTATATATTTTTAAATCCTTTTCAACTTCTCACTTTTTTTTTAAATGTCAATTAAAATTCAATGTGCTATTCAAATCAATGTCCTTCAATTTAAATTCTGCAGTATTAAATAATATGTTTCTTAGACGTACGATGATTGTTATTTAATCGAATTAATTATTATCATATCGTAGTTACAGCGTAATATAACTTTCAATGGCCGTTTGGTAGAGTTTGCATTTCGCGTGGCAGGATAATTTTTGCTATATAAAATTATTATTTCAATAGTTCTATTACTATTTTCATATCCCTGCTAGTTATGAAACGAATTTGGGATTTACATTCGGTTTACTAATTACGATGATCGATATTTAATCGAAATAATCATTATCGTATCGTAGTTGCAGCTTAATTTTTGCTGTATAAAATGAATATTTTTTAATTAATCAAGCTATTTTTGTTTATTAATAAAGCCAAAAATTTTTCTTTATAAAAGAGATTGATTTTTCCTCATCATTATTTATATTTAGTATTGCATCTTAATTATTTACTTTATTTTTATAGTTTTCTAAAATTTTATTTTACTTAATTTTTTTTGTAATAATAACTTGTTTTTTAACTATTTATTTATTTAAATATTTTACTTAATTATGTTAACGTTTCAATTTATTATATGCATTGATTACAATGCTTAACTACCAACCAAATTAATGTTTCAAAAATGTAAATAAATCAATGACCAGAAATCCGCAAAATTCTAAATTCCGCACAACCCCTGGTCCCAAGCTTTGCGGATTTGAGGGAATCTACTGTACTTTGTTTTGGTTTACTACAAGTTACTTCCTGTGTAATAAAAAATGCGTTTCAATATTATTGAATTAGTTGTAATACTTTAACTTATTAAACAGTGCAGTTTTGTTACATTATTCTGAATGTGTTGGAGAGTGTTTCACCATCTATGCTACACGCATGTTTTTTTTTTGGCACAGATGTCATATACACACCACATTTGCACGTGCTTTTTTCTACCGCCAATTTGGCGAAAATTTAGTTTTTGAATATAAGTTACAAATTATATGCATCAACAGGGTGCGATTTTTTATTGCAATATAAAAATAAAACAACGTGAAAAAAAATGAAAGAGATTCTAGAATTTTAAGAAAAGAAATAAAAAAGTAAATAAATGATAGTTTGATATAAATAATTATTGATATAGTATATAATAAAAATAATTTAAAGAATTAAAATAAAAAGAATAACAGTAAATAAACATGAATTTAATAAAAAAGGAAACAATATTTCAACATTTATAAGTAATAAACTTAAGTAACAAAACAGTAAACATAATTTTCACAATAGATCGTAAATAGTAATACTTATAGCCATGTTGAATGTATGCAGCTATATCACTTAATCAGCACATTTTACTGAACTTTTCCCATTTCATTTTCTTAACTATAGTTATAAACTTGTATTTTTAACAAATACATTCTTAGTTGTTATAAACTTATTAAACGGTCTTTTCTTGGCACATATGTGCAATGCCAAATTGGCGATAGAAAAAAACACATGCAAATGTGATGCGTATATGACATCTGTTCCTTTTTTTCTCTCTTGTTTATTTAAATTTTTAGTGTATATTTTTTAATTCAATATAACTATTTTTAGATTGCCTATTGACAACAGTAAGAAGAATTTTCATATGAAAAACATTAAAAATTAAAAATAATTAATAATAAAGAATTAAAAATATTCAGTTAAAAATATTCAAAAAGCAGTTTTGAAGTTTAGGGTAAGCTATATTTTCGTATTAGCCGTAATCGGAGTTTAATACTTTAAGAAATTTCGAAGGATTTCATTATTTACAACAGCCTTTATTATTCTGTTTATTTGAGTGTATTGTTTCATTACATGTTTGCTAAATTTGTATTTATTTATTTACTGATGAAATTTTCATCTTATAATAGGTATTAGCCGGAAACTAAAGTTGAACAATTTATTAATTTATTTATTTTATTTGCAAACTGATAAATTTTTCGTAATCAAGCTGCACACAATAGAGATAGATTTTTAGAAAAAGTCATTCTTGAAAATATTTTTAAATCCACAAAAACCAGTAAATTGAGATGCAATTTTCTAACAAATTGCATTTGAAAGAACATGTTTTTCCCTATTCGACGGAGTAAAATTGAAATTTTGCAATGTTTAAAAGTTTAAAAAATCGCAGTAAAAGCAAAATTTGTTGTCATATGTTGAAATCGTCATGGAAAGATTTTTGGGATTATAGTTTTGGAATTTCAGAAATTTCAAAAATTTAGTTCCAAAAATCGTTAAACTGTGGCACTGAACGCCGAAAAACGCGTTCTCTGTAAGCAATCTTAAACAAGAAAAATATCAAGTCAAATATTCTTTGCAATCAGAACACAATCTTTTCAAACTATTCATCGTTTGAAACTTCTGTAATAGCATTTTTACAACTTACCTAATGAACAAACCATTTACCGCATAACTCTATCGATCTTTGTTTTTTGAGAAATTTAATTTTGAAATCAGAGTTTTATTCGCTATGGACAGCCTGTACATACATCCCTAATAGCATGCATGGTCACAGTGACGTCACTGTGAGTCACTTTGGTCACATTACATCTGTGACCAAAATGCCACCACTCAGTGACGTCACCTTGTGACTGAGATGTGACTTTCTTTAAAATCTTTAGAAATTTATAAATATCCTTCAAAACATGTTATTTACTTTTAAAAACATGTTTCTGGCAATTTAAATATTGTCACTTTTGTCACAGTTTCGTCATGATGTTAATGTCAAATTAGTCACAAATGACACATTTTTCACAAATTGGTCACATTGTGACCACTTTGTGAAACGTCACAACCCGTAAAGTATGGTGACGTCACTGCAACGTCGTTGTGAAGTCACATTGTGACTTTGCGACCATCGATTGTCGATGTGACGTCACGTGACGTCGATGTGAAGTCACAGTGACTAAAATGTGAAGTTATTATGGCCGTTTTAGAGCTCTTTTGTGACGTTTCACAAAGTGGTCACAATGTGACATATTTGTGAAAAATGTGTCATTTGTGACTAATTTGACATTAACATTGTGACGAAACTGTGACAAAAGCGACGATGTTTAAATTGCCAGAAACATGTTTCTTAAAGTAAATAATATGTTTTGAAGGATATTTATAAATTTCTAAAGATTTTTAAGAAAGTCACATCTCAGTGACAATGTTACGTCACTGAATGATGGCATTTTGGTCACAGATGTGATGTGACCAAAGTGACTCACAGTGACGTCACTGTGACCATGCATGCTATTAGGGAAAAGAGCTCTAAAACAGTCATAACGACTTCACATTTTAGTCACTGTGACTTCACATCGATGTCACGTGACGACACATCGACAATCGATGGTCACAAAGTCACAATGTGACTTCACAACGACGTTGCAGTGACGTCACCATGCTTTACGGGATATAATAAATTCTTACGATATGCACTACAGAAAAATTTATCCGGAATGGTTGGGGTCAGATGTATTCCGGATAACTCGTTTTACCTGTTAACTGATTGGGCATCAAAGCAGCATCCATTTGATAAATTTTATGGAATGTATGTGGTTGTGGTATTACTTCTAACTTTATTAATTATTAGATTACTTGAAATAAGAATCAGATGTAAGTAAGATCAAATGTTAGAGTTTAAAAGAAGGGAATTTATGGGGAAAAAAATTCTCTCTGCATAAAAATGAAAGCATCTATAATGTAACTATATATGCTTTTATTTCAAATACTAGATGCTGTTATCAAACCATACAATTTTTTCAAGCAATGCATATGTCAAACTGGCAGTGTGTGACACTTTTTTCTACAAAGATTCTAACATCAGTCTATTAGAAATATCATTCTGGATAACTGGTTTTCCGGTTAACTGGCTCCATGTTGCGTAAACTTTTTTAAAATATTGAAGCTGAAATTTCTATGGCTCAAAAATTATTTATTTTCATAAAAATTTACTACGTGATGCTCTGTCACATATATTACAGACAAACCTCGTTAACATGAACATGCTTAGCATGAATTGCAACGTAAATTGATTTCACAGTCTCCTATAAAAACGAATACAAAGATTTGATACTGGTGTTTGATAAAATGCTATTTAATTTCTACTGGCTGTGTCACCTAGCAACCAAAATATATTTAATTATTTCAAAATGTAAAAAGTTTTCTGTGCAAACGATAATTTGTGATAAATGCATTATCTGTTTATTTCTTCTGTTTTTACCTAAGCTGTGTGAAACAATATTCTTTTTGTTTTGAGTTTGATTAGAATGTTTTTTAATGAGTTATGTGAAAAAATGTTACGGTTTTTATTGGAGTTGTGTTTTGTGAAATTATTAATGTTCGAAAGAACCTGAGTTGAGTTTACTCATGAGAATAACCTGTTTAAAACCAGATATGAGTAATTAATTTTGAGTTTAGTAAGAAATTAATAAACTTTCGAATAAATTGAATTCTTCATATGGTCCGTCTTATACGGAGAAAAATCAGCGAGTTGTTATTCTACGTCAATGATTGAAGGATAACTGGTGAATATTTTGTGCTGTTTTGCTATTTCTTCGATGTTAGAACTCATCTTTTAAAGAGCCAAGAGGGGTAAGTGCACCCATTTAATTTTTATTCATTAAAAATGAGTATGAAAGAATTAAAAGCAAAAAAGAAAATTTTCAAAACAAACTTGACAAAATTAAAAGAAAAATTATCGAATACTGAGCTAGAATTAAATGAATTAATTCTCATAAAGGAGAAACGGAATAAATTAGAGAAAAACTTCTGAGTTATTTGAGTCTAGATAAGTAAAGAAGATGAAATTGAGGATTTTATTAAGGAAAACGAAGAAATTAATGAAATTTTAGAAATAATGGAATTTGAACTTACAAAAAAGTTATCAAAAATGAAAGTGCAAACTGTTAATTTAGAAAACGCCACAAAGGCTGATAATAACATTAAATTGCCAAAGTTAACTCTTCCTGTATTTACGGGTAATTTGCATGAGTGGCTTTCTTTCAAAGATATATTTAAGGCTACTGTACATGAAAATTCTAATTTGTCAGGGGCAATGAAATTACAATATTTGAAGTCTTCATTGAGAGGAGATGCCTTTCGTATAATTCAATCTATTTCAATCGTGGATTCTAATTATGAAGTTGCATGGTCGCTTTTGGAAGAACGGTTTTCAAATTCGAGAGAACAAGTTTACGCGCATTTAAAACGTTTTTTAAATATTCCTGTTATTCAGAATGAGTCCCCAGCAGCATTATTAAATCTAATAGATATAACAAATGAATGTATTAGGTCGTTAGAGATTTTAGAACAAAAAGTTGAGGGGTTTTCTACTACTATGTTTGCTTATATTTTGGCTCAAAAATTAGATGTAAATACAAAAATGTGGTGGGAAAGACATCTTAAGCGGGATAATTTACCGAGTTTAACTGAATTGCTAGAATTCTTGAGAGACCACGCGCGTACACTAAGTGCGTCCAAACAAGTAAATACAAAGCGAAATTTTCAAAACGAAAGCCAAACAAAGCATAGCTTTTCAAAGGTAACATCCATGGTTGCGAGTTTAAATGAGAAAAATATGCGCAAATGTGTTGTATGTAACCAGGAAAATCACAGTGTTTTTAAATGTCCCAAATTTCAAAAATTTAATGTAAAGGAAAGAGTAGATTTTGTGAAAAAAAACAATATGTGCTTTAACTGTCTTTCAGAATTCCACTGCGTCAAAAAATGTAACTCAACATTCTCGTGTTCAAAATGCCATAAACGCCACAATATACTTCTTTGTTTTGATAGGCATGAGAGAAATTCCAATGCGGTGGGAAACACAAAAAAATATAGTGATAAGGAAGTGCCAAATGCATTGTCGACGAATGAAAGTAAACCAACATTAAATGTTGACGCCATACCATTTGAGTTAAATAACCAAATTCAAAATTTCACTGGTACTTCAAATGTGAAATCGAATAATGTTAAATCAGTTCTTCTTTCCACTGCTATTGTTTATATGAGAGATAAATTCGGAAATAAAGTTCCGGTGCGTGCTTTATTGGACAATGGTTCAATGAGCAATTTTTTAACATTGCAGTTAGTTGAAAGATTAGGAATTCGAAAAGAAAAAAGTAATATTTCGGTATCGTGTTTAAGTGGATCCTCTGTAGCGGTAAAAAATAAAACTACTGCCTTGATCAGTAATAATTCGGAAGATTATAGCCGAGAATTAGATTTCCTTATCATAACAAGGATTTCGCAAATTATGCCCTCGAAATATATTAATATTTCAGAGCTAGGAATCTCAGAGTCTATTATTCTTGCCGATCCTGAATTTAATAGACCAGGGAAAATAGATCTTTTGCTAGGAGCTGAAGTATTTCTAGAATTGATAAAGGTGGGTCGTATGAAGCTACCAAATTCTAAATTAATACTGCAAAATACGGTGTTTGGTTGCATAGTAAGTGGGAGTGTTTACGATTGTAACGATCAGGAACAAATACATTGTGGGTTAATTACTGAAACAGATTTAAATTTCGAAATGAAAAAATTTTGGGAAATTGAAAGAGTAGAAGAAAGTACACCATTGAGAAATACAGAAGAATTAGCATGCGACACCCACTTTATAAACACACATCAGAGAGATATAAGGGCAAATTCATAGTACAAATGCCGTTGAAAAAAGATCCTAGTTCTTTGGAAGAATCAAAACAATTTGCGGAAAATAGATTAAATTCACTTTGGAATAGGCTAGTCAAAAATCCAAATCTTTTAGAGTTATATTGCGCATTTATGGCAGAGTATAGAGAGTTAGGCCATATGGAGGAAGTAGAGAAAACAGATGAGCCAATACATGCGAATTATCTACCTCATCATGCTGTTTATCGCCCAGATAAAAGTTCTACAAAATTGAGAGTTGTCTTTAATGGTTCACATGCAACTTCATCAGGAGAATCCCTAAATTCCATACAGCTGAATGGAGGTGTCATTCAAGATGATTTGTTTAGCATAATACTTAGATTTCGTACACACCGCTATGCATTTACAGCAGATGTAATAAAATAAACTTTTTCAAAAAAAAAAAAATATAACCGACTTCAATCAACGCTCTAAAAAGAGTTAAATAATTCTTTAAAATACCCTAATGATGAATTGTTATCTAATAATCACACATCAGATATCATGTAAAGACAAAAAAATGGTTATATGTTTAATACATAGAACTTAATATCCAGCAAATATGGTTTTTCGACAGAATATTTTTTACAAGAGATTAATTTACATATTTTTGATTTAATTTATGAATAGATACATATAAAAAGTAATGAATTACTTTTTGAAGTTGGTGCCAAACAATCACAATCAATAATGATTTTTACCATTTTATTTATGGTATTAGGCATAATATAACCACAATTCTTACTATACTTACAATAGTTTGGCACCAACTTCAAAAAGTAATTCATTACTTTTTATATGTATCTATTCATAAATTAAATCAAAAATATGTAAATTAATCTCTTGTAAAAAATATTCTGTCGAAAAACCATATTTGCTGGATATTAAGTTCTATGTATTAAACATATAACCATTTTTTTGTCTTTACATGATATCTGATGTGTGATTATTAGATAACAATTCATCATTAGGGTATTTTAAAGAATTATTTAACTCTTTTTAGAGCGTTGATTGAAGTCGGTTATATTTTTTTTTTGAAAAAGTTTATTTTATTTCTTACTTTTTAGTTATTTATACCGTAATACTTAGTTTAATCGGTTGGATAGTTGCGGTGTAATCGGTGAACATATATATAAAAAAAAGTACATACGCGGTCGAATTGATGATAACCTTCTCTCCTTTTTTAAGTCAGTTAAAGAAATTATAATACGGAAAAAATAATGTATGTTATACATGGATGTTAGGAATGGGGTTCGAACCCACGATCCCTTTCGAGAACCAAAGCTTAAATCGGGCGCCTTAGACCGCTCGGCTATCCTGACTGCAATCTAAACGGTGAACAACGCCATATTACTTTTCGCAAGTCTATTATTTTAGCACATTTTCACTGATAAAGTACTGAGTTGGTAAAAGATCTCTGATACTCTGTGCTAACGGTTAAAAACAAAATATTCTTAATAGCATAATTAGTATTTAATTTGTAAAATATATCTGTAAAAAGAATAATACGGAAAAGGCTTTTGTATATATGTATGTCAGGAGTGGGGTTCGAACCCACGCTCTCTTTCGAGAACCAGAACTTAAATCAGGCGCCTTAGACCGCTCGGCCATCCTGACTTCACTCCATGGTGGAAACTCATTCAACAGTTTTAATTAGCGAAAAATCACTAATTTTAATAGTTTTTGCCCGTTTACTAAAAAATTACTGAACCAATTTCAATGAAATGGAAGTGGTACCAATCCGAGAGTAAGTTCTTTAATTTAACACCAAAACCAAATTAATCAGTTGGATAGTTTCGGCGTAATCGGTGAACATACATTAAAAAAATATATACGCGATGAATTGATAACCTCCCCTCCTTCTTGAAGTCGGTTAAAAATATTCTTAATAGCATAATTAGTATTTAATTTGTAAAATATATCTGTAAAAAGAATAATACGGAAAAGGCTTTTGTATATATGTATGTCAGGAGTGGGGTTCGAACCCACGTTCTCTTTCGAGAACCAGAGCTTAAATCAAGCGAATTAGACCGCTCGGCTATCCTGATTGCAATCAAGTCAGGAAACTTATTCAAGGTCATGTTATTTTTCGCAAGACTATTAATTTAGCACTCTTTCACTGATAAAGTATTGAGGAGATAAAAGATCTCTGATTCTCTGTGCTAACAGTTAAATACAAAATATTCTTAATAACATAATTAGTATTTAATTTGTAAAATATATGTGTAAAAATTATAATGCGGAGAAAGGTTATTGTATACATGCAAGTCAGGAGTGGGGTTCGAACCCCCGCTCTCTTTCGAGAAACAAAACTTAAATCAGGCGCCTTAGACCGCTCGGCTATCTATTCGGTGAACTTATTCAACGTCATATTACTTTTCGCAAGTCTATTATTTTAGCACTCTCTCACTGATAAAGTATTGAGTTGGTAAATTATCTCTGATACTCTGTGCTAACGGTTAAATACAAAATATTCTTAATAGCATAATTAGTATTTAATTTGCAAAATATATGTGTAAAAATTATAATACGGAATAGGTTGTTGTATACATGTATGTCGGAAGTGGGGTTCGAACACACGCTCTCTTTCGAGAACCAGAACTTAAATCAGGCGCCTTAGACCGCTCGGCCATCCTGACTTCACTCCATGGTGGAAACTCATTCAACAGTTTTAATTAGCGAAAAATCACTAATTTTAATAGTTTTTGCCCGTTTAATAAAAAATTACTGAACCAATTTCTATGAAATGGAAGTGGTACCAATCCGAGAGTAAGTTCTTTAATTTAACACCAAAACCAAATTAATCAGTTGGATAGTTTCGGCGTAATCGGTGAACATACATTAAAAATATATATACGCGATGAATTGATAACTTCCTCTGCTTCTTGAAGTCGGTTAAAAATATTCTTAATAGCATAATAAGTATTTAATCTGTAAAATATATACGTAAAAACTATAATACGGAATAGCTTCGGAAACTTATTCAATGTCATGTTATTTTTTGTAAGTCAATTATTTTAGCACTCTTTCACTGATAAAGTATTGAGTTGATAAAAGATCTCTGATACGCTGTGCTAACGGTTAAATACAAAATATTCTTAATAGCATAATTAGTATTTAATTTGTAAAATATATATGTAAAAATTATAATACGGAAAATTATTGTACACACGTATGTCAGGAGCGGGGTTCGAACCCATTGTCACTTTCGAGAACCAGAGCTTAAATCAGGCGCTTTAAACCGCTCGGTCATCCTGACTTCGCTCTATTGTAAGAACTAATTCAACAGTTTTAATTACCGAAAAAACACTAATTTTAATAGTTTTTGCTTAATTACTAAAAAACTACTGAACCAATTTGTTTGAAATGGATGTGGTACCAATCCGAAAGTAAGCTCTTTAATTTAACACCAAAACCAAATTAATCGGCTGCATAGTTTCGGAGTAATCGGTGTACATACATAAAAAAAAAAAATACATACGCGTCGAATTGATAACCTCCTCTCCTTTTTGAAGTCGGTTAAAAATGATGTATCGCATGATACTTATCGATAAAAGTCAACGTGATTTACAGCGCATAGTTTGGAAAGATTCTGTAAATGGTGAGATGAAATATTACAGACTATGTACAGTCACATATGGCACAACTAGTGCCCCTTATTTAGCCATGCGCTGCCTTAAACAGCTTGGTATAGATGGTGAATCTCAATTTCCGTATGCTTCTGGTGTGGTACAATCAGACTTTTACATGGACGATGTCCTGACTGGAGCAGCTGACCTAAAATCGGCTAAGAGACTGCAAATTGAGCTTATTCAACTATTAAATACGTGTGGCATGAACTTACGTAAATGGTTTAGTAACCATCCAGAATTAATGGAGCCAGCCTTCAAAAGTGAGAATTACACTTTTGAAAATATGAGTGAAACTAAGGCACTAGGACTTTGCTGGAATGCCAATGATGATACTTTTAGTGTATCATTCAGTGAGCAAACCAAGGTAACTAAAAGAAGTGTGCTGTCAAATATTGCTCGCATTTTCGACCCCTTGGGTCTACTTGGACCAGTTGTGACGAAAGCAAAAATTTTCCTACAAAGACTGTGGAGACTGCAAATTGATTGGGATGAAAATCTCCCTACAGCTGAGCTTGATGATTGGTTGCAGTTTTTAGAATCATTAAGAGCCATCAATAATATAAGTGCTGTTAGATACATTTTTACAAATAATCCAGTGCAAATTCAAATTTGTGGCTTTTCAGATGCTTCGGAGAAAGCCTACGGTGTGGTATTGTATGCTGTGTCTTCAAATTCTTCAGGAGAGCAAATTTCTCAGTTGCTTTGCAGTAAAAGTCGAGTTGCACCAATCAAAACAATCACTATTCCTCGCTTGGAGCTCTGTGGTGCAGTTTTATTAGCCAAATTGATGAATAAGGTTGCCAAAACCTTAAAAGTTCCTAAAGAATCTGTTTACTATTATTCAGATAGTACTATTGTATTATGTTGGATTCGAAAACAGCCGTGTGACTTAAAAACCTTTGTGTCATCACGTGTGGCTACGATTCAGAATCTTTCTGATATCAGTCATTGGGGACATGTGGCTTCTTCTGATAATCCTGCTGATCTTGTGTCACGAGGTGTAGATCCAGACAAACTTCTCCAGAGTAATTTATGGTAGAAGGGTCCACTATTCCTAACACAACAAACTGAACCTTCTTTAAATACTGTCGAACTTGAGCAAAATAATAAGGATCTATACAGAAGTGAACTTAAAAAGACTTTTTCAGAGACTTCACTTTTAATATCAGACTGTTCATTTTTTATTGACTATTTTTTGCAATTGAGTAATAATTATGCTAAATTAATAAGAATTCTTAGCTATGTTTTCAGGTTCATTCAGAATGTCAAGAATCCAAAAGAAAGGTATTCAGGTAAGTTAACATCTGCTGAATTGAAGAAAGCTGAGCAGTTTATCATAAAATCTGTTCAAGAAAAAGAGTTTAGTTCTGAATTCATATTGTTATCTAAGGGTAAGGAGTTACCAAAAAATAGTAGATTACTTTCATTAAATCCTTTCTTGGATATAAATAATTTAATCAGAGTTGGAGATCGTCTCCAAAATAGCACGGTAAATTATGCCCAAAAACACCCAATTGTACTGCCCTCTAAACACAAATTAACAGAATTAATTATCGAGTTTTATCACAAAAAATATCTACATATAGGACCACAAAATTTACTTTATTGTGTTCGAAGAGAATTTTGGCCTTTAAACGGTAGGGCTATTTGTAGAAAAATTGTACATAAATGTATTACATGCTTTAGGGCCAAACCTAAATTGTTAGAGCAAATTATGGGCGAGCTCCCAAAAGAAAGAATAAATGTAGACTTTGTTTTTAATTGCACAGGAACTGATTTCTGTGGTCCATTTTTGATTAGATATAGAGGTCAACGTAAAGGTATTTATCATAAAGTTTATGTTTGTATTTTTATTTGTATGGTAACAAAGGCAGTGCATTTGGAATTAGTTACTGATTTAACGTCTGAGGCTTTTATTGCCACATTAAAGAGGTTTTTTGCCAGATGAGGCAAACCTCGAAAAATTTTCAGTGATAATGCAGGCAATTTTGTGAAGACTAATGTAGAGCTTAAAAGGTTGCATGAATTGGTAAACAAACCAGACCAGAACCTTACTAATTACTTGATATCTGAAGGTATTGCTTGGGAATTTATTCCCCCTAAAGCTCCAAATTTTGGAGGTTTATGGGAATCGGGAGTCAAGTCCGTCAAGTATTTACTTTAAACGTGTTGTGGGCAACTCTAAATTAACTTATGAAGAAATGTTAACTATAATTGCCCAAATTGAAGGTATCTTAAATTCGCGCCCGCTTGGTCTTGACCCCGGGACATTTTCTTATTGGTCGCCCACTTAATGCCATTGCTGAATCTGACCTGAGTAATATTGAAGATAATAGACTAAACTTATGGCAAAAGACCACTAAAATGGTTCAGACCATCTGGAAAAAGTGGAAAAATAGTTATTTAAGTACATTGCAGCAAAGGCATAAGTGGATGATATCAAAAAACAACCTCAAAATAGGAGATATGGTTGTAATAAAGGAAGATGATCTTCCAGTGTCTAAATGGTTATTAGGGAGAATTGTAGAAGTATTTTTTGGTAATGATAATAGAATAAGAGTTGAAAATATAAAAACCCCAAATGGAATATATAAAAGAGCAGTATCCAAAATTGCTGTATTACCTCTTTAAAAGTAATTCAGTTTTTATAAGAAGGTGTACATTATTGTAAAATTTCTTTATTTATTATGTATTATGTAAAATTGTTAAATATTTGCTTAAATTTAACTTAACTGTGACTCATTTATATTGTATTTAATTGTATTGTTGTATATATATTTTTTACAATGGTTGTAATTCCAGTGTTTTAGTTTGAAACCCCCCTCAGAGGTTTCAAGAGGGGCGGTATGTTTGATAAAATGCTATTTAATTTCTACTGGCTGTGTCACCTAGCAACCAAAATATATTTAATTATTTCAAAATGTAAAAAGTTTTCTGTGCAAACGATAATTTGTGATAAATGCATTATCTGTTTATTTCTTCTGTTTTTACCTAAGCTGTGTGAAACAATATTCTTTTTGTTTTGAGTTTGATTAGAATGTTTTTTAATGAGTTATGTGAAAAAATGTTACGGTTTTTATTGGAGTTGTGTTTTGTGAAATTATTAATGTTCGAAAGAACCTGAGTTAAGTTTACTCATGAGAATAAACTGTTTAAAACCAGATATGAGTAATTAATTTTGAGTTTAGTAAGAAATTAATAAACTTTCGAATAAATTGAATTCTTCAACTGGTAACATGAATTACTGTTAATATGAACAAATTTTTGATTCCCCTCGCGGTTCATATTATCGAGGTTCAACTGTACTGTACTTTCAAACGTTAGAAAAAATGACAGAATTCAAAAATTCAAAATTATAACGCACGCAACAGTTTAAAATTTTCAACATTTTTTTTCTTCCTTACTCTTATTCAGTGGCGCAGCGAAGAGGGTGGTTTTGGGGTTAAATCCTCTCCCAGAGCTAAGAAAGATCGCTATAATTGCCACTTATATGAATCAAAACCAAACTTAATATTTAAACGTTTTGGCGTGTTTCGGAATCCGCCGCTTTATTGAATCAGATTTTATTGAATACTATTACTATATATACTAATAAATAATCATAAATATTACACAATTCTACTTAAAATTGTGAAAGTGCATATTACATATATTAGTTAAGTAAAAATTGGTTGTTTGAACTACATCATTTTTCTGAGACGCATTATGCTAAAAAAAAATATGATTTCCTACCACACAAATGCTCTTTGGGTTTAAGTATTATACAGTGAATGTTCTAATTAGTACTGAATCTATTAACCGCCGATTCAAAGAACCAGCAATCACCTTTATCAGAAACTCAAAACTCCCCTAAAAACGATTTCTGGCTGCGCTACTGCTCTTATTCAAACTTAAATCGTCTCCCAGTTAAAGTTTCATTTTAAACTAAGAAATTTTGAATGGAAAAAGTTAAGTAATTTGTTAAAATAACATCTAAATCAATTACACTGAAAGCGCAAACTACTAACACGCACATTTACGTTCTTGGTGTGCATTTTGTTGAGTCAGGATTGAAGCAAAATATTCGTTTATAATGATTATTACCAATTTTTATTTTCTGGAAACCTTAAAAAAAATCCCAATTTTTAATAGTGAGTATTTTAAGAATTTATTTTCAGAAATTTTTCAAAAATAATACCAAGACTAGTTTTAGTATTTAGATTTTATTCTAATTTTAAAATTGCGTATTTATATTGAAAGAATTAATGCATGTTATCATTTTAAGATTAAGATAATCCTAAAGTGTTAAAAAAAATCGTTTTTATTTATTTATTTATTTATTTAAATGAGATTTTTATTTTTATTTAAACTGGAATCTTTTTATTTACTTTTTTTTCTCAGCGTTAAAATACCCAAGAGTTACCAAGAGTTTTAGGTCACAAAAACAGTTAACCTCTAATTGCTAAATAATCCAAGTTTTTGCACTTTAATTAATAGAATTATAAGTTAGTAATTGCAGAATTATAAAAATTTCAAATTAGTAATTTCATTAGTAGCATACAACACTTTTGTAATAATTATGCAAAACTATTTTAAACATTAGTGATATTTACATTTATTCAAATTATTAATAACTGCATTCAATATTAAATTGTTAATGCTACTTAAAGTTAGTTATTATTAAACAATTAACTCTGTAATTAGTAACATAATATACATTCTTTATGTTTTAATTACTAAATTAATAATTACCAATTTAGTATTCATTCTAGAAAGAAATAGGGAGAATGCTAGTCCAAAAAAGGACAATATTACATGACGAAATATATTTATGAAGTGTTTAGCAGTTATATAAAGGGGAAAAAGTGCATAGTTTCTTAGAATGATAAATAGTCAATTAATAATTTTATGAATTAAAATGGAAAAATACAATTAAATAACATGCTATATTTTTTTCTAAAGAAATAAATTTCTAATATTTTTGCAAGGTTTTGGATACATAAATTAAAAAGTACAATAAAATTTGGAAGGTTTTTTTTTTTACCTAATCTTTACCTACTATAGCTGTATTTCATTAATTTTTTTAGGCAAGGTGCATTTTGCCAATTTCAAAAGGGACAGGTTCTAGCATCCTAAAAAAAGACTTAGAAAAAACAGTAAGTAATTCCAGAATTAATAAAAAAATCCATTGAGCAATTTCATTAGTTAGTAGCACAAATAATAAAACTAACAAATATTATTTGCAGCTCATTTTACATTTGTGCTGCAGATTGCCTAAATCTAAACTTACACACATGTATGTTTATGTTAATACTCCAAAAACATGAAAATGTGTTAACTCATTGATACACACATGCAGAGTAAAAATAAGAAATAGCCAGTTATATCTGAAATCCTCAAATCAATAAACAACAACATTATCAGCATTCAGTGGGAACACTTCGCATTCAATGTTTTAAACGGTTTTCCCACCGTTTTAATCCCAAACAATTTTTATTTGATGTATTGAGTTAAAAAATTATTTATTCAACTTTACTTGAAGAAGCTCTCGCTATGTTTAACATTTTATAAGAATATTTTTTTTTCTCTTATACATTTTTTTACAATAGCGGTTCAGCCAATGTCAATCTTTCATTTTCCTTCAGCTGCAATATTTTATATAAATTTATTATTGCAAAAGTAGAATGAGAAAATAAGATGCGGCAATTTTATTCTTTTGCTTTATAGAATTTACTATGCTTGTTATGCCTCTTTTTATACAAGAGAATGAATAATTTGGTTACTTAAAGGAAATTATGACATTGTATACTACATTAGATTTAAATATCATTTATAAATAAAATACTTTTTATGTTTGTTAAATAAAAACTGTGTTTTTTATACAAACCTACTGCACTTGATTTTTTTTACAATACTCAGGAATTAAGCTTAGAAACAATTATTTAAATCTTATTTTATGCACCATAATTCACAATACCTGTAGATTTTAATACTTTTATCTTATTTTAAACATTTTGAAAATTTATGATTTTAATCAATGATTTGTTAAAAAAAAATCATTTGATTTAAATCACGATTTAAATGAACAGATTAAAATCTTTGACACCCTATACAGTGCCCAATAAAAAAAAAAAAGTTTAAAGCATCAAATAAAAGTAAATATTATTCCCAATTGAATTGTAAAAGTTTTATTTCCCTGCTATAATTTATGAAGGAATTAGTAATGCGTGGTATACTTATTTTTTACTCTCCAGCTGATGTCAGAGTTAAAAATTTAGAATTCTCGATGCACGCGGCAGTTGAAACTTTCCACTTACTTTTCCCTTTCTTTAGTTCAAAATTAAAATCGTCTCTCAATAAAAGTTTCAACTTAAACCTAAAAAATTTTCCAAACGAAAACAGTTTAGTAGTTTCTTAAAAACGCATCTATTCGCATCTAAATCAATCACTCTGAAAGCGCAAAACTTCCACACGCGGACTTACTTTCTTGGTGTGTATTTTGTCGGGCCGAGATTAAAACAAATTATGCGCTTATCCGCAGTTTTAAGTCGGAACGGCGAAAGTAGTAAAGGGGAGGTGAGAGGTTCCTCCAAAACCATTTATAAACCTCTTGGCGAAAAACGCCTCTTCCCCGTATAATACTCAAATGTACTTCTTTGCTTAAAAGATGCACATACATCTCTTCAACTCTTCTTCTTGTAGAGCTGACAAAGTGAACCCAATATAAGAAAACTAAGAAACAGACATAATGAGTGACGATTGAAGTATAAATGGAGAGGCAGTGAAACTTTAATTCACATAAACTCTCTAAAAACCGTTAACGCAATTCGCTTTCCTCTAATCCTCCTAAAGACATGACATTCGCTGCGGGATCTCAACACCCCTATGTCTGGCGCTCTTCCCTACACCTCCTTCTTCCCGCCACACACATTTGAGAACAATCTATGAGTTGAAAAATCCCCCTTAATTTGCTAATGACCAAAAGAGTGCTAATCAGGGAAAACGGAGAGAAAAAAAATCCTTCAAATAAAGAGGAACTTCGGTGCGGATTCAAAATCCTCGGAAGAGTGGGTCAAGTCCTAATGAGATGCCGGCTATATTAGAAAAGGAGCCGTGTGTTCCAAGAAGAGAACAAAATCTTAAATTAGATGAACTTTCTCCAGCGAAAATTTCCCGTCCGTTACTTGTATATAATGAAAAGAAGATTGCGGAGGGGGGTGAGGCAAAAGACACGTTCTGATGTTACTTGCAGGAAGAGCATTTATTTGGGAAAAGCAGGTACAGTTTAATTACATTCTTTTACTATGTTGTCATACGGCGGATGCTTGATTAGGAGCTGTTGTTAATGATTTTTCATTAGCGCATTCGTGATCATTAGCCATTTGCAGATTGAAAAAGAAAATATAAGTACCGAGGCATCACGCAGAAATTGTCTTTTTGGGGAAAAGTTGTAACTAGTTAAATAGATGGAAGAAGGGGGGTGGGGGAGAGTGACGTTTACAGCTTTCCATTCTTTACCCTCACAGATATGCATCTGTGGAACTCTCTTACTCTCATACGTCTTCTTGAGCCTTCAACAAAAATAGGAACCAAGAAGAATTCTTCAAAAGTTTCATCGATCGAAATTCATTCGTGATCATTAGGCATGTATATAAGAGGAGGGAAAAAGAAAACACAATTTCAGAAGAATTCTCCACTAACTGTCTTTCGTGAAAATTTTGTTACTGTTGAATGGATGATAGACGGTAACATTTTCTACCGTAACATATAGAATTTTTTTCAAGCTATCTGAAACGTACTACAAAACTGGCGTTCTTTAAAAGCTTTATTATCTTAAATGCTCTTCTGATCATTCTACAGATTTAGTTTGGAAAAGAAAATGTTAATGTATTCCACGAGTTTCTTTTTTTTTTCCTTCCCAAAGTTGCATGCAGATAAAATGATGCACTGTGCTAGTTCAAAAGTCCTCACGGGTACTACAAGATTATCCCGTCTACCAATTTCGCCAAACTTTCGTCAAATTGTACAAATTGACCTAATTTTTATTTTAAATAATTAATTAAAGAACAAATAAATTAGTAAAACATTAATAAAAATACCAATAAAACATCGAATTAAAAATCACTTGATGAAGTAGCAAAGCAAACACCTGCAACTTGTGTGCTGTCAAGTGAATTTGACATCTGCGATCATCCATTATTAGGATTTAATTTTATAATCTTATAATCAAATCTCTTATAATTGTCTCCATAAACGTGAAATTATAGAATGATGAACGCCGAAGAAAAGAGCAACATCTGTGATCGACTCTCCTGCTTCATTGCGCCCCACAGCACGCCAGCGCTCAGAATCTCCCATTCGTCTTCTGGGAGTCACAGAAACACCCATGTCTTCAAAACAAATTGTATGAAAGTTTTAAACACCTTCTATCAGCAATTACAATCAACTTCTGTAACCCTTCATAAAGTTGGCTTCTTATAAGACTGCCCTTTTTGCATATTTCTTGACATGAAAGCACGATTAGCTGTTACTTAACATATTTGCATACTTCCATCTACCTCTGCAGTGATTTGCATCCTCTTCAATTCTTATTGGTTTCAGTAAAAATTGTGAAATATTTTCAGTCTAAAAATGTGAGTACAAAAGAAAGGGAATCAGATGGTCTGTAAAGCTCATGAAATAACCCAAATTTTTGTTAGCTGAAAATGTGGATTGAGCTGTACTGGTGCCTTATATTCAGAATTATACTGTTATCCACTCAAAATCATTACTGAGGAAAGTAGTCAATAGAATATATTGTTATGTTGTCTCAAATCGGTTAAGCTCTACAACGCTAAAACAAATATAAACCATGATGTGATAATTAAAGTATAACATTAATATAATCAAGTTGTTGAGGAATTGATGTAGATAAGTATGTCTGAACACAAATATTTAGTATATGATTGAATCGTATCTATTCAAGGTTTTGAGATTTCTTGGAGCTTTGATCTACCAGTTATCAAAACCGCTGGAATGGAATTGTGTTCACACTTTGTACTGAACGAACCGTTCTCATACTTCATTACATCAACCTACAACATATAGTTATGAACCCAAATATTTAAACTGGTTATGGATTATTGAAATACGGAGTGAGTTAAAAATACCTCTTTTTCCATGATTGATTTTAAGGCACCAGTAAAGCTCCTTCCTCATTTTCAGCTAACAAAAATTTGGGTTATTTCATGAGCTTTACAGATCATCTGATTCCCTTTCTTTTATACGCACATTTTTAGATTGAAAATATTTCACAATTTTTACTGTAACATTTTTTAGATCGAGCTCTCTTTTCTCTCTGGTTCCACCAGTTTTTTGTATGATATATAATGAATTTATTTGTATGACAGGGAAGTTTCGTTCCTATTCACCTCGCTTTTCCTATTCATCCCATTTTACGGTATGTATAGTAATATTTCAACAATCCTTATGTTATTCTTTTTCAGCATGTATATTCCTAATTAAAGTAATATCCATAACGAAATGCATTCCTGGCTTTTAGGTATATTATAAGAAGAGAAAAGATTAGTATGCTAGGAAATCTTTAGTAATTACCTTCAGTGGGATTTTGTTATCATTTTACTTCTCTAAATTGGATAATAGATGGTTACTTTTTACGGAAAGATATTTCCGATCTTACTCTAATGTATGAAGCATGCAAAAAAATTAGCATTGTTTTAAAATTTTAATATTTCAAATGCTCTTCTGATCGCTCTGCTGATAGAGTTTAAAAAAGAGTTTAAAATTCTGTTATTGGTTAATGGGTTGACATTAACATTTTCTAGTGTAGCCCATATTTTTCTTCTTTAATGTGCTGAAACGAGCCTCAAAGCTGCCATTCTTTAAAAACATCATTGCTTTAAATGCTCTTCTGATCGATCTGCTGTTGCAGTTTAAAGATAGAAAATGATACTACATTCCATAAATTATAATAATTATTATTTATTTTCGAAAATTGTAAATTAAAAGAATGATACACAGGGATATTTGAACAACTCCATATGCAATACCTTTTGAGTAAGAGTTCTTTTAATCTCTAATGAAGATACATACTATTGGGATTTAATAGGTTCCATAGTATTAACTGACCGAAAGAATGCAGGAATAAGGGTCGGTGTGACCAACGACAACTCTTCATTCCCAAAACAATCCAGATTATTTCGTATTGCCACTTGACTGACAGAAAGAAGAGTGTTCAGATGCATTAGAGTTGCACGTTTATAGATTAAAATACTATAAGGGAAAAATGTATTCTTATTAAAGTTATTTTGAGGTCGTAAAGATTTATATTTTGATACCAAAATGAGATGTTCGCATTGAAAATGTTCAAGTTTATTCAATTTTAAAAACGCTACAGAAAGCTACAGAAATCTGTAGCTTTACAAATGAATCCACTAAAATCTTATAACAATCTTAACTTTAACTCAGGTTGCTGTTACATAAATAGTTATAAGCCTCCCAGTTTCCTAATCTAATATCTTAGTAAGTTTATAGATTTTTTGATTTATAGTGCAAATATGTAATCTGTTACATGAATCTTTGTTGTTCCCGTTGGCATATTTCAGATGTGTATATTGCTGGGACGATTACTGTTTCTAAACCAATAGGAGAGCGTCATTATCACGGTCAAGTACACGCCCACACAGTTTGATTGACAGGAACTCGTGGACAATTGACGGTGCTAATTATAACGATAATCTGTTGCGGATGAAAGTGAGCTGACTGGCTGAATGGTTAGAGCGTCGAGCTTGAAACCGGAGGATATGGGTTCGAGTCCATCGCGGGCCGAGAGTCCTTTGGTGATTTTTTTTTTTAAATTATTGGAGGCTGTCTTTTATTAATAAATAAGACATTTAAAAAAAAATATTTCAAACCCTTTTAATATTCTAAATATCGTTCCAAAATGATTTATATATATATTAAACAAATGGGAAAAAAAGTATTCTGCGAAAATATCAGTATAAGCAAAATTCTTACTTTAATTTTTATTTATTTATTTATTTCAGGATCAGAGGAAGTATAATTTCTAATTGAAGTAAATAAAATTCAGTCATTTTGAAAAAAAAAAAAAATTCTTTCGTACCTTTAATGTTTAATTACCGAGTACAAATTCAAACAATCCGAGTACAAATAAACAATAAACACACACGATCAATTGTCCACGAGTTCAATCAAACTGTCAATTAAACTGTGTGGGCGTGTACTTGACCGTGATAATGACGGTCTCCTATTGCTTTAGAAACAGTAATCGTCCCAGCAATATACACATCTGAAATATGCTTCCCGTTGCATAAAAAAATTCTAAAAATCTCAGTTTCTTAAAAATATTTTAATAACTTTATAGATTTTTTTGCAGTGTATTCCCATTGGAATGACTGTAAGAAGAATGTTCAAATGCACAGAGTTGCTCTTTTATGTATTTAATTACTATAAAAGCAAAATATATTAATATTAAGGCTAATTTGGGGTGGTGTAGTCATAAGTTCTGGTGCCAAAATCAGGTGTTCGCATTAAAAATGTCAAAATTTATCCAATTTTAAATACGACGGCTCCTAAACTAATTTTTAAGTTTAAAGAAAACACAAATTCCAATTGAAGGACAATTTTTGTATTTCTGTGCGGCAACTTGATCTTTTTCTTTATGCATGTTTTGTTCGTTCTCTTGTTTTTTTTTTTTTTTTTTTTTTTTTTTTTTTACTGTATAAAATTGCATTATCCGGTTTATTTTGTAGTTCCACTCGACAGATACTTACAGTTTTAATTTTGTTTTGAAGTTGCTATTATTTATGTAATATTAATGTTGCCTATTTATTGAATTTTTTCGCTTGTCAGCAGTTGTCATAATCCCAAATGAAGTACTCTGTGCTACACTAAATATCTTCTAGTTGCGGCTTACAATATTACGTATAATACGATCCATATTATCACATTAAGGCTCCACTGCAGTGAAACTCCCCGATCGCGAAATCCCATGTTAGCCTACGGTAAAACTTTGAAGCACGATGACTCATTACCTAACAAAATTGTTAAAATATATTTCCACCATCAGAAAATACGCCAGATACCGACGATATGCGTTTTTAAAAATTGTCTACTTAAATTTTAAGTACATAAAAAATTCCTATAAACTTGGGAATTCCCATTTGATGAATTTTATCATCTTCTTAAAGGCAGTTAAAATTTGCGTAGATAATTTTTAAAAACGCATATCCTCGGCATATGACGTCTACTTTCAGATGGTGAAAACGGTATTTTAATATTTATATTAGGTAATGAATCATCGCGCTTCCAAGTTTTCCCAAAGGTTAACATGGGATATCGCGATCGAGAGATTTAACTGCAGCGACCCCTTAACCAGCCGAAAGAATGTGTGATAAGTTCTGGTGTGATCCACAGCAACTCTTTATCTCGAAAAGTATATGTGGAATATTTCGTAGTCCTACTTGGCAGATAATAAGGAAAATGTTCTGACGTACACAATTATAAAGTTATTGTTTATGTAATATTAATATTGTCTATTTATTGATTTTTTTTCGCTTATTAACAGTTGTCGTGATCCCAAATGAAGTAATATATGCTACATAAAATATCTTTTAGTTGCGTTGCGGCTTACAAAAATCGCATCTAATACGTTTTATAGTATCATATTAACTGGCCGAAAGAATGTGGGAAGACGTTCTGGTGTGAGCGACAGCAACTCTTTATGTCCAAAAGTACCTGGATTATTTCGTAGTCCCACTTGACGGACAGAGAGGAAAATGTTCTGACATACACAATTTTAAAGTTATAATTTATGTAATATTAATAGTGTCTATTTATTGAATTTTACCGCTTATCAACAGTTGTCATAATCCCAAATAAAGTATCTGTGCTACACAAATTATCTTCTATTAACGGTGTACAAAAATTGCATCTAAAACGTTCCATAGTACCATATTAGCTGTCTCCAAAAGTATCTGTATTATATTTCGTAGTCCAATTTGATCGACAGTAAGAAAATGTTCTGACACACACAATCTTAAAGTTGTTATTGTTATTGTTCATGTAATATTAATGTTTTCTATTCATTGAATTTTTCCAATTACCAACAAGTTCCATAATCTTAAAAGAAGTATACCTTGCTACTTAAAAAATATCCTAGTTGCGGCTTACAAAAATTGTGTCTGTTACATTTCATAGTATCATATTAAGACTGTGGGAAGAAGTTTCTGGTGTGACCCATAGCTACTCTTTATCTCCAAAAGTATCTGGATTATTCCTTAGTCCAATTTGATAGACAGTAAGAAAAATGTTTTGACACACACAACCTTAAAGTTGTTTTCTTTTTTATGTAATATTAATGTTGTCTATTTATTGAATTTTTCCAATTATCAACAGTTTTCATAATCCTAAATAAAGTATCTGTGCTACACAAAATATCTTCTATTAACAGTTTTCAAAAATTTCATCCAAAACGTTCCATAGTACCTTTATTAATTGATCGGAAGATTGTGGGAAGAAATTCTGGTGCGTTGGTTCCACAACAACTCTTTATCACCAAAAATATCTGGATCATTTCATAGTCCCACACGACGGATAATAAGAAAATATTTCAGATACACACAATTTTTAAATTCTTATTGTTAATGTAAAATTACTGTTGTTTAATCAATGATATTTTTCATCTCATTATCAACAGTGCTAGTAGAAAAAATATCCAAATGAAGCATATGTGCTACACAAAATATCTGGTATCTACGGTTTACAAAAAATGCGATTGACTTCTTTCACAACATTAATTGATCAAAACAATGTGGGGAAGAAGGCCATGACAACTGTTTATATCCAAAACTATCTGGATTATTTTGTAGTCCCCTTCGACAGACAGTAAGAAAAATATTCAGATTCATTCAGTTAAACATTTGATAAAAATATATAAAGAATAAATATATTAAGCATTCAACTGTTTTAATGTTGTTACTGTTGATGTAATATTAGTATTGTCTATTTATTGAATTTTTCAGCTTATCAACAGTACCACTCGTAAAATCCCAAATGAAGTATCTGTGCTACTAATATCTGCTGTTTGCGGTTTATAAGAAATGCTACTAATATGTTCCATAGCGTTAATTGACCGAAAGAATGTGAAAACACGTTATGGTGTGACCTACGCTAACGCTTAATCTCCAAAACTATCCGAATTACTTCATAGTCCCACTCGCCTGACAATACAAGTGTATTCAGGTACATACAACTGCACATGCACATTTATACAGTGGTGGTCAGAATTATAAGAACAATTGAAAATTGCGCAGAAAAAAAATATTTCTGAGCTAAATAAAGTGCAATTTATACACTAAATGCTTTTCTATGCTAGAAATCATTGTAGAATGCAAAACATTGGAAAATGCAAAATATGAATGTTTTGTCACAAGTAACAAAATATGTCATTGTAAAAAATTGGACAAAATTATAAGGACAATGAATATTTTTGTCTGAAATACACTGATAATTAATAATCTCCCCGCTTCTTCTCAATCACTCTTATCAATCTTGACGTCATGGAGTTTGACAATTCCTTAAGAACGTTCTTGGAAGATTTTGAGTGATCTTTTTCGATGGAAGACATGAGTTCTTCCTTATTTTGAGATTATATACCATTTTTTCATACTTTGTGTGCCAGAATACGCAAAAGATTTTTCTACAGTATTCAGATCAGGACTTCTGACCGGCCAATCAAGTAGTTTCACGGAATTAGCATTATACCACGAGTTTGAATTTTGGAAACATGAGCCGAAACATTGTCCTGCTGGAAAAAATAGCCTTAGATCGCTATTAACGGTGCTTCTGGTAAAAGAGTATCGCCCAATACATCAATGTAACTCTCAGAATTCCTCCTACCCTGCACAAAAACTATTGGAGTAGTTCTACCAGTAGTGAAACCTCCCACGACCGTTAGTGAATCACTTCCAAATACATGCTTTGAAGAAATCTTTATTTTTTTTCTACGAAGATCATACTAGAAGTCTCAAAAACAATCTAGTCTATCCAAATTAATCTTTTTCTCATCGGAAAATACAGAATTTCAATTTTTTTGCACATAATATTGCAGTTTTTGGCAAACTCCATCCTCAGTCTCTCATGACACCTCAGTCTCTCATGTAAGACGCGGTCTTCACACGTGTTTACTGTAGCAAACCTTTTTCTTTCTTTTTGTAAAACACGACGAACAGTTCGAGCACTTACATTCTAAGTTCCATTCTCGGTTTTTGTCTATTTTTTGGAGCAAGCTCGCCTCATTATCATTCTTTTCCCCCATACAGAAACAAAAGACAGCCTGCTTGTATGTCTTTGCCGTCCATATTTACCGGTATTTTAAAGATAATTGTAAATAACCGCTCTTGATCTATTAAACTTTGTAGCACTTTGGAATAGAGAAAGTCCTGAATTTTGAAATGCATCAATTTTTCCTTTCTGAAACTCCAAAAGCTTTGCATCTTGCGGCATGATTAATAAACAGAATAATACGATCCCAAATGCTTACTACGCATTTATATCGTCTGAAAATTCCGTGTGCAGAGCAAAAAACATGCAAATTTTACTTTTTAGAACACACAAATACAGTTGTTCTTATAATTTTGTCCAAAATCAATGGTTGTATAAATTTATAATGCATTTTATTAATATGAATTTACCACATATTTCCGTAAAAACATACAAAAATAATCTTCATTTTTCATTGGTTTCCAGCCATTAAATTTGCATAAGTCTCCCGCCAAATATAACCAAGATATGGCCTTTTTTGCCTTGTCCTTATAATTTTGACCACCACTGTAGATTAAAATATTGTTAAATATATATGTATATTTAGCATTTAGCTCTTTTAAAGTTGTTGTTGTTTATGTAATATTAATATTGTATATTTGTTGAATTTTTCAGCTTATTATTAAAAGTACTACTGCTCAGTTCCTAAAATAAGTATCTGTGCTACAAAAAATATCTAAGTACATTTGTGTGTCACGAAAAATACTTATAATATGTACCATAGTATTAACTATCGAAAAGAACGTAGAAGGAAATTCTGTGGTGACCCACGACAACTCTTCATCTCCAAAAGTATCCGAATTATTTCGTAGTTCCATTCGAGTGATAATAGGAAGAGTATTCAGGTACACACTGTTGCATTTTTATAGATTAAAGTATTATAAAGCAAAAATATAATTAATATTTAGTTCTTTTAAAGTTCTTATTGTTTATGTGGTATATTAATGTTGCTTAGTTATTGATTTTTTCAACTTATTTGTACAAGTATTCATTCATTCAAGTTCATTCATTCAAGTACAGGTATTCATTCATTCATTCAAGTATTCAAGTTTCATTTGGGGTCAATCCTTAAATGAAATATATGTGCTACAAAAAGTATCTAAGTACATTTGTGCATCACAAAAATACTTATAATATGTACCATAGTATTAATTACCGAATAGACTGTAAAAGAAATTTGTGGTGATCCACGACGATTCTTCATCTACAAAACTATCCGAATGAGTCAGCAATCTTACCCAATTGACAGTTAAAAGAAGGATCATTGACAATTGACAATTATAAGAAGGATTATGTTTATGGATTAAAATATTACACCATGCAATATATTAATCAACATACATTTCCTTACTTACATGATTCCCTATATGAAATTTTTAATTTAGGGCGACAGCAAGACATTTAACTCGTTAAAAATCGAATGTTCAATTTTTAGGTTTTTTCATAATTATGTAAATACGTTGAAATATAATTGTCGTAAAATACGTCCGTATCAACAACGCAAAACTACCCAACCGAATCCTTTGAAATTTCAAATGTATAATTTTTGCATAATTTTGTCGAGTGATTTCAAATTTTATGAAATTGGATGTATAGTTCAATTAAGGGACAATTAAATGTATCCCGTTACATTAAGTTCAATTGAAAAAAGTAGTTTAAAGCGCATTTTTAATGATATTACACTCTTTCGAACAAAAATTGATATTCATATATGATGCATACTAAAATATACATTCTTTCTGATGCATTTTCTGACTCATTTTTAAACGTTAAAGGATGATTATTGAAGTGATCTGTAACAGCCTTTTTCAGTTTCCAATGATTGTATTACATTTTGAGTTATTGATAATAGTTTTCTCAGAATAACAATTTTCTTTTCTCTCCCTACATTCAGAAATTCAGTTCAAAACATTATATGTGACAGAATTTTTTGAAAAATCTTCTCCGTTTACCTAAAAATAGAATAAAATAGTTAAATAAATACTTTTTAAATAAAAGCACCTGCTATTTGTTACGTTTGCGAGCAAAAAAGAATTTAAAATCCATGTCAAAAATCAATGAGTTTGGATTTAAGAACAACCAAAAATGAAAACTTTATGGTTCTGAAAAAATTGTTACCAAATTTAAACGCCAGCGGAATTTGTTTTTCGAGTTTGATGGTCAAAGATTTTTTTTTTTTAATGTATTTTCTTTAAATTCAAAAGTTTTAAACACTTAGAATTTTGAGGTACTAATTTAGATATTGCTTGCAGAATTTCTTTAACACTTTCGGGTCTGAATTTTTTTCTTTCAGCTTTTAGAAAAAAATATTTTTACATTAACATTAACAGTAGCTATCCAAATAGATTAATTTTAGTGTTTAACGAATATTTTATTGTCTGAAATCTAGCCAATGTTGCTATTTTGCGTACTATTTAATTAATATTCATATGACAATAGGTTAAAAAAGAATTTTTGGAGATGTTTAGAAAAAACTATATTACAATAAGATTTAATCTATATTATAACTTTCTAATAGTTCAGCAAAGTAGCAAAGTAGCTTTTATTTTAAATTTACTGAGTGAAATGTATGTTTAAAATAAAACGGCTCAAAGAGAATTAAGCAAATAATAAAAATTATTGTTATTGCCAAATCCTATGCATAAATGAAGTCATATAGTAAATGCATCGACATATACTAACATTAGTGCATGTAAATAGTAGCAAAAGTATTTCTTAAACCAAAATAATACTTCATTAAAACCATGTACTATTAATAGTACACCAGATACGAAAGGATTAAAATGAGTTTATGAAGTGTCTTGAAGGTTTCGAAAGTCATAAGTATCACCATATTTTGAAAATTAGGGCGCGAAATTTGAAATCTAAAAATCGGATAAAAATATTGGACACCTCAATTTTATACTATTTGTATATCGCTGTGAGATATAATAGGAAACGCCTTTGTTTCAAACTACAGCAGCACTTAGTGTTCGCTTACACTTTATAAGATCATATTTTTAGAAAATAATGATAAATTAATTTATATCAAGCAGGACGGTCGTTCTGCCAATCCAAGCTAGAAATAAAAAGAATATTGCCCAGTTAAACTGATAGCATTGAGCTCACAGGCTACGCATACTAATTGTACATTACGGCCTTATATTTTCAAGGGTTAATTCCGTTCGAAAAAAAATCAAGAAGGGGAAACGGCTCTCCCCTTTCCCCTTTTTTATACTTAATCATTGAACCCCCTAAACTATCAAGGACATGCTTTATCATATAAGAAATCTATATCCAAAATTCAGAGCAAATCGGATAATTCTTAATAAAAACTTATTTAGTATTTATATAATTTAAGAGGAGTTATCCCCCTCTTTTATACTTAACCATTTAACCTCCAAAACTATACAAAGATTTAAACGAAATCTGACAATTCTGCTTGAAAAACCCATTTATATAAATTAAGGGGAGGGGCATTAGAACCCCCGTTCCCCCTGTTTATACTTATTCAATGAACACCTAATAACAGTCACGGAATTGCCTCATCAGAATGAGTCTATATCTAAAGTTTGAACGAAAACTTAATTCTGCATGAAAAACCCATTTATATCAATTAAGGGGAGGGGATGAGCCCCCCGTCCTCCCTCTTATACATATCGAATGAACTTCAAAAACTAATCAGGGGAGCGCCTTATCAGGATATACCTATATACAAAATTTTAAGTGGATCGGATAGTTTTATCATGAGTTATCGCGTTACGCACGTACGAACGGGCGGGCACATAAGCTCTCAGGCTATGATAACCTGTGAGCTAAAAAAATAATAATATGCCCGCCAAACGAACAAACGTCAAAAATATATTTTACGCTTCATCGAACTAGATACTTCATAATTGTGATAATTACTAGAATTATGAAAAAACTATTTTAGTTTATTTTTTATGCGATAAAAAATATATTTTCAAGCACCTTTTTCGTATAATTCAAACTACTTAATCCTCATTTCAGTAGATGTTGATAAATAAAATTGAATGTATTTTATGTTTCATGGAACGAGACATTTGATAAGTGTGTTAATAAGGCGAATTATAAAAAATAACAATAATCTTTGATGCTATTATATTTTAAATAAGAAAAGATGTGATAAAAATATATATCGTCAAACACTGTTTTTATATAATGCAAATATCTTAAGCTAAATTTTAAAAAAATGTTCATAAATAAAGTTTTATATACAGCTCATATTCAAAATATTAGAATAATTGAGAAAAAGTAATAAGAAAAAATTATTTGTCATTTATTTATTTTTTATACTAAGTAAATGCAATTAAATTTCTTATAAATTAAATCTGGAATGTTTAGATAAGATTTTAACATTTATAAAATATAAAATACAGCACAATAAATTAGGTATACAGCTTCCTTAAACACACCAGAATATTAGAATAAAATTTAGATTGGTTCAAAATATTAGAATATTTTCTTTTACGCAACAATATTACCTTATGAATATGAAGTAAATGGTAGTTAATATTTTGTAGCATCCCCTTTAGCTTTCATAACAGCGTACAATCGATCTTGCATACTATATACAAGGTGTTTACAAACATTTCTATCAATATTAGCCCAAATAGACTTTATACGTGCCACTAACTCAGTTTTACTTGAAGGAGGATTTTCTTGAAGTTTTTTCTTCATTATACACCATAAGTTTTCGATGGGATTAAGATCTGGTGAATTTGGTGGCCAAGGAAGTACCTTAATGTTGCGTTGGCGGAATCAATTCTTAGTTGACACCGAGGTATGCGGGGACACTAAATCTTGTTGAAAGATGAAATCATCTTCAAATAAATCTTCTGATGATGGAATCATGTAATATTCTAAAATTTCTTGATATATCAGAGAGTTAACCTTTTCGTAGACGATGCATAACTTTCCAGGTCCTTCTGCACTCAGACAACCTCAAACCATGACACTAGCAGCAAATTTTACGGAACGTTTAAGGCATTCTTTATCAAATGCTTCTTGCTTCATTCTTCAAACTCGAATACCTTGATTACCATAAGAAACACAAAACATACTTTCATCACTAAATAATATATTTTTCCAATCTTCATTGCTCCATAAACGTCTTGATTTACACCAATTCAATCTTATACGCTTTTGTCTTGCAGTCATGAGAGGTTTTGTTTTCGGTACACGAGATTCAAATTTAAATTTATGGAGACGTCTTAATGTTGTCGATGTAGAAACTTCAACTCCTTCTTCTTTCCATTTTCGGTGCAAGAATCGCACACTTTTAAAACGGTTTTTCTTAACTATACGCTTCAGTTTCCTGTCATCTCTAGCAGATGTTTTTGGTTTTCGGCCACCATTTCGGCGATTATTTTGAAATTTTCCAATTTTTGAATATTGTGTTAGTATTTTATTAACGCTCGATTGCGAACAATGTAAATAATTCGCTATAAAACATTGATTTTTACCGTGCCGATAAAAATCAACCATACGAAGTTTAGTAGATTCAGGAATATCACTCACACGGCCCATTTTAAGACGAAAAAGAAACAAACTGCAAAAAAGAATACTGATTTTAAATAAAATAGTCTGAATTTAATCAATGATGCCACCAGTTAAGAATTGGTAATAATTAAAGGAGAATTAATGTGAAATATTCGAATATTTTGAACCACTTGAATAAATATTCTAATATTTTGACTTTTCAAAATAATTTTTTTTGCAATTAATCTTTTCAAAAATGATATTAAATTTAAGATAACAAGTAAGTTTAATCAACAATAAGTTCTTAATAAAAATATCGTTTGCATATTTTCATTAAAAGACATTAAATTACCAAACGATATTTTCAATTTCTAAAAAAAAAGGTAATTATTCTAATACACTGGTTTCCAAAAATTAAGGAAAAATCACAAAAATAGCAATAACTCGTTCAAAAAGAAAGCAATCCATATGAAATTTGCATATATTGTTAAGTAAAAGATGCTGAATAAAAATACCAAATGCAAATTAGTGGCGATGCAATCGCATTGTGTCATCCGTGAGGCACATAAAAATGCACGTTAGAGAGTAAGGCTGCAGTTGTCGCTGTGATAGTGATATTATAAATCTAGGATAGCCAATTCATTACAATGACCTCGAGGCATCATTTGCCTGCAAAACTGCGATTTAGAGCTATTGGGACATTGGAGGCAGGACAAATCAGGAAGAGGTGGCTAGATGGCTAAATGTGAGTCCTTCGGTGGTTCATATGCTTTGGCAACAATTTCAAACCACTGATTCGGGTTCAAGAAGGTTCAGCCAAGGACGGCCAAGGGTTTCGGCAAGCACCGATGACCGATATTTGAGGTTATGTGTACGAAGGAATAGAACCGCAACCCCATCTCACCTTAGATCCTGCCTTGCTGCAGCCACTGGAAGGTTGGTGCCAATGTCTACTGTGCGTAGAAGGCTTCACGAAGGTGGGCTTTATGCGAGGCGACCAGCAATTTTTGTGCCGCTCACCTCACGTCACCGGAGGGAACGTTTGATGAGGGCACGTCAACATGTCCACTGGACGGTTGATCAATGGAGGCGTGTGCTCTTCACGGATGAATCCCGGTTTAGCCCCCAAAGCGATAGTAGGCGTTGTTTGATTTGGAGAGAACAGAGAACACGCTATCATCCATCAAACATTCGTGAAAGAGATTCATACGGAAGAGGCAGTGTCTGCGTTTGGAGTAGTATCTCTTTGGGTGGACGCACAGACCACCATGTCTGTCCACATGGAACCGTGAATGCTCACTTCTATAGAGATGGCATCCTTGATGCTTATGTGCGACCTTATGCCGGTCCAATAGGTAATGATTTCCTGTAACAGGACATCAACGCTAGACCTCACAGGGCTCGCATCGTGTAAGATTATCTTCAGCACCAGACAATTCAGCGCATGGAATGGCCAGCTCGATCACCGGACTTAAATCCCATCGAGCATGTTTGGGATGCTTCAGGGAGACGTGTCGCTGCTCTCAATCCCCCTTCTCTGACCCTTGCCACGCTTACAACTGCTTTGGAAGAGCAATGGCTCTTACTTCCCAGCGAACTCATCGACTGCATAATTGACAGCATGACACATCGCTGTATGTGCTGTATTGCTACTAGGGGTGATCATACGGCATATTAATGGTACTTTTCCTATACCAAACTGGCAAACTGATTTTGTTAATTTTATAACTATGCTATTTTTTGAAACACCCTAATTGTCTGGTAATTTCTTTTCATGTTATTTTTTACCTTACTATGCGTTGTATATTGTGGCTGAGTTTTATTAAAATCTACATGTAGTATTTTGAATTATCTCTATTTTTGTGATTTTTCCTTAATTTTTGGAAACCAGTGTATTTTGAATATGAGCTGTATATTATGCTTCATGAAACGAGATACTTGATAAATTTGATAATTATCAAAATTCTAGAAAAATAATAATAGCATTACTATTTTTTGAGAAAAAAAATGCGATAAAAAATATATCTCGAAACAGTTTTTTATGTAATGGTAACAACTAAAGCAGAATATACTAGCATTTCTAAGTCCAGCTGTATTCTTTGTGTCGCTTAAAGTTATTTCTGGAAGATGATATCTGGTGTCGAAGCTGATGTACATTCCCCACCAATTCTGAAAACGTTTAGAGCACAGGGAGAACTCCCTGGTGATCTGGAGAATAAATCCTACTTTTAGGAAGAAGTGACTTTGGAGATTGGAAGGAGTGGGCAGTTATATCGAGTTATTCCCTTTACTCGACTGAAATCATAGCGGAAGAAAATAAAGAGGGAGTTTGGAGGAAGTAAGCAGAACGAGTTGCAACTAAAATGTTTATTCTGTTTGCGCAGTTATGTATTTTTCGAAATAAAAGAAGGAATTTTCGTTTTTGCGAAAAGCTCTAATTGTATTTTAGCTTTACTCTATTTTTCAATAAAGTAAAAATAGCTGAATTTAAATAAGTCAAAAATCTGTAACCTACTTTATTTCTACTGTAAAATTTACTAATATGGCACTCTTTTATTATTATATATATTTTTTTTTAAATAAATAGTGTAAAATTTTCAGGCACAAAAATTTTATTTTTAAATGTAAAAATGAAATCGACTAACGTTTTACTGATGAAGCCTTTCAATTCGATTTTTTTTTCTCTTTTGCGAATAAAATTACTCTTATTTTAATATTGTTAATTGTAGCTATTTAAATAGACTTATTGAAATTTAAAGATAATCTCATAGTCTGAAATCTAACAAATATATTTATTTTGTGTATTATTCAATGCATTTTAATATCAAAATAGGTTAAGGAAGAGTTTTTGGAGATGTTTGGAAAATAACCTATTACTACATGATTTGAGAGGGTATTACAACTTCCTAAAGTTTTTTGCGCTTTTCCTACATAATTCGTTCAGAAAAGTAACTTATATTTTAAAGACTGAAATATAGGTGCAAAATAAAGGAATCCCCAACGGTGTACAGAGAATTAAAGAAAAAATGTATAAATTAGTATTATTACTAAATATCAAAACATAAATGAAGTGATAATAAGAAAGATATAACCATATACTATTATTTTTATATGCTGAAAGTGATTAAAAAATTGTTAAGACAAAATAATACTCGATAAAAGGACATGTACTATTAAGAGTGTAATAACTTAGCCCTTAGAAGATTATAATGCTAAGTGGTAGGGTGTGCCGCTCGGCAAATAATCCAGGCAAGAATATTTAATGGAGAATCTATTTATTATTTGTAGAACAAAAAAGATCCTCTGGAGAAAATATGTACAGCATTAAAATTATTAAAGAACACGTAGGCTCTTGTACCAACCAGCTTGTACTAACGTTCAGTTTGAGTTCCGTAAATACGAAATTCGCGATTGATGTAAAGTCTCTCTAAATTACACACAACGTAGAGGTAAAATAGTTCACAGATAACGGCGTTATCAAACCACTCAAGACGAGAGTTATCGCTGTCTCTCCTGGCGAGAGTACAATCCGCGATGCTGCACGGGCTCTGCGGTCAGAATCACTTTCTCAGATCCACTGGGGGATCTTTCTTCTTCCAGCCCTCAAATCCGAGCTGCTTCACTTATCCGAAAGAACACTCCGAGCTAGCCGCTCTGCTTTCTCTATCTACTCTCTGCGAGAATCCCCTCTGCAAGTCCCTGGCTTTTCCTTTTCTTCCGATCCAGGATCTCCTCTAGACCTCCCCTTAGAGGTCACAAACCAATCATGAACCTTAATGATCTTTTCCGCATTAAATGGTTAGTAAAATCGTGCGATTACTGGCACCTGAGATTTCACCCCCACGGCGTCAGCCTGTCTGGCCTTCTGGTCATCTTCGTACTTTCGCTTCGTGTCTGAGCGTCATCAAAGGCACGACGCGGGCGGTCGTCCCATTCACCCTAGTGTCATCTGCCTGTCGGTTCCGTTGATCGATAATGATGTAGCGATCCTTTAATATCGCCGACATTCTCACCTTAAGAATAAGGGTCACTTTGAGTTTGCGGTTTCATGATGAAACCTCTTTCAGAAATAAATGCCTATTTCTGCTACTTTGCTTTAAGAACCTGTGATAATTCTGAATTATCACAAGAATACATCAGACACAAAAGGGTTAAATTATTTAGAATTAAAATAGCAGTTAATTGTTAATAAAATCCGATTATTATAAAGAAGTCACCTTGGAGATTCTTAGCATTGGAATGTTATGTCCAGTTATTCTTTCCCACGACCGAAATCACTATGGGATGAAAATAATGCGAACAAGTTTGGAGTACATAAGCAGAATAAGTTGCAACTAAAATCTTATTTTATTTTTATTTATTTATTCATTTATTTAATTATTTATTGCGCTCTTACTGTTAATTTTTTTTAAAATGATGTAATTTTTTTTTTAAAGAGCAATTATCTTTTAAAATTACTTTACTTCTTTATTAAAATAAAAACTGTTGAATTTAGATGAGTCAAAAATTTATAAAATGCTTTATTTATATTGTAAATTATACTGAAATGATAAAAAAAAAAAAAAAAAAAAAAAAAAAAAATTAAGACTAAACAGTCGAAATTATCTGTCACATTTACAGGCTCATATTTAAATGCAAATGTATTTAGTCCAAAGACATGACTGTTTAAATGATTTGGAATCGAATAAAGTTCTCCTTTTTCATAAAATCAAACTATTACAAAAAAAAAAAAAAAAAAAAAAAAAAAAAAAAAAAAAAAAAAACATTTGATAGTTGAAAGGTGTGGGCAGCTATTTCGTGTTGCTCCTTTACTTGACTAAAATAATTGCAGAAGAAAATTAAGTGTGCTAGTATGAAAGAAATAGGCAGAACAAATCGCAACTAAAGTGATTATTTTGTTTGTTCAGTTATGTATTTTTAAAAATAAACGAAAATATTTTCGCTTTTTCAAAAATTCAAAATGATCTTTTAGTTTTACTTTATTTTCTATAAAATAAAAACAGTTGAATTCACATAAGTAATTCTTTAATTTTCTTTATTTATATTGTAAAATGTTTAAGGTATTACTAAAAAAAAAAAAAAAAAAAAAAAGATTTTTTTTAATACACAGCGTGAAATTTTCTGTTACTTTCACTGACTCATGTTTAAACATAAACAAGTAAGAAATTTCATGCTTTAAGTATAGATTATGAAACGCTCTTCAACACTTCCTGAAATCTTTAACAAAATTTCATTATTTAGGGAAGTAAGGTGTTATTGTCCGTAGCCAAATATATATTCTAATATTTTGAATTTCACTGTATTTGATCTGTCGGTTGATATATGCACTATATAAAAGGAGAAATTATTTTGAAAAAAAAATTAAAATACGCATTTTAGATAGAAATAAACTTAACTAAACTCAATGAAAGGTATATTTCTGAAGTTAGTTTAATAAACTAAGATTGTAGAATAAATTTAGAAGATAAGTTTTTATGGAATATATATATACATGTTTATAAACTTTCCATACAATTAAACCATTGAAACATATGATATTAAGCAAATATTATGAAATCAGTGTAATATATATATGTATATATATATAGAGAGAGAGAGAGAAAGAGAGGCTGAGGAAGAGAATCTTAATAAATAAAGTCTACCAATAAATCTCAATTTATTAAGAAACATAAGCAAATTTTAAATATAGATGATGCCAAACAAAAAATGAAATAAAAAGGATTTAATCATAAATCATAGTAGAAACTGAATGTAAAAATCATATAATGATTCACAAATGAAACACAAAAACAGCATGCGAATGTTTAGTTACCAGTTAGCAAGAACATTCACGTGTCACAAGAAATACATCATTTCAATTAATATACAGATGAATAAGTTAGCCTATTGTGTCAAAGTTAGCAATATAAAAAATACATGCCATTAAAAATATATATTAAATAGTTCAGTATATATCTTGTGCATGTTATGCTTTTTTTAACCTATTTTTCAAATAAAAGACTTAAAAGTATTTTTTAAATCATTGTAAACAGAGAACAGAATACCATACATATTTTTAGTTACAACGTTTGTAATTATGTGAGACTAAAACATTTAAAATTCCGAAAATATTACGTTTTAACATTTTTTTTTCACTTCATTTTACGTTTAAAAAAAAAAAAAAAAAAAAAAAAAAAAAAAAAGAAGGAGAAGAAGAAGAAAACCATTAAATCAAACTCTTTCAAGTTTTAATAATTACATGACACTTAACACAATTTATTTTTAAGAAAGCAACTGATTTGATGGCAGGTAAAGTTCCATTTTCACCTAAATTACTTCAAATCAATATAACTCCTTGTAATAGCTTTGCAGGAAAGTTTTCAAAGTGTGATATTACAACTAGAGCGAACGCAAATGAATTAAAATTAAGAACTTAGTATTGATGCGAATTCTTTGATCACATGAGATGGAAGATTTATTGTGCATACAGCAGAAGCAATCCCCTCTTAATATCAGCATTTTTCTTGAGCCAAGAATAAAGAATTTTTCGCAGGCAAAATTCATTATTCGTTGGACTTGAAAAATGCTAAGTTGCATGCCAACCTCCCGGATAAAATAAATTATCTAAATAAATCGTTTTGTCCGTTTTAATTAATTTTTCCTCCCCAGTCAGTAAGTGTCGTTTCATTTTTGATGCCATTCTGAAACTAAAAATAATGTTGCAATTACTCGGAACGATATTGAGTTACTTTTTGGAACAATTAATTATTCAGATGTGCATAATGAGTGCAATAAATTAAACGATTAAAAAAAGAATTTTTTAAGCACAACTTGAAGCAATAAATTTAAAACCACCGGCTTCATATCTTAGCATATAACACTTTCTCAAAACATTTTTTAATTTACCTAAATAAACAGTTTTATTTATTTTGCATTTGTTTTGTTAACATTTTTTCCCCTTGCTCCAATCACCAATTGGTTGTATCATATTTAATGCCATTCAGTAATTGCAAAAGTATTGTTGCATTTTTTAAGCGTGACATTGAGTTATTTTTGAGATCGTTGACTATTCATACGCCCAAAACGAAAATAGTAATTTAAACGAATAAAAAATGAATTTTTTAAATACAGTTGAAGTAATAATTTACGAGATTTTATAACATTTTCTCAAAACATTTCTTAATTGAATATTTTTCATTTAGTATTATCTAAATAAATGGATTTTATTTATATATTTATTTATTTTTGCATTTGTTTGTTGACATCTTTTTCCTTCTCTGGTGGCCAATTAATTGTATTATTTTTAATACCACTTAGCAATTTCAAACGTATTATTGTATTTTCTCGACTTGACACTTTGTTGTTTTTGAGGCCATTGACTATTTAAATGTGTGCAAAAAACGAAAGCGGGTAAAATAAACAATTAAAAGAAGAATATTTAAAATAAAATTAAAATAATAATTTAAGAGCATTACTTTTTAATCTAAGAATATAATAAATTATTGTTTTACATTTTCAACTAATAATATTTAAATAAATCATTTTGTTTATTTTGCAATTGTTTTATTGAGATTTTTTATTTCTGCTCCAATCACCAATTGGTTGGATAATTTTTAATGCCTTTTAGCAACTTCAAATGTATTATTGCATTTTCTCGGCCTGACACTGAGTTATTTTTGAGATCATTTTTAGGTGCGTTCGTAATTATGTAAATACGTAGCACCTATTGTTGTCGCTCAGTCCGTCCGTCCGTCTGTCTGTCTGTCCGTCCGTCCGCATATAACAACGCAAAAACTACCCAACCGAATCGTTTGAAATTTAAAATACATAATTATAACATAATTTTGTCGAGTCATTTCAAATTTTATGAAAATCGGATGGATAGATCAATTACAGGGACAATCAAAAGGATTCCGTTACATTACGGTCAATGGGGAAAAAAGTTTCAAATGCATTTTAATCGTTTGAAACTTAAAACATATAATTATTACGTAATTTTGTCGAGTCATTTCAAATGTTATGAAAGTCGGATGCATAGATCATTTACAGGGACAATCAAAAGTATTCCGTTAGATTACGGTCAATGGGGAAAAAAGTTTCAAATGCATTTTAATAGTGTTACACTCATTTGAATATAACAGAATTGACATGAATCTATGAAATATGTACTAAAAATACATTTTGTACAATCTGTGATGCAAAGAATATGTATTATTAAATTACAGGGCCACACAAAAGTATTCCACTAAATAATGTTATACGGGGAAACATTGTTTGGGGGGTGTTTTAATTATATTAAACTACTTCACATTTTATGAATAAGATATACGTTAATGAAGTATAATAAAAATTACTCCCTGCATATTTATAGGAACACAAAGATTTCGACTACTATACTGCATCCAAAGTAATCTCTACTATATCAGCAAGATCTGAATATTTTAAAACTTCGATATCAACGAACGCACCTCATTTGCTACGCTTTACGTGCAATTTCCAACTTGTTTATTTAAATATGTGCGAAAACGAAAGCAGTAGAACAAACGATTAAAAGACGAATCATTAAAATAAAATTAAAGTAATACTTTAAAAGTTTTTTTTTAATTTAAGAATGTAACACATTTTTTTAAATTTTTAACTAATATTATCTAAATAAATCATTTTTTTTTTAATTTTTAAATTGTTTTGTTAAGATTTTTTTCTGCTCCAATCACCAATTGTTTGAATCATTTTTAATGCCATTTAGTAATTTCAAAAGTATTGTTCCGTTTTCTCGACTTGACATCGAGTTCTTTTTGAGATCGTTGACTATTCATGAGTGCAAGCAGAAAGCAGTAAAATAAACAGTTAAAAGAAGAATTTTTAAATGAAGTTAAAAAACTGTTTCTTTTTCTTTCCATATCTAAAATATAATGCAGTTAGAAAAAAAATAAGAAAAAAAAAGAAAGAAAGAAAGATAATAAAAACTTAAAAGTGCAACGCAACATTTTCTTAAATTTTTAATTAATATTATATAAATAAATCATTTTTTTTTTATTTTGAAGTTGTTTTGTTAAGATTTTTTTTCTGCTCCAATTACCAATTGGTTGAATCATTTTTAATGCCATTTAGTAATTACAAAAATATTGTTGTGTTTTCTCAACTTAACATTGAGTTATGTTTAAGATCGTTGACTATTCATGAGTGTAAACAAAAAACAGTAAAATTCTTCTTTTGACTATTTATTTGTAGTAAAATAAATAGTTAAAAGAAGAATTTTTAAAATGAAGTTAAAAAACTGGTTTTTTTTTCTTTTCATAAATATAACACAGCTTCTTCTTCTTTTTTTTTTTTTTTTTTTTTTAGTATTATCTAAATAAATCATTTTTCTTTTCTTTTCATATCTAAAATAAAACACAGCTTTTTTTTTTCATTTTTATTTAGTATTATCTAAATAAATCCTTTTTGTTTTTATTGTTGTTATTTTGCAATTGTTTTGTTAAGATTTTTTTCATGTTCCAATGACCAGTTGCGATTGGATCATTTTTAATGTCATTTAGCATTTATAAAGGTATTGTTGTATTTTTTTTCGGCTTGACATACAGTTATTTTTAAACAGTTGACTATTCATATGTGCAAAACGAAAGCAGTAAATTAAACTATTTATAGATGATTTTTTAAAAGTTAAAATAATGCAAAAGCTCTTTTTTTTAATATCTAAAGAAAAAGGGCTAGAATAAAACATTTTTTAAGTTCAACAAGCATCATTTAAACTAAACAATAAATTCTTTTGTTCACTTTGATTGCTTTTACACTCTAGTAAAAAAAATACCGTTTCATTTTTGACGACATTATGAAATTTTTAAAAATGTTGTATTTACTCGTAACAATATTGAGCTTTTTGGAACAATTAGTGCTCCAAATATGAATTAAACGAGGTAATTTAATTAATTAAAAAAAATACATACATTTCAAACAATAATTTTAGAGATATGGGGTTTTCCACTCTAGCCAATAAATGTTATTTTATTTTTTATGCCATTTAGCGATACAAAAAATAACTTTGCAATTACACGTAACGATAATCTGTAACTTTTTGAGACCGCAATACACTCATTTTCAAAATCAATACAGTAAATTACACAATTAGTAGAATTTTCGTTTCTTTTCTTTTTTTTTTTTTCTTTTTAAGAAATGCAGTTTAAATAATGTTTTCAACTATTTCATGTGTTGTATTCGAGTAATACTTATTTAAATAGAGTAACACTTGCTGAAACTTTTGTCTTTTTACTTAAATTTCTTACGTATGTGAAAATTTATGTTATTTTACTTATTTTAATTATTATTTAGTTTTTTTAAAGCCATTCTGAAACTGAAAATAATGTTTCAGTTTCTCGAAACGATATTATGATATTATGTAACATATAAGGAATATTAATTATTAACACGTTGAATATGAATGCAGCAAATTAAATAAAAAGAAGATGAATTTTTATTTTCGTTTTTATATTTTCTTTTTTCATTTTAGTTCTTTTTTCCTCTTTTATTGAGACCTTTTCCTTATTTCAAAATAAAGAAAAGCATTTTCGCGAATTTCTTTCATCAAAGTTAAAGTAAATTTTAATAAAAAATTTTCTGATGCAAATCTTCGTTAATCGTAAGTAAGACAAAATATATCCTACCGCCCCTTAAGGAGGTAAAATTTACTCTTTCGCAATTGTATAACGACAGCTTTTAAGTAGTCTTCCGAACACGATATAAATGTAGTGCGTCAAATTTCATATTATAAATTATTACTGAAAGGAGCCTTTTGTTCGAAATGATAACAAATGAAATTATATTAATAAATTCAACTATATCCTGGTAAAATTTACTATTTTTAACGAATGAAAGGTAATCTTATTTGAAACTGAGTATTTCTTGTATTTCCGAATTGAAAGCATCAGTTCGTCATATTTGAAACAAAAAGTTTCATAATAAAATGAAAACATCGATTTATATAGATTTGCAAGAGTCTCAGTGATGAAAACCATAGAGTAAAAAGAAAGAATAGAGATGAAGTATAGTGGCTGAGAGTGACGCCAAAAATGTAACCCTAAAATCCGCTACATTAAGCTCAAACACAACCACATGCTTTCGCGAAAAAGAAGAAAGCTTTTATAAATACAGTTTTTAATTCATAATGTAATGAAATTCTACTTTATAATGTTTAAATAAAAGCAAATATTTTTTATTTAGAGAAAAATTGCATGGCTGATGTAAAAGAATTCGGTCCGTGTTCCACGTGATTCTTTTGTTTGGACCTAACGAGGACATTTAAATTTGAGCGATAACATATCATACTGCAAACCGATATTGCTGCACCTCCACCTATCTTATTCCTCCATAAAGAGGACTTCAAAATGTAAAGACATACCAAAATTTCAGTGTCGGTTTTTACCATGATTATAACATTTTCTTTACACATCAATACGAAAATATGGCCTTTTTAAATCTTTTTTTTTTTTTCCATGTGCGCTTTGAATACTTTATGGACGAAGTAAACAGGTTAGAATAAAATAACCCATGAAAAGTTTACGGCATGAGCTTAAAGAAAATATGCCATCGTATCTCGCACAATCCATAAATGCAGCGAGTTCGTCAGCGTGGGATATCATCGTATCTCTGCGCTCCGCGTTTCTGTACTATAATCTCTCCGTTTACAGAAGAAGAAAATCCTTTGTTATAACTTACAGACTCTTCCCACCGTCATAAAAGTCTGTTCGCAGAGGCACGTATGGGACACGTGAGGGGCTGAGATTTGTCTGGCAAATCCTCCTCAAGACTTGTGGATGGTTTTGAGAGGTCGCATCAAATTGGCACGCGTTGATTGTTCATAGATATATATAGAGAGAGAAAGAGAAAAAAAGAAATAAGGGACTATGATAAAGGTTTGCTGAACGAAACGATGAAAATCGCCAAGAGAATGCCAAGAAAAAGTTTTTGCTTGATTTTAGGATGTTTTATTTTACTTCTCTTTCAAATTAAAGATAGCTGCTTTGGTTTCTTATACACATTCCACTTCATTTATAATTTAGAGATCGACCAAAAATTCGATTTCGTTTCCGACCCAAAACAGGAATTTCGGCAAAAATGCTGTTGAAAATTCGGCTTTGCTGTTGAAAATTAGTTTTGAGAAGTCGCATCAAATTGGCACGCGTTGATTGTTCATATATAATGGGCTTATATATATATGTGGGATTTTAAGTAAATGACTTATGATTTAAGCAAAACTAATATTCTCCAAAATATAAAAAGGTTCAATAGACATAAAATATATACGTAACATTTAAATATAACAGTGGAACCGAATAATACTTAGCATAAACAAGCTTTCCTGAACTTTTCAGTAAAAATCAGACCAACTCGCCATGGTGAAATCTATAGAACACCTCCTTCTCTCCACGCATCATCACACGAGTCTCGCTTGGGATATCGCGTTCATTAAATCATTGAGTTTATTATATTTTATTACAGAATACTTCATCCTTTATACCCACATATATATACATAAAGAAAAAAGAAATATGGGACTATGATAATGTTTTACTAACTGAAATGATAAAAATCGCCAAAAGAATGCCAAGAAAAAGTTTTTGCTTGAGTTTAGGATATTTTACTTTATTTCTCCTATTCAAATTGAAAATAGCTACATCGGTCTCTTATATCCATTCCACTTCACTTATCATTTATTACTGTAGAGATCGACCGAAAATTCGGTTTTGTTTTCGGCCCAGAACTTAAGTTTAGGCGAAAACGCTGTTGAAAATTAGGCTGGACCAAAATTATTTGTATTCAAAAAATTTATTTTCTTCTTTCAAAAATTTTGAACATTAATCATAAATTTGAGCTGCATCGGCTCAAATGAGACTGTTTATTGCTGCGTGCTTCAATATTTATAATTATCAGTCATGATTGACTTAAAACGTAAGTACAAATTATAAAGCAAGCAATGAATATATCACTAAACATATTCGCGTGCTCTTTAAAAGCTAAAGATTAACGGTAATAGAAAAATTTTAGTTTGAAACCGCAGAAGTGTTCGAATACTTTTTGAGAAAGTTCTAGTATAAGAGATCATTTGTCAAAATCATTATAAAAAGTAAATAGAGTTGTATATACCTAAAATTAAAATATTTTATAATTGAATAAAATTCATATAGTTAGAAAATCTTTAAGTATCGTTTAGAAATTAATTACATTTTATTATATATGAAAAGAAAAAGAAAAGTTTTGAGTCTAAAACACAGAGAGCTAACTTCGGCACATGTATAATCAGTTAAAAATTATATATATATATATATATATATTAAGCATGTATAATTAGTTAATAATTATGAATACAGAAAAAACCGGTTATCCGAAAAGCATGAGATCAAAGCATTTTCGGTTAACCGGGGTTTCATAAGATTTTTCTTATAATCGGGTTCCATAAGAGTTTTCGAATAACTGGGAAACTTATGGTGAAAACATTTTTGGTGAAAAGCTGTGATAATAATTTAAAACATCGCTGTAATAAAAATGTTGTGATATTGTATTACAGATTATGGTAAATGTGGTACAGGGTTACACACGGTGAAGCTACTAAGAATTTATATGCGGCACTTTGATATATTGAAGTAAAAGAAGATGCAACAGCATCAGATTTGTTGTTATTTAAAAGGTGGCATGATAAATCAACATTGAAACGATGCAAAGTTGAAAAACAAAAGAAAATCAGAAGATATTTTGCAAAATAATGAAGTATCTATATAATAAAGTGCTCAAAATTATGCAATAAATCAGATTAAGTAAATTGACTCTATTTATCCATTTTATAAAGATCATGCTTTTTTAACACTATTTCTACCAGTGCCCACTAACATCTTTCAAAGATTTTATTTTTACTTATTTTGCTTCTAATTTTTAAAACTAATAGGTTTTAAAACAAATTTCAGTGCATTAAAAATGTTTTGGAATTGTTTCGGTCTAAAATTCCCAAATAAAATAGTAATCATAATTAAAAATACGTTAAAAGGTGTCACTTGACTTTGGTAAAAATAGTATTGACAATGAAATTTTCACATTTAAAAAGGACTTTAAGGAATTTTCAGAGAACTTAAGAAACTTTCAGTTAAGCCGATCTTCGGATAACCGGGATTCGAATAATCGGGTTTCTATCGTATTTAGATCAGAAAATAAATAAGTAGAATGCTAAATTATTTTTAAAAAGGTAAACTTAAAATTACACTATGTGGAAATCACTTACAATAAGGAGAAAAAAATATTTTAAAAATGTGTACTTTCATCCTTAGTACTTTCAACTGTAAATACAGTCGTCGACAGAGAAAATAAAAATACAAATATTAACTTTGTTAGAGGGAAAATAAAATATAAATATTTATATAAGTGGAATATTACTTGTATTATGTTTCTTTATGTAAAGTGATCCAAATTGTGGGTATGTTCTTGGATACACTGTAAAAAAAATTTCAAGAGGTTACTAAAAATTTCTCAGTAAATTTGTATTCCACAGAATTTTTTAGTAACCATTACAAACTTTTTTTTTGCAAGCGAAACAAGCATTTCTTTTGTAAACTGAACAAAAGTATTTTTCGTATAACTAACTTAAAAATTTTTAGTATGAGCCACCAAGCAAATTTTAGTAGTAGCTCCAAAATTATTTTTAATAACCATTACGTGGGCTCGAAGGGAAGGAGCTTCCTTCGAGCTGCATCCAGACTTCTGGAGCGGAAGATTTTCGGCAAAACAGCAATAGATGGCAGCACCAAAATTGCTACTGCTCCGTCAGGATATTCATAATCCCCTTATTAACGAGTACTCACACTGCATACATTCGGGGCGCATTTGGCAGTGGCCAGTATCGAACCCGGGACCTTTTAGCCTGGAGTCCGTTACTATAACCACTATGCTATCAAGGCCACACCAAGTGAGTTTTAGTAATAGCTATTCAAAATATAAAATTATTAACTCTTATTCGTTGCTAATTTTTTTCTAGTAATTCTTACAGATTTTCTTGTAACCGACTAAGATTACTAAAAATTTTTTAGCAATTACAAGGATCACTAAAGTTGTTTTAGTAGATCGACACTTTTTTTTTTTTTTACAGTGTAAAACGTCATTGCAAACAATATTTTTTTTAGAAATAATTTTTATTGATTCTCGGATGATTAATTCACAGTGATTCTTCAAGGGAGATAGAGTTTTTGCATCTTCGAAATTAACTTGAATATTTTGCTTCTGGTTGAATCTTGACAGGGTTGTTGCTGGACGATTGTACTTTAAATCGCTTAAATGTTCTTTAATATGATTTTAAGTTTATGAGAAGTCATTCCTATGTATCCGAGATAAATATTTTCTGTTTTAAATGGAATTAGATATACTCCAGAAACTTCATCTTTTGGATTTGGGTCTATTTTTGGCACTAATTAGATGTTTTAATTTTACTGGAGGGGTGGTTATTAAATTTACGCTAAAGCTCCATTTTTCGCTTTATTTAAATCAATATTTTAGATTTAAAGTAATATATTTTTTAAAAGGCTGAATCAAAATTAAAAGTTTTGTTTATTTCAGTAATAGAAAATATAAATTCTACAAATAATATTTTGAGTTATAAGGATTTCAAATTAAACAACTTTTTACATTAACTTTAAATTTGAATTTTTTATAAAAAAATTTTTGAGAAGTTTCATCATGTGATTTTGTTTACAAAAAGTATGGTTAACCAACGCCAAAAAATCAAAATTTTAACTCTATAAATAAAAATTATTTTAAAATGTGGTTAGGACCCAAGGCTCCTGTCCCTGGCCGGCTAATCGTTCGCGAGCTAATGCTATTCCTATGGGGAGGTTATTTTCTAATAACTCGTCTGCATTTTGACATTTAAAAAAAAAAATTGCACTGAATAACTGAGGTGCATGCCGACAGCGCTCTTTTTTTTTTTTTTTTTGAATGCAGAATTTATTTATAAAATTAGTTTTACTTTTAAAACATGAAGTACCTTTTAAAAAAATATCTGCAGCCAAAATCGAAAAAGTAAAAAAAAAGTAGCGATGCACCTCGGCTATCCAATGTAAAAAAAAAAAAAAAAAAAAAATTAAATGTCAAAATACAAACCAGATAATAGAAAATGACTTCCACATAGGAAAAGCATTAGCTCGCGAGCGCTTCGTCCGGCAGGGACAGGATCCTTAATTCAAATGTTTCTGATCCTGCAATATTGCCAGAAGAAATATCAATAAGTCAAACTGCCTAGTTTAGAAAGTTTTGTTCTGCGGGCTGGCACTTTTCTTTTTTTCGGTAAGCTTCCTCAATAAGCCCCGTAACATCACTCACTGATCGAACCCATCAAAAACGAAACCAAAACTTGCAATTCCACATTTCAACACTTAGTTTTCCGACACTCTCTAAGACCTGTTGACGGGGCGCTTCCTCACCCGCCCTGGCGCGCCCTCCTATTCCGCCCCTATGACTTCTGTTTCTCTCTCCGCATATAAACCTTTTCCGCCTATCGGGGCTCAAATCCTGTCACTATAGGAAACGGCGCCCTGGGATTATATGGAAACTGCAGGAGGGGGCGCCGTGATAAACTATGTATCATCGGGGCCCGCAAATGAAGACGAATTCGAAACAGTAGGAAGTGCTGGAATTAGAAACCGAATTTAAATGCAGAGAACGGAAACATTCGTATTCCGCGCGTTCATGAGATATGAGCAAAGGGTGTGTGACGGTATCTCGGAGGGGTGGGGGGTTCGATTGCTTTGATAAACATCCGCAGAGATGATTTCCTCTTCGGAGAAGCGAAGCCAATAAATCGCTGCAGAAAAGGATTAAGCTGTCCATAAGTGAGCTTGCTTGTCAGAAATATGGCTTCGATTAAGGCTCCCCTTTCGTAACTACATTTGTTGTATTTCTATCTTTGGAAGGAAAATGCTCAAGAGTTGTTGGTATTTTGCATCAATTCTATGCGGAACGAAGAACGAGAGTGTAATGTAGAGCCTTGCTTCGGGACTAGTAAGGAGTTAAGGCTCACTTTTCAGAGTCCGGGCCCGCCAGAGTCCGGCAGCTTTAAATCCGATCTTGGACGATCCCGAAAATTTTTTTGTCATCGGAGATCGAGCCCGTCCAATCCTCATACAAAAAAAAAAAAAAAAAAAAAAAAAAAAATCATAATATTTAAAATTGTTCTAAATGGAGTATCTCGTTTTTTAACATCTTTCATAGAAATAAAAATAACTTTTTTTTTTCTTCTTGAATTCATGTTTTTATGTGAATCTTGTATACTTATCCACATTAAGGTCCTTTACGAATGAGATTATAACTGAACCGAATGTGATGTATTTGAGCATTGAAATCAAAATGAAAGAAAATTAATTTATATTTTACTGCAACGAAAAAATACTTTAAAAATATACATATATATATATAATATAAATTTAAGCTTTTATGTAGAATATATATCTATTCATTTATGAAAAAATATATAGTTTTTTCTTTAAAAAAAAAAAAAAAAAAAAAAACTGACCCGGACTCGAAACAATTAGAGTCGATCCAATCTACTTAAATCGGGGTTCAGGTAAAATAGGTTTACCCGACTTGGTACAGGAAAGTAATTAAATTTGTTGAATTAAAAAGTCATTGTTGTCAACATAGTTTACTTTGACGGGCAGTAGACTATAATAATTTTTTTGAGTTCCCCTGTAAAGAAATTATACACAATATTACGACTACCGTATTAACTCGTGAGTACTCACCCACCCTAAATTTTAGTCTTAAAAAGAAAGGAGCACATTATATGCCGAATATTTCAATCATTTGTACAAAAGTTTTAGTGAAAGATGTGTATCTTTCAGTAGATAATTGAATACAACATTCGATATAGTGAACAAATAATACTAAGTATAGACGTAGAAAGAAAATCGAATGAAATTAGTGCAGTTTTCTGTGTTGTAAGTATTTGTATTCAGCAAATACGCAGTGAAGATTTCTAGCATTGATAAATATTTTTAAAGAAAGTTTATAATGAATGATAAGTACGCTTTATTAAAAAATAAACTTTATGGTACTTTTAATTAGGGGGTGAATGACTATACAAATATACTGTTGGAAATCTGGACAAAATCTTGTCCCTCTAAATTTGTCAAGTTGTTTGTTCGGCAGTGATCGTTCCAATCCGATTTTTCTTTTTGCATTTCGGTCGTAAGGGCATTTTCTTTTTACCTGTAGCTGTATGCATATTTTTATTTCTAGTTTATGTTCTGAAGTCCCCAGTAAATGTTGGAGTTTTGTGTATAAAGCTTTATTTAAGTTAACATTCGAGATAAATCAATAAATGGACATCTTCTTTCAATTTAAACTGTTTCATCAATGTGCCATATACTCAGGGTTCGCACAGTTCTACCACTAAATTTTAAGGATATTTTCGAAGTGTTTCACTGCAGAAAAATATCGTAAAATCTGTGAATGGAGGTGGGGGTTACGAATGTCGTAGTTTAAAAATTAAATGTAAATTTACTTATTGTTAATAGTGGTGCGAAAGTCCTTGGAAATTCCAAGGAGTGTGCGAACCTTGCATATACTTAACATCGCACCAAAGACCTTGAACACTGCGTTTTATAGCTCTGCTCTATCCCCATCATAAAAAAATAGAATAATTCAAATTTGAAAGGAGGAGAGAGAGCGAGGGAGGAAGACGGGATTTCTACAGAAATGTTTTCCAATTTTTCGTAAAATGGTGCGCACTATAAATGAAATATACATTTTCCATCATTTTAGTGTCAGAAAACTCTGCGCACATACAAATAAATAACATTTCTTCGGAAATGTAAAATAGTGCTTCGTACAATAACACCATAAATTTCATGATGATTGGTCTATTTTTACAAAAGTTGAAGCCGATAAAGTAAACAAAAAGACATGAAAACAAACATATATTCAAGTTTTTTTCCCCCATTTGGAAAATGCACACCGTTATAATTGATTTACCAATTGAATAATCGTGTTTAAAATTAATCTAATGTGATTTCGTATGCAGCATTTTCTGCAGTTGCAAATATTGACCTTCGATTTATTCTGTTGAGTTGATCCAAAGTATCAGGCCATATTCTGTGATCATTGAGGTCATTTGGGTGAAATAGTCCACCAGTGTTCGTGTTCGGGATGATTCAGTTGGAAGAACATTGGCGGCTTCAGCCAATACATCCCTGATTTGAATCCTGGCCAGAACTTTTTTCACCCACTTGGAAAACGTACTCCGTTATATAGACAAGTACCGGGTGATCCAAAACTCAGGACGAACTTTAAAAATGAATAATTCGAAAACGAATCAAAATAAAAAGATACGATTTGTACCAAACGGATGCAAAAGAAACTGGGTTTTGTGTGGCAAGAAAAAAAAATTGCTCAGTTGGCAACCAACTGATGGCTCTACAGTGTTTTATTGCATCAAAAGATGATTTACAAATGAAAAAATGTTGACAACTTACAAGTCAGCTTAGTTACAGTTAATTATCACTGCAATTAATGTTCAATGTTATGTTTATCAATCAGAAGTACAGCTTTGAGACGAAGCACTACACCGTTTATAGAATTTAGTAGCATTTCTTGGATTATAGCAGACACATTTTGGCAGATGGCATTTTTCAGTGCTGTTACTGATGTCGGTTGTTCGAAGTACATTTTTGACTTCAAGAAACTCCACAACCAAAAGTCACAGAGTGTGAAACTCGTCTGTCTGATATCCACAAAAAAAAAAAAAAAAAAAAAAAAAAAAAAAAGAACTTATTATGAAATTAGTAGAGAAGCCACATTAGACTATCAATTTTGGCTGTTGCCCAAGGCTAGCTCAACAAATTCCAACATAACTATTTTTTTCGTCACCATACAAAACCCGGTTTCTTCTCCATCCGTTTGGTGCAAACCGTATCTTTGTATCTTGATTCGTTTTCGAATTATTTATTTTTATGGTTCGTCCTGACTTTTGGATCACCCGGTATATTATTTTTGAATCTTAATAATGCTGAAATAGATCATCTGCAGAGACCTTTCCAACAAAAAGTTTTTAAATCCGAACATCAGTTTAAAAGGCCGCTGCAGTGAAACTTCCCAATCACGAAATCCCATATTAATCTAGAGACAATGTTTGAAACGCAATATCTCATTAGCTAATATAATTATTAAAATACCGTTTTCACCATCAGAAAGTAGGTGCTAGATACCGATGATTTGTGATTTTAAACACTGTCTATGAAAATTTTGAGTATTTTTATGAAGACGATAAAATTTAATCAAATGGGAATTTGAAAGTTTATAGTGATTTTTAATGTACTCTACGTCTACTTATTCTGATAGTAAAAATGGTATTTTAATAATTTTATTAGGTAATGAGTCATCGCGCTTCAAAATTTTCCCATAGGATAACATGGGATTTTGTGATCGGGGAGTTTCACAGCAGCGTAACATTGAAACTGCATGAGTCAAAAACTTTTGAATAATCAACTAAAGAATAAATCCTTTAAATGGATATCTGTATCGTAGTTATACACGTATACATACACAAAAAGACATAGACAGATCAAATCGTTTCTAAATTTCGAAGAAAACATTAGACGGCTCAAAATTAAAGTTCGAAATTTTGATCTCTACTACCCCTCCATATTTATCAAAATTGAATCTTTTCATAACACAGAAGTGTTTTTTTTTTTCCTTGACTAAGATTCGTCACAAAAGATGTACTACACCACCTTGGTCACAGAAATGATAGAATGTAAAAGAACGCGCAGAGACAATCACAAGTTTGATAGAAAGAAAATCACTAGCACATCACCATCGGGATGATTTGTGTTGTCTGCCTTTTATTTTACAGGCGATAATCAGTCCTTATAGAGTGCCTTAATTTTTTCGGCATATTCAGAGAGGGCTTTGAAGTTTTTTTGTGGGGCTAATTCACAGCTTGTATTTTCCCCCTCTCACTGTAAAAAAAAATCCGTTAACATACACAAATTTGTCCGTAAAAATTTACGGAATAGTTAATTTTCAAAGAAATTAATCAATTATTTTCAATTTTTCAAAGAAAACAGTACGATTTCCATAATTGACATTTGAGATTTTAAATCCGTATAAATCCAGTATGTTTTCCATCAATTGTACAGAATTTTTCTGCATTCCTTTCAAAACAGTATAACTTCGGTAAATGGTGTTTAGAAATACTTGTTCAGTTTGTAAAGCGAAGTAATTATTTTTTGTAATACTTGTCTTATAGTGATACTATTTTTAATGAAACTCTTATATATTAGTTAAATGTGGTTCTATATTGAATTCATTCCAATCATTTCCGAATATTTACTAAAATTTTTGATGATACATTGGTTTTTAAACAGATAAATGTCATGGAGCCATCTATAATAGATACTATAAACATTTCAATATAATAATTAATATCTTTCTTTCTTTCTTTTTTAATAAAAATAAACTAACATATTTTTACGATATCAAAAATATATATAAATAAGAAAAATCTAATTCTTTTTAAGTTTGAGATAGTTTAAAATGAAAGTTGGTTTATCCGACTTTCTTTCTTTCTAACCTATAACCAGGCCCCTACCTGCCGAGTTATCTCAGCTTAACAAGTTAGATATCTGGTATCGGGTTGGGTGACCGCCTGATTGCCGCGTAGTGGCAATAAACCCGATTTCTTCGCTTCGCATGCCATCATTTCTGCAGTACTTGTTTCACGTTGTAGTATTTGCTTCTCGTTGCGATACTTTGTTTGAATGTAGCAGGTATAGGATGTAACGTTAAGTAACAGGCGTTACTTAATGTTACATCCTGTTGTTTAAACTGCAAATGGCTACTCAAGTTGGTCACGTAATTTAGAACCTTGATCAGATGACCAGACCTTCACCTGGTAAGGCATCGCCAGAGGTATAATTCACAATCTTTCTGCGGATAAATAATACATTCCTTGACAATTACAGATGGGATAAATGATAATTATAGGGACAAATATCCGTGACACTCTCCTGCTTTATTTCATGTACCTCTGCAGTCAGATACAAGAACCGTTATGCATATATAAGCAGTAACGAAATTTTCTAACATCCTGAAATTCAAATTTCAGAATATCTATTTCTTCGTTACATTCACTCTTCGTGAATTATTTAAGCAGAATTACTCAACATATTTTTCGATTTATTGAAATATTATTTTAGCTCTTACTTTTGGGCCATCTGTAGAACATTAACTGTGATTATATTTCTAGCTTCATAAGTGTCTTTATTATTCCTTAATTAAAATATTTAAAAGCGATGCACATTCTCCAATTAATGTATGTATTTGCAATAAAAAGCTTAAAAAAAAAAAAAAAAAAAAAAAAAAAAAAAAAAAAAAAATTTGGACGCTGAAGGAAATTTTACGACATTCTAAAAATCAAATTTAAAGATGTCCATTTCTTCTGTACCTCCATTCTTTCTTAATTTCTTAAGCTGAATCACCCTGTATATTTTTAAAATTTATTTTATTATTGCTTTTTTTTGCTCTATTTCTACCATCTTTAGAAGAATTTACTTTAGTTAGATTTCTAGCATCATAATTGTCTACATTATTCGTCAATCAAAATTTTAAAAATGATGCATATTATTCGAATAGTAATTGTATTCGAAATATAAAGACATTTTAAAAATTTAAAAAAAAATGCTTTCTGAATTTCGAAGGAAATTTTCTACATCCTAAAATTCAAACTTCAAGAAGTCTTCTATCCCTGCAATTTCTATCAAAATTTAATCCTTCCATTCCGCAGAAGTATCTTTCTCTTCCTGCCTGAGACTTAACTGAGAAGATACAGGAAACCACCTTGGTCATCAGGAATGATAGAATGTAAAAGAATGGACAGAAGCAATCCAGAATTTGACAGAGAGAAAATCGCCAGCGCAGCACCACCAGGAGGATTTGTGTCGTCTGCCTCCACCTCAACAATCCTTCCAGGCGATCGTAATGAATCGAAAGGGTTCGTCTAATCCTCACACCGCCGGGCAGTCCCTTCTTCCGACTTATCTTTCTGGGGATAAATGATACATTCCTTGACAATTACAGCTGGGATGAATGAAGATTATAGGGACAAATATCCCTGACATTCTCCTGTTTTATTTTATGTATTTGTTTCTGCAGTCAGATATAGAAACTGTTATATATATGGAAGTAAAGTAGAAGTCCAAAGTCTACATACGCATAGCTATGGGACAGTCCGGTCCTATCTTCTCGACAAGTTTTTTTTTTCTTTTTTAATATATCGTTTTCTATGAAATCTGTAAATTAAAATAATGCCGCAATTTCCGCATATTCAATTAAAATTAAATATGTCTTTTAATTTTGGTAAATAAAATACTTGTATAACCTTGTTGAGATATGAGATATTCTTGTCAAATGGTTGTAGATTTTTCTCCCTTCCCATGCTGTCGCTTCTAGAAATTCTATTCAAAACGCTAACTTTGACAATATTTTCTTAAATTGTTTGTATTAAAAAATGAAAAAATCCATTCGATTACATAGTTTCTGAATAAAAACACCTGCTAATCTAATGCGTTTTCGAAAAAAAAAAAAAAAAAAAAAAAAAAAAAATATGAATTCAGAAATGTATCAGGAAGTAGCTCCTTTGGATTTGTGACTGAATTTGGATTTAGATTCTTTAATAAAATGCTATAGAAATATTTCCATAAATCTAATTTTACTATACAGCTTCAAAAGTTACGATGTTTTTAACTTCCCCTTTTTTTTTCTTTTATTCTATACCATATTAATTGTTTAATGAATCTTTATTTGAATATTAAAAATCTAAGAATCTAAGTAATGATAAATGTTGCTAATGTGTATTTTCTGTAAAATATACTGTAAAATCATCCCATAGACATGTATGACCAATCATCCCATAGACATGTATGTTTCGTTGATTCTTTAAAAGAATCTTAATTATATGATAAAAATCTGAGTTTTTTAGAAATAGTAGAATTTGTGACGGGCCGGGCCTGTTTTCACTGATTTCTGTATGGGCCGGGCCGAAAAAAATTTCACAAGGGCCATGACCGGACCTGAAAATTCCGGCTCGTACAGACCTCCAGGGAGGAGAAGACTGCATGGATCAAAATTTGAAAAATTTTGACATTATAAGAAAAAAAGAAGGAAAAAATACTACAGAAAGATTTTTTTTTAACATGTTTGATATAGCTATATGGAATTCATATGTTGAATACTGTAAAAAAGGAGGAAAGCGCACACAATTAGAGTATGGACTTGATTTCGTTGATCGAATTATCGAAAAATATCATTCTGGAATGAATTTCAGATGTGAACGACCGAGATTTGAGCCTAATCCTCTTAGATTGACATAGAGACATTTTCTTGAAATTATTCCTCCCAAATTGAGACACACAAGACAATGTGCAGTTTTCTGTTATAGAAGAAACAATAATGAGAAAAGAATTCGAAAAGAAACTCGGTATTTCTGTCCTGATTGCGACGTGGGACTTTGCCTTATACCTTGCTTCAAATTGTACTACACAAAAAAAGATTTCTGAATAAAAATCATCATTCGAAACTGAGAAGTTTTAATTTATAGAAAGTTTGTTTGAATTAAATTTTTATAAAATCTGTAAATCAGTCTTCATTGCATACAGAGGTGGTTGCAAAAAGCAAACATTTAGGATATTTGTGTTTCTAAATTCTAAAATAAAAAATCGTTTTATATCATTAATTATGAAAATAATGAAAATAAATTTTGCATTTTCGTATTCTATGAAGTATGATGTTTGATTATATGCAATCAAAAAAAAAAAAAAAAAAAAAAAAAAAAAAAAAAAAAAAAAACACTTTTTTGGGAACATTTCTTGTAAAAAAATTGACCAGTTAAGGGATTAACAAAGATAAAAATATCTTTAAATAAAGACGAAATCTCTACATGGAACCGGATATAACATAAGCGAAATATTAGTAAACTGATGACAGAGTAACTCAATTGAATGCATTCAACCGAGAACTAGTGTAAATTTACAAAGTCTCACTATTTTTCTTCTATATTTAAACAGAAATTTTTATAAGTGTAGATGCATTGCAATGAAGAAACACAAAGATCTCATTTTGGACCAGAAAACAAAAACAAATCAAGAAAAAAAAGCAAAGTTATCTTAAATCAAGGGCCAAATATAGTAATAAAAAAGAGAGTAGATCACAACTATCTTCCATAAGCCTATTTTAAATTATTTCATTTCAACAAATACACCAGTAAGCATTGGCATTGGATAAAACTTATACGCATATAAATCTTGGAAAATTGTGCCTAAGATGATAATAAAAGGGAAAATATAGATCAAATAAACATTCTTCACATGATTCAGAACAAGGGAATATTCCATTTAAAGAATCATTTTTCCTTAGAAATTCTCATATAACATCTCCCATCTATCAACATTTGCACTGAAAATTTTCATAAAAGGAAGACGCTTGTTTATACAGTAACATTTAATCCGATACGTTTAAAAAACCAATTCCCTATACTATCAGATCATAAAAAGGTACAGAAACATTTCACTTTAGGCATGAAAATATTTCACCATTCTACAGAAAAAAAGCATTCTAATCACGAGATTCATCTATTTAATTTATCCTAAATCTATATATTTTTTATTTTTAACAAAAATTTTAAAAGGTCTTATTAAAAGTACACAATTTGTGGAAAGTTCAAAGACGTAGTTTAACATTGGAATACCAGATCAAGATGTTTTCTCAGAGAAAATGATGCATTATTTCATTTCAACGGAGCACTGGCATTTGCATTGTAGAAAACAAACTTATGCCTTTCATGCATGCAAATCTTTTCGAATGGCATCTATGATGATAATAAAAGGGAAAATATAGCTCAAATAAACCTTCTCTGTATGATTTTAAACAAGCCCTTAGAAATTCCCACACTGTAAAAAATATCCGTTAATATACACAAACTTTTCCGTAATCTGCAAAACATTTAGAATTATCCATTCAATAGAAAAATATTATCTCTAAAAAAATAAACCTGCGTTCAAAATCTTATCTTTACTTTATGAAATGCAACCGAAATAACTAAAGATATTTGAAAGGGTCGTTTGAATAATCCTGGTGTAATGGTATTACACTGCAAGCTACGACACAAGAGGCCCCGGGTTCGAACCCCATGGAAGGTATGTAACATTTCTTCACTGTTGTTTAAATTAATTGTATATAATGTGTCCCTGATATTAAAGTGTCTTTGAAAAGTAAAGAATAAAAATTACAAAGATGTTAGTTAGTCCTTGAAAAATTCTTTTAACTTTTCAAACGAAAATTTTTACATAAGGAAAAAATAAAAAAAACGGAAATATTTTGTGAAAAAACGGAACTATTTCTGGAATTTACGGAAATTTTTTTCCGTTAAAAAACGGAAGTAGTACTGGCGTCTAGATTACCAGTACTATTTCCGTTTTTTAACGGAAATTTTTTTTACAGTCCATGTAACGCCTCTTACTATATAGCAACTAGACTGACAATTTACTTACGGAACACATCACATTCAATAACGTTTAGTCCTAGAATTTAAAAATACCAATGCACAGACTATATATATAAAAAAAAAATAATAAATGCTCTCACTCCAGAATTTTTTTAAGGTTGTTCTCAAGTGCACCGCTCAATAAGCGCAAAACGTTTTGACACATTTACAAATTCTTTTTTTAACGGAGAGATATCAAACTGGAATACCTGACTATGGAAGCGATATCGAATCGAACTGTGTTTTCCATTTTATGATAATTAAATTACCTATCCAGTTCTAAGGTATTTTGATCGCGTGATCACCCGTTTTTCTCCTGCTTTTCGACCTGGAAATGTGTTAAAAAATGTCAACTTTGAAGGCTTGTTATGAAAGATCCATTGCGTTTTTTTTTAAAAAAAAACAGAAAATTGAGTGCAATTAGACAGTTTCTGAATAACAGCACATGGTAATTTCATGCAATTCCTAACAAAAATAAATCAAAACTTATGTCACAAAGTTGCTCTTTTTGATTTAAGAACACCCTTAAAGTCATGATTTTAAAGTATCTGTTTCATTTATCATAGACTTAAAAACTAGATGCATAATCTCGGACCTTGTAAAACACGCAAATCTCATTCTGAAGCTAGAAGAAAAAATTGCGAAGTTATTTTAAATCAACGGTCAAATTTAGGTATAAAAAAGAGAGCAGATCACAAGTATCTTCCATGAACTTATTTTAAATTATTTCATTTCAACAAACACATCAGTAAGCATTGGCATTGGATAAAACTTATACGCATATAAATCTTGGAAAATTGTGCCTGAGATGATACTAAAAGGGAAAATATAGCTCAAATAAACATTCTCCGCATGATTCCGAACAAGGCAATACCCCCATCCAAAGAATCATTTTCCCTCCGAAATTCCCACCACCTCCCATCATTCAGCAACTGCACTGACAAATTCGCTTATATCACATTCAGCCGGACGTTACAAATATCGCAGTCCCAACGAGTGGTCATGGCGGGGAGGGACGACAGTAAAAAGGGAGATGGTGGAGAGTATGCCGGGCATCCAGGATGCTGAAGCGCCAAGGCAGTGACAAATCCGCGAACCCAATCAACAAACCATTCATCTCTGGCAAGAACGTGACCATCGCAAATCCCCCAGAAATGGACGCTAATCAAGGTCCGCCGCTGGCCCGGTCATTTATCTATCGCGAAAAGATAAGGGACAGCGCAGGGGAAAGGATTAGACGCAGCCCAAACACGATTCATTACGGGCTGGGAGAGGAGGATGGAGAGGAAAAGGGGTTACACAGAAGCTCCCAACAATCCGGTTGATGCTGATGTTGCCACACCACGCTTATGGCAATTTCTCGGTCAATTCTTGATTATCCCGGTTATCACTGACTGTTCCAAACTAAGAGAGGATGAAACGAAAAGATGGAGGGATGGACTTCGATTTCAGAGAGTAACCGAGCGGTTCGTGATAAAGTCTATTCCTCAATCAAAGCATGTATTTTGCACATACATGGTAAACTCTGTTATAATGAGGCTAAAGAGGTCAGAACATACATGCTTTCGTTATAAGTGATTTCTTGTTACAATCAGATATAAGACATTTTGTAACAATTCGATTAAATAATCGAAAAACACAGAATAGATTTTGCAGGGGTGTAAAAAATGCTTTTACTCCCAACATTTCTCCCAATGTATCTGAAAATGTCCCCAGAAAATGTCCATGTAAAATATGTTGCATACGCTTACATGAATTCTGTATTACCGTGGGTATAGATTTTTTCTTTTTTTTAAATTTCTAAATTTATAAATGAGTATATACTATTCTGACAAGGAATATCTTCATATGGGCTTGGGCATACTCAGAAAATTCGGAAAAAATTACAAAATTTTCTTGTCATGGGGATAGATATTGTCCGTCCAAGATAAGAAAAACTCTGAGACCGGTTTCGACTTGGCCCTGTTGCCGGGGTAACTGGTCAGTCGACTTTTTTTTAGGGGAGTCCGGTGTTTTCATTTCTCGCCAATTCCTCCCCATTCAATCGGTCATTCAGAGAATTATCGCAGTCTTTCCTGTTCTTACACAGAGACCGGTTTTACCTTCAGCGCTTTTGCTATTAATAAAATGCTAGGTCTGATTCTCAAACTGATTTATAATCGAAATCTGTTTTTCATTTTTTATATAAATAAATTATTAGTCACTGAGCCATAAGCGATTTTTGTCACATGAAGGCTGGTTCTTCTCCATTTTCTCGCTATTATGCCCGAAAATTCTATTAAAAACGCAAACTTTCGGCGTTTATTTTTTATATTAATGTGATTTAACATTAATTTTAATCTTTATTTTCCTAGTTTGCTCTGTGTATATACATAACAATTAGCTTGATTAAATATTTTAAAATAAAAATTTGATTACATTTTGAAAAAAAAAAAAAAAAAAAAAAAAAAGTTACAAAATGTTTCTAATAGTAATCAACCCAAGGCATGTAAAAACCTGCGCAAAGAAAAGCACAAATAAAAATACATACACTTATTTCAAAGATTTATAAAATGAGTGCATGCTTCTTTGTAAAATTAAAGGAAAACTGAAAATAAATAGTAATATATAATGCAAATAAAATATAAACGCTCTCTGTATTAATTTAAACTAGTCAGATGTGGCAATCTCAAAACTTTCTCCTATCTTATGCATATTAATACTTCCTGAAAAATGCAGCATGGCAGTTCCATCGGTTAGGTGGCTAAAACCAAAATCTTGTCAGCAGCAACTTATGTCAAGTTATAACTGAATCTGAAGTTTGATGAAAATCCGTGCATTAGTTTTTGAGATAGAGCTGTAACAAAATCTTTAAAAAATCTCCATAACAGCGCCATTTGTTGGGTGATGTACATAAAAAACAATCAGGATAATTTTTTATAAGGTACTAACTGAATCTGAAGTTTCATGAAAATCAATGCATTAGTTCTTGAGATACATTTATTGCGAAATCGTGAAAAATGCAGCATAGCACGACCATCTGTAGGGCGAATTACACTAAAAACTAAACAACACTAATCTATATCAGGGACTAACTGAATCTGAAGTTATTTCGTGCATTAGCTCTCGAAATAGAGCTATTGCGATAATCACGAACAATGCACAGGGCAGCGTCACTTATTTAGTGATTTGCACCAAAACATAATCAGCACTATTTTACATCAAGTTCTAATTAAATATAAAGTTTTATGAACATCCATGCACTAGTTCTTAAGCTATGGCTTTTGTGGAAATTGTAAATACGGCACCATCTGTTGAGCGATATACACCAAAAACTAATCAGATCTAGTTTACATCAAGGTCTCACAGAATCTAAAGTTTTGTGAAATTCCATCCGTTAGTTCTTGAGATAGAGCGCCCACAAAATTTTTGTCACATACAGACAGACTGACAGACAGATAGGCAGACTCACAGACAGACATTTTGTAAAAACATGTTTTTCGGGTTCTCTGACCCCTTAAACGGGTAAATCCGTCGGGAACCGCATTTCGAAAATTCTCATGAATACAATGCTTTTTTCTGGTAAAGATAGAAGAAAGTTATAACGTTAGATATTAAAGCTTGTAATCATGCAAATAATTACTTAAAAATAAAACCTATACAATTAACAAAATATTTTGTTCAATAATTAAAATTTATATTTAAAAAAGCATCTTCATAAAGCAAGTTGCGTCATTCACATGTACTATTGTACTTGGAATATAGATATTTGATATTCAATGTTCAAAATTAATTTTAGCTAATAGCACCAAATGAATGAATTTTTACATTTCTCATTTAATAGAAATCTTGCAAATCCCGCGGCTTTGCTCGCGTAATAGTTGAAATATCCCAAATGATATTTGTATGTCTGATATTTATTAGAAGTAATAATATACAGGGTGATTCTAATTTTTTTTTTACAATAAAAGAGGGGTGATAGTACACATCAAGACAAACAATATTAAATAGGAGACCAAGGGTCCCAAACGTGTTCGAAAGGAGATAGCCGCCATTAAAGTTTAGGGACCAAAATTTCAAATAAACATAGAAAACGGAAAAATCGGTCGATTGATTTGCGGTTTTCATCAAAACTATTCTTTAATGTCGGCATTTTCTTGAAATTAAATATTAAAGATAAATTTCAAAAAATGCCGATAGAGGGCGCTTTAGACTTTGGAGTAACGAACAACTATTTTTTACCGGTATTTTTTGCATCTCATTAAATGTTTTCGTAAGCTTAGACTCAAACTTAAATTTTGAGCTCAAAATCTGAAAGTGGGAGTGAATAAGTAGCACAAACTGAACTGTGTTCAGAGGGTTCAAATTTCAAATGATTATAAAAAACGGAAAAATTGGTTCATTGATTTGCGGTTTTCACTAAAACTATGCTTTATGTCGGTATTTTCTTAAAAATAAATTATAAAGATAATTTTCAAAAAAATGCTGATAGAGGGCGCTTTAGACTTTGGAGTAACGAACAACTCTTTTTTGTCGTTATTTTTTGCATCTTCTTAAATACTTTCGTAAGCTTAGACTTAAACTTAAATTTTGAGCTCAAAACCTGAATAGTTGGGAGTGGTTAAGTAGACAAACTGAACAGTCTTCAGAGGGTTCAAATTTCAAATGACTATAAAAAACCGAAAAATTGGTCAATTCGTTTGCAGTTTTCACTAAAACTAATTTTTAAATGATCATTTTTTGAAAATAAATTTTAAAGATAAATTTCACAAAATGCCGATAGAGGGCGCTTTAGACTTTGGAGTAGCTTACAACTATTTTTAACTGTTATTTTTTTTAATCTCATTAATCTTTCAAATGCATAAACTTAAATTTTTGGCTCAAATTCTGAATCGTTGGGAGTGTTTAAGTAGCGAAAAATTGAATTGTGTTCGAGGAGGGGAAGGGTTAAATTTCAACTTCTGAAGACACTTCAATTTGCGCTACCTAACTACTCCTGATTATTCAGATTTTGAGCTCAAAATTTAAGTTTAAATCTAAGCTTCCGAAAACATTTAATAAGTTTTTGCAAGCATTTAATTAGAACAAAAAACTAGTTGGATGTGGCAATCCCAAAACTTTCTTCTATCTCATGCATGCATTTTATTATTTAAAAAAAAAGTTACTCATTTTAATGCTTTAATAATTTTAATTCAATACCCTTATTAACTTTGGTTTTCATCTTAAATTTCTGCATCAATCAATATCGCAGTAAAAACGAATTTCCGTCTCTGCACTAGCCGATGGACAATAGAATGATAGGCAGATTTTTTTCCAAATTCAGGGAGGACCTACTTGCCTTACCAAAAAATAATCATATACAAAATGTTTAGTTCAGTTCTAGAACTAACTTCATACACTTTTATGTGGTGCAATATTGAAAATGGCATAAAATTCGGTATTGCAGCGCCCCCTTCCGGCAGATTTTTTTCAGATTCAGGGCGATCCAACTAGACATAGCCATACACTTACACAAAAAATTTCTTTCAATTCGATGCATAACTTCATGTACTTTTGGTCGGTGCAATATTGAAAATGGCACAAAAATCGCGATTGCAACGCCCCCTTCCGACGGATTTTTTTCAAATTCATGGAGGACTAACTAGCCATAGTCATACAGATACACAAAAAATTTGGTTCAATTCTATACATAACTTCATATACTTTTGGACGGTACAATATTGAAAATGGCAAATAAATCGCGATTGCAGCGCCCCCTTTCGGCGGATTATTTTCAAATTCAGGGAGGACTAACTAGCCACAGACATACACATACACAAAAAATTTGGTTCAATTCGATGCATAATTTCAGATACTTTTGGTCGGTACAATATTGAAAATGGCACAAAAATCGCGATTGCAGCGCCCCCTTCCGGCGGATTATTTTCAAATTCAGGGAGGATCAACTAGCCATAGTCATACACATACAGAAAAAATTTGGTTCAATTCGATGCATAACTTCATATACTTTTGGTCGGTACAATATTGAAAATGGGACAAGAATCGCGATTGCAGCGCCCTCTTGCGGCGGATTTTTTTAAAATTCAGGGAGGACCAACTAACCATAGTCATACACATACACAAAAAATTTGGTTCAATTCGATGCATAACTTCATATACTTTTGGTCGGTACAATATTGAAAATGGCATAAAAATCGCGATTGCAGCGCCCCCTTCCGGCGGAATATTTCAAAACTGAAGGAGGACCTGCTTGCCACAGCCAAAAACACTCACAAAAAATTTGGTTTAATTCTATGCTTAACTTCATACACTTTTTGATGGTAGAATGGCGACACACAGACACACACACAGACACACACACAGACAGACATTTTGTAAAAACATGTTTTTTGGAATCTCTGACCCCTAAAACGTGTAAATCCGTCGAAAACCGGAAGTCGAAAAAAATTTCGATTACAATACTTTCTTCTATTGAAGATAGAAGAAAGTAAAAATGGATAAAAACGAATAAGAACTTTTATCTAAAAATGATAAAATGGATAAAAAAAGAACTTTTATTTAAAAATTATAAAAATGGATAAAAAAAGGAACTTTTATTTAAAAATTATAAAAATGGATATAAAAGGAACTTTTATTTAAAAATTATAAAAATGGATATAAAAGGAACTTTTATTTAAAAATTATAAAAATGGATAAAAATAAAAAGGAACTTTTATTTAAAAATTATAAAAATGGATAAAAAAAGAATTTTTATTTAAAAATTACAAAAATGGATAAAAAAAGGAACTTTTATTTAAAAATTATAAAAATGTTAAAAAAAGGAACTTTTATTTAAAAATTATAAAAATGGATAAAAAAGGAACTTTTATTTAAAAATTATAAAAATAAATAAAAAAAGAATTTTTATTTAAAAACTACAAAAATGGATAAAAAAAAGGAACTTTTATTTAAAAATTATAAAAATGGATAAAAAAGGAACTTTTATTTAAAAATTATAAAAATGGATAAAAAAAGAACTTTTATTTAAAAATTATAAAAATGGATAAAAAAGAAACTTTTATTTAAAAATTATAAAAATGGATAAAAAAAAGGAACTTTTATTTAAAAATTATAAAAATGGATAAAAAAAAAAAAGAATTTTTATTTAAAAATTACAAAAATGGATATAAAAAAAAAGGAACTTTTATTTAAAAATTATAAAAATGGATTAAAAAAAAGAATTTTTATTTAAAAATTACAAAAATGGATAAAAAAAGGAACTTTTATTTAAAAATTATAAAAATGGATAAAAAAAAGAACTTTTATTTAAAAATTATAAAAATGGATGAAAAAAAGAACTTTTATTTAAAAAATATAATTCATATCGTGATTGAGAGGAAAGTCAAATTTCTAAGAAAGAATAATCAATTCAGTAGTTTGTATTTAATAATTTGAAATATTTTCCTTCATTTAAAAATCTCTAAATGAACCAGAAAACGACATCTCTCCTTTTCCATGAAATCTAATAAATCTTTAACTTATTCATTTTTGTTTTTCACTTTTTCTCCTAAATTTCATCTAACAAATTTCCTGTAAAGATTTTAACTGAGTTCTGAAAACTTTTTTATCCCAAGTGAAGGCGGACGCTTTCGATGAGATAAGATAGGAAGAAGAAAAGAAAAGAAAGAAGGGGGAATCTTTAAAGCCGCTGCCAATGTGGCAACCCCGCTCTTACCGGTGAATTTCCCTTTCCCTACCTACAAGATTTGGAGCCTTCGAAACCAGCAACCCCATTCAGGGTTTTTCTTACCCGAGCCAGACAAGTTTTAGAAAAAACGGCCGGAACCCCAATAAAACGTCCGTATTTTTTTTTTTTTTTTTTTTTTTTTTTTTTTTTTTTTTTTTAATGAGCATTTTATTTATTTGGCGATTTATCCCGGTTGACAACGAAATAAAATTTCAAAAAATGCTTCTTTATGTCAAATACTTTTTCAAGGCAAAAATATTTCATGTTGAACTTGTTTATTTTATTTTATTTTTTTTAATTATTTAAGTAATTTTAGTTTTGTCAGTTTTAGTTCGTGTTAACCATAGTTTTGTCATACATAATGAAAGTTAACTATTAAATTTTATGAACTAAGTTTAAATAAATTAATTTAATTTAAGTTGTTTCAGTCCCAAAATTAAATCCAATTGAATAATGTAGATTCAATTCTATTGTTACGGAAACGAAAACTTCTCCGATATCTAAATGTATTTACTGCAGCATTCTTCATATGGCCTTTATTTTGGAATACGCTTAAATAGATGAAAAAATATTTTTCTATATGAAAATATTTTTAAAGTGATAAAATTAAATACTAATTACAGCAACAAGCAACATAAATATATAATAGAAAAAAAATAGAGATATTAAACTCTCTTATTGTTTAAGTTTAAATTCATTAATATCATTCATATTCATTCTAAAATTCTACTAAGAAGCAATTTCCAGTTACGTTAAAATCGTTTGCTTTTTAGAGAGGAAAGAGCTGCAGGCCAATTCTATGTGATACTTTCGTCTTTTCACGCCAAATACTCGAAAGTATTTTTTTTTTTTTATTTATTTTTTTTATAGACTTTCTACTGTAATTTCGCCGTTAAATTCAACTAAACTTTTATGACATACATAGTTTAATTAGTATTTTTTTTTTTTTTTTTTTTCAAAATATTCTACCAATATGAAGACCTTCCTTGTGTGATCGATTTTATGGAGGTCTCCATATGATGTAGTTAAAACTTTTCTATCTCCGGGAAATACGTAATTCATTATTAAAATCAAAATTAATTGTATATTTTTTTGCAAAATTGACCGATCCTACATCGGCGGATTGAATATATATTGCAACCCTGTTTACAGCGTCATCTTTAAATTAGCAAATCTACTTTATAAATGTAACTTAGCATTTTTATTTATAAATATATTTTAAAAGAGAAACACATCTGTATGTAACGCTGACATCATTTTGATGGTGGCAACAATTTTTGCAGCAATTTTTAGGTGCGTTCGTAATTATGTAAATACGTAACACCTATAGTCGTCATTCAGTCCATCTGTCTGTCAGCATATAATACAGCAAAAATTATCCAAATAAATTGTTGAAATTTAAAATATGTGATTGTTGCATAATTGTGCTGAGTCATTTTGAGATTTTTTAAAAAAATCGGATATATAGTTTAATTATAGGGAAATCTAAAGTATTGCGATAAATTACGGCCACGCGACAAAATAGTTTCAAACGCATTTTAAAGACGTTTCTCTCTTCCGAACAAAATAAAATTGATATGAATCTATGAAATATATTCTCAAATATATATTCTATACTATCTGTGGCGCAAGGAAAATTTCTTATTTATTTCCACATCAACACAAACGTATTCCAATAAGTCATGGTATAAAAAAGAAACTTTTTTTTTTTTTTTTTTTTTTTTTTTTTTTGAGGAGGGTTCCCATTTTATGAAACAGATATACATTGCTAATGTTTACTGTAAGTTACTTTTTGTATAATAGAAAGCAAATAGCATTTACAGGGACACACAAATGATTTCGGCTTCTACACTATATGGCCAAAGTTGACCAGCCACTTATAATTTTAGACGTTTTGTTAAACATCTAGAAAAATACATGAGGAATTATCCTGAAAAGTACATAAACATAATAGTACAGTTCATATATTTCTGCGAAGATTCTTTCACGAAATCCCATTTTTAGTCGTCAACAAATTAAAATGAACGAAAATCTTTTGGATAACCATATCAAAAATATTGTAGCAAAAACACCTAAACTGCAGGTTATTCTTAAGTGTATCATTGTAATAAACTGTGTTTGTTTTTACTTAGAGAAATTAAGGTTTTAATAAAAACAGTTCCCAAATTTTGCCAAGATTTTTGCTTATAATTTGCAGAATTCTTAATATAAAAAATATTTTTTTTTTCAGAAAATATGACAAACAGTATTATTTAATTTTTATACCGTCGTATAGGGAAAAAATGTACTTTTAAATGCAATTTGTTTGGAAGCTGTATCTCAGTTTGTTTCTGAATTAATAATTTTTTGTGGGTTTTTTTTATACTTTTTTGTCATTGTAACAACAAAGATATTACATATCTGAACATTAAACATAGATCAATCAGAAAACCAATAAAATCCAGAGATAATTTCAGATATGCTTGAGATATCGCTATTCTTGACCAACAGAAACAATAATTTTTAAATGGTTAAAAATATAAGACCTCCCCCCCCCCAAAAAAAAAAAAAAATAATAATAATAATAGTTTGAATTTGCGATTGTGTACAATTCCATACTCTAGTCATATCCATAAGTAATTTTCAACTCGTATTTAGTAAAAATTTAAAATACAACTTGTTTCATAAAACAGTGCAATGCTCAGTAATTGAGTACTCCCAAAAAATAATTCTTCCTTAATATCGTAACTGTCGACTTTGCTCCAGACTATGCCATGTTGTCGCGTTCTAATGGCCGCTGTCATCTACAGCGTAGCCTCTTCGCATCAAACTTTCATGGAATTCGTAATGGAGGAAGCCATCACCTCCAATTGGTAAAGGAAAGTTTTGTTGTTCAGTTCCTTCTTCTCTTCTTTTGTTTTCCCCTTTTCTTCTACTGATTTATTGGTTGGACTTGTTGTGGCAGCAAGGATAATTATTCCCTGAATGTGATTTTCTTTGGATGCCACTAGCATCAGGTGGGAACTAAAGATAAATAAAAAAAGATAAGAAAAGAAAGGGGAAATTGGCAATAATTTTCAAAGGTGCAGGTCAGGAAAAAAAAAAAAAGAAAAAGAAAAAGTCGTAAACATCTCTTTACTATTTCTGTCACAAAAATTTATAATAATAATAATAATAAATAATATTAACTAGAACTATAAATAACGACAGTAACAAGAACAATTATAATAAATAATAACAAACTTTAACATCAATAATAATAGCAGCAGCAATAATAATAATAATAATAATAATAATAATAATAATAATAATAATAATAATAATAATAATAATAATAATAACATAGAAAACAAACAGGAATAATCTCTAATTTTAATTCCTGTTTTGAAAGTTGTATAAATCGATTGCCTGCAAGAAAAGTGATACATCTCAACAAAAGTAAATTTCACAGGAGAGGCAAAAGAAAAATTGTATGATTGTACTGTAACATGAAAATATAGAACTTAGTTCTGCATGCAGGAGCATAAACGTACATAAAAGCGTAAAACCCTTAAGGTTGTTCTCAAGTGCTCCGCTCAACAAGCGCAAAATGTTTTGATACATTTACAAATTCATTTTTCAACGGAAAGATATAAAATTGGAAAGCCTGACTATGGAAGCGATTTCGAATCGAACTTAATTTTCCATTTTATGATAATTAAATTACCTATCCAGTTCTAAGTTATTTTGATCACGTGATCACCCGTTTTTCTCCTGCTTTTCGACCGGTTTTTCTGCTTTCGTCTGTAAATGTGTTGAAAAATGTCAACTTTGAAGGCTTGTTATAAAAAATCCATTGCGTTTTTTTTTTTTTTTTTTTTTTTTTTTTTTTTAGCATAAAATTGAATGCAATTAGACAGTTTATAAATAACAACACCTGCTAGTTTCATGCATTTCCTAACAAACATAAATCAAAACTTATGTCACAAAGTTGCCCTTTTTTGATTTAAGAACACCCTTAAGTACGATGAGGTTTGGTGGTTTGAGTAATTTTACCTTCCTATAAAATTCACCTCTTTTTTGTTTGTTTCCGCAAGTTGCAAGACACCTATCACAGACTTATTATTGGAAAAAAAAATAACATGAATTTTTGCGAGATGTGTCACTTTTCTTGCGGGCAAAATTACAATTTATTTACAGGATATCACCACCCTCTTCAAATTTGATACAATAGCAAAATTACACCCCCATTCTTCTAATATAAATACAAACGTTTGCAATATATTCTAAGATTAATTTTAAAATTGCCCAGTTTGTGCTACACAGGTTGCTGATGTATTTATGCCTCTGTAGTTAAGAAACTCTAAATTCTTCCCAAAGAGTTTGAATAGTTATTTTGGATTATAATGATAGACATTTCGTAAATAAAATAAAGAAAAAATAGTATTAAAATTTTTTCTAGTAAGAACTCCAATTTTCTCACTTATAAAAACAGATTTGGCAACACAGAATACGACTTGTATAATGATAATTATAAAAGCTATTAACTATTTATAAAAAGTCGTTTCAAGTGCCCTAAATCCGTTACTTATATCTATTTCCAAAAATAAATTCTTTACTATTATTATAATAAATTTTTCCTATGGTAAGTTCAAAAGAATTTCTATTAAATTTTTTCTGTACTTGGATGGAATGAAAAATACGAGTTATATTTAAATTTACATTAATTGTAGTTAAATCAAATTCATTCTTTATTCCATTCCTATATATTAACCTATGACCTATCTCTATAACGTATTTTTTATGATTTCGGCTTGTCTGTTCTCTGTCCGCGCTCTAAGTCTCGTAAATATGGTGAGACTGTCATGAAACTTTTCGACATTATTTACGTTAACCCTAGAACGAACCCTATTTCAAATGGCGTCTCTAGCACAGTTAGTTAATTTACAGGGAGAGTTCAAAGTTTTCTGTTACATTACAGCCTATGGGAGTAAATCGTTTCAAATGAATTTTAAAACTGTGAAAGACATTAAAATTTGCATAAATTAACGAAGTGCACTAACATATGTATTACGCAAAATATGCGGTGAAAAGAATAGTTATTATTCATGGATAGGGCCACACAAAAGAATTCCAATACATAATAGTAAAAGGAGGATTGTTTGTTTGCGACATAATTTTTATTATATTAAACTATTTCATGCATAATAAAATTGATATACGTCATTGAGACTTAATATAAATTATTTCATGCTTAATACGAAGTGCATAGCATTTACAGAGACACACAAAAGATTTTAGATAGTATATTCTGTCCGATGTACTGTATATTAGTGATGATGACAGGAAATGCATTTTTAATTATGATATGCGCTTTTAAGTTTCATTATATTTAAGTAAACAATATGTTGTGTTGAAATACTATAGTTGATATACAGGACTAAACAAAATAATTTATAAAGGTTACTAAATATGAGCTTAAATTAGCACTATCTGTGATAGATAGTGTCACATCTATAATTTTGACACATCCATTGGGTAAGGAAGAAAAAATATAAATGTACGGAAAAGGAGCTGGCAACCAATAGAATGTATTATTATTATTATAAAGTGTTTAAGGGGACAGATTAAAGCTTAAAAAATGTTTTCAATTGTTTTACAAAGAGAGAGAGAAAAAAAGGTGATGATAAAACATTTTATGCATTGAAAAGCTACGTTTGTAACGGATTATATTCAATCAATTTTTATACGTTTAAAATTTAAAAGTCATTGATTTATAAGAGCCGTTTGAAATTTTGAGTATTGTCAAATTATTGTAATATTCAAAGCTGTTCTGAAACTTATTTTTTCAGTATTTTTCCCTTTTTATCCGCTCAATAACGCGAAACGTTCTAACACAATCAAAAACTAATTGTTTGCAGATAAATGTATGAAATTTAGTGACAGTTGTAAATAAAATATAGTTTCTTTTCTTTCGTAAATGGAATATATTTCGATCTACATTCATTTTCCCTCTAATGAAGAATTTTTTCGATTTATCGCCCCTCGATCGGTTGTTTTGAACTGCTAAAACTTTCTGAATGATTTATTGCTATATTGGGAAAATGGAAAATGCCATTCGATATCTTTATAACGAATAAGAATAGCTGCAGATTTTATGCATTTACGATTGAAAATGATTTCGCGAATTTCAAAATTGTCGATTTGGAATCCAGAACAAACAAATTCAGATACTAAAAAATTCAGTACCAATGTAAAATTATAAAAAGAAGCATTTATTCAGAAAATACTGTCAACGACAGCGATTCGAATCAATTTCAAAGCACAACAATCAGGAAAAAGCTCTTGATCGCAATGTATACTTTACTTCAAAACATTTATAGGCAGGCGAAAATGCTATTCGATTATATGATAGTATGCAATATCTAAAATTTTCACACTTCTGTGTATAAATACTTAATTCGTGTATCTTCTAGAAAAATTCGAGTTGCTCAGCAAAAGATGTTTTTAATTATTTTAATAAAATTTTAACAACAATTAAAAAAAAAAAAAAAAAAAAAAAAAAAAAAAAAAAAAAAAAAAAAAAAAACTTTTCGCATAAGAGCAGATGATTTTATACAAAATATTGTCAAAGATAGCAATTAAAATCAATTTAAAGACACAACAATCAAAAAGGAGGTTTTTTTTTTAGAATAATTTAGATTTAAATAATTTAAAGGAAAACAAAAATTTATTTTCATTTATAAAATAGAATATCTTCAAATTTTATATTTTTGTGTACAAATATCACTTTGTGAATGTTCTAGAAAAATTTGAGTTCTTCAATAGGCGGCTTACTTATTTATTTATTTTTAAAACAATCGTGAGGTTTTTTTTTTCTGAAAGCATAAACTTTCATACTATAAACTTACTATTTTAAAAGCAAATCATCTTATAGAAAATATTGTCAAAGATGGCGATTTGAATCAATTTAAATACACAACATTCATGAAAGAATTATTCGTCGAAATACAGCTCAATATTAAAAAAATTTAACGAAAAACAAAAATTCTCTGCTATTATAAAAAAAAAAAAAAAAAAAAAAAGTCTGGAAATTTAATAATTTTGTGTAATAAATATCACTCTGTGGATGTTCTAGGAAAATCTTAGTTCTTCATCATAGAATTTACGTATACATTTCTTTTTAAAACATTTTTACGAAGGTAGTTTTTCTTCTGAAAATATACATTTTTACTATAAAAGTAAATCATTTTATCGATAATAAAGTCAAAGATAGTGTTTCGAATCAATTTTAACACACGCATTCAGGAAAGAAGTCTTTAACTGAATGTAAGAGAGATTTAAAATATTTCTAGCAAAAAAAAATTCTTCTCGGTTATAAAACAAAATGCATAGAAATTTCATACTTTTTTGTATAAATGTCGTGGATGTTCTATGGAAATTCGAGTTGTGCAGCAGACGATTTAACTGACCCTTGCTGAATATGTTGTAACTCAAGATTAAAAATATATATAGAAAAACAAAAATTCTCAGTTATAAAATAAAATGCCCAGAAATTTCATACTTTTGTGTATAAATATTACTTCATGAATGTTCTAGAAAAATTTGAGTTCTTCAGCAGACGATTTATTTATTTATTTATTTATTTATTTAAAAAAATCTTATAAAGATTTTTTTTCTTCTGAAAACATAAACTTTTATTATAAAAGTAAATTATCTTATAGAAAAAAAAAAAAGATAGTGATTCGAGTGAATTTCAACGCATTCAGGAAAGAGTTCATCAACGGAATATATTACAACTCAAGATTAAAAGTATTTATAGAAAAACGAAAAAATTTATTTAAAGGTAAAATGTCTTAAAATTTCATACTTTTGTTTATAAATATTACTTCGTGGAGATTCTATAAATGTTCGAGTTTTATTTATTTTTATTTCCCCAAAAACATAACAATTTTTGATTTATTTTTGTTAATATCACTTTTGTGTATAATTATTCTTGTATGTTCTATAGAAATTCAAGTTCTGCAGTTAATTAATTTTTTTTTTTTTTTTGACAATCTTAGATTTTTTTTCTGAAAACATTTTTATTTATTTGGAACACAATTTATTTAAATTTGAAACACAAATTTATTTAAAGGTAAAATGCCTTGAAATTTCATACTTTTGTGTATAAATATTACTTCCTGGATGTTCTATAAGTATTCGAGTTGTTCAGAGGGCGATTTACTTATTTTTATTTCCCTTAAAAACATAAAAATTTTTGATTTATTTTTGCATTTTGGGATTTTTTTTTTCCTTGCATTACTTTTTTTAATCTTGTTTTACAAACTCTTTCTTTTACTTTTTTCATAAAAAGAAGATTGTTTCTATTAAACCTTGCATTAAATTGAAATAGTTCGTTCTAAGTTAATCAAATAATGTTATTAAAATAAAGATTTAAAATTCTTACACAGAATCTTCAAAAAATATACAAAAAAGAAATTTTAAATTGATTTCTATAGAAAAAGAAAACTTATAAAAAAGATTTTTTCTGTTTTTAATGCTTACTTTCACTAATTCAACTTACAGCTAGATTAGCTTAATCCACACTAAAATTGGTTTCATTTGCAGGGGACAAAAAAACAATTATTCCTCGAACAGGAAGAAAAAAATATTCCAAAATACTTAAAACTAATACTTATTAAAGTGGAGGAAAATCGAATTCTATACCACTCACGCCACTTAACGCCTCGAATTGAAAGCAATTCACTGGAAAAAGAAGAAAAAAAAATTACGAAATACGGGGAAAAAAAAAATGCATATTCGACAGCTAAGATAGAGAGAGAATGAGAGACCTAGAAGTATCAACTGGTATCGACTCTTTTGTGAAAAGGATGCCTCCGCAATTAAAACAAAAGAGATAGAGGGATGGGTACGTCCCGGAAAGAATCGGTGCCGTTAAAAGTTTTCTTTGCTGATGATACTAGTAATAGGTGGGCTCCATTAATGAGCCGCATACTTGTCGGAAAACAATTAAAGCTTCCAACGGAAGAAAATTATAAAATCTGGAGGACATTAGAAAGGTGGGTGCTCCTAAATTGCCTTTGTTTAGGGAACTATTAGCATAAGCTAATGGGCACGCATACCCCCCAAAAAAGATGAAAACGGTATTTATTTTATTGTGCGGTAAGTGAGCTACCGGCCGACCACCCTCCCAGCTTTTCCTTTTCATTGTTTTGCTCGGTATTAACTCTTTGTGTCCGCTTTCAAATTCAGGAGAAGGGGGGAATGTCGCTGAAAATTTTGTTCTTTTTCCCGAAGAGCATTATAAGCGAAGATGATGCGCTCCCGCTAATTCAGCAGAAGTTTTGTGGAAGAGATATTTTTGAATAGGGAAGGAATTTTCCCTTCTGGTTTCTGTTTAATGATTTGATTTGTGGAATCCAAATTAACTTTTCCTCTCTCCCTCTCTCTTTCTTAAAACTGAATGAGAATGAATAATAGAGCAGTACACACGCACGCATAAAGGTTTGTGAAATTTAAATTCAGGACTGGCAACACAGAAAAAGAAAGAAATGCAGTAGTGGGTGAAGTTAAGCTGTGCTCGTGTCTGCGGTCCTGCAGTTTCGTTGTAGTGTAATAGATAACGTTTTAAAGAGAAAAATACGATGAATAAAGATGAGCGAATGAATATTAATAAGGTAATTAAATTAACATTAATTAGACATGCAAACACTTTTGACGCATAATTGAGCATTTTTCTTAGTCTGTTCTGGAGTCACGAATATGTCTTTCTGAGAATTTATTATGTTTAATTTTAAATCTGTTTTTCTTAATACAATTATCATATTATATTTAGAAATGAAAGTAACTATGTGACTTTCAAAAACGGATAGTAGTTCATGTATATATACATATATATTATATATATATATATATATATATATATATATATATATATATATATATATATATATATATATATCTTACCTTTTAATAACAACCCAAGCATATTTTCCAATTTCTGAAGAATTGGAAAATATGCTAAAAGATCTGGCATAAGGTAGCATTAATGTGGGATTAAAAATAAATTTGGAAAAGACTAGGGTGATGTTCAATTCATATATATCAAAAAAAGAAATTGTCTACAAGAGCACTGAGATTAAAGAAGTGCAAAGTTATGTATACCTTGGACAGGAAATATCATCGGATAATAGTGTCATGAATGAAACCAATGGAATAATAAGAAATGGGGGGCGTGCTTCTGTGAAGAGCATTATTATATGCTAATATGCTTCTTAGAGTAATAAGAGTAATATGCTTCTTTGTTTGAAAAGAAAAGTGTTTAATCAATGTATTTTACCTGAACTAACTTACGAAGCAGAAATATGGACACTGACAAAACGGATGATACAAAGACTACAAACAGCATAGAGAAATGTGGAAAGATGTATGCTAGGCATAACTAGAAAAGACAGAAAGAGGATAACCTGGATAAGAAATCAGACAAAGGTGTTTGACATCCTTGAAAGAATTAAACGGCTAAAATGGAAATGAGCTGGGCACATTGCAAGAAGACAAGATAATAGATAGAGCACAAATATACTAGAGTGGTATCCCACAGATGTAAAACGACCAAGAAGACGACCTCAGATAAGGTGTAGTGACGAAATTAGAAAAGTGGCCGGTGTAAATTGGATGACGAAAGCACTAGACAGGAAACATTGGAAAAATCTGGGGGAGACCTATATCCAGCAGTGTATCTAAAATGGTTGATTATGATGAGGATGATGATGATATATCTACATCTTACCTTGAAAAGTAACGTTAGGTGCATTTTTTTATTTTTCCGAAATAAATATTACTTTTTCATCTATTATTCATGGGTCTGAAACTGCACTTTTTAACTGAAGCAAAAATTAAAAAAAAAAAAAATGAAATATGCACTGAAAAAAAATATGTACCGCCTTCATCTAGAATGAATAAGTAGACCTTTTCTAAATCTCTAAACTAGAAATATAGATGTCAGAGTTATGCGAATAATTCTAATAGATAAACCGTATTGATGAAATGATCGAGAATTTCTAATCTGTAGTTTTATAGATGACAAAACTAAATTTTACAAATTATAACTACTACGAATCGTTTGAACTGCGAGAAAAAATCGCTTTGATTTCTGGAATCGATTCATTAGCTGAAATTCTAGCTACTGTAACATTTTTCTTGTGTTCGCATTTATTTGCAGAGATTGTTATATAAGTTTAACAACAATAATAAAGGGAAATTCTCAACAATATGTATAGATAAATCAACGAGAATTTACGAGAATTTTAAAACTGTTGGGTTGCTTTCTGTTTTAAAAAAATAACTACTTTAAAAATTTAAACCTTTCTTAATTTGTTTATCATCTATATCAGTATAATTATTGTTATATTTGACAAAAAAGGGAGACTGGAGCTTTTTATTAAACTTGATCTATTTTAAAACAAAAAAAATCGGATATTTTAATTAGAAAACTCTTGTAAAAATATTGCAGCATACGAACATCTGTTCTTATGAACAGATGAGGGTGAAAAATCACCTGTCCCAGTCGCAGACGATATGAAAAATGACTTTCGAATAAGCAGAAAGTTTGTTGAATAGAATGCCTGTCTCATGAGCTGTATCGTCAATCTTGATTTAAAAATTTAACTAAAAAATTTCTCAAGAGTCCTTAAAAGTGTGATTTAGATTAAATATGCGTCTGAGAAAACTAAAATAGCTGTGCCGTGTTAAAAAGGATTTATGTCATTGTTATTTTAGTTATTATCAGAACGTATACATTTGTTCGTCCTTTATTCTTTGTGAATGTGGATTACATAAAAAAAGGTAGAAAAAGGTGTTATTTTTTTCTCATGCTTTTCTTTAAATTTTATGATTTTATTCAAATAAATAACTGCAATCCAACGATAGAAAGCAATTATATCAATTACATTTTGATAACATTTGTTTACTTGTAAAATACCATTCGTTAAAATCACATTTTCTAAAATTTTAAAACGATGCGGAAAAATTTAATAGTTAAAGTTTAATAATATTAGCAAACATTTAAAGGTATTTAAATTACTAATTAAAAAAGTTATCTTATAGAATATAACTGTTTGAAAGTTTAAATTTTAAATTTTATATTTACAAAGGGGAGTTTTCAAAGTAATTTTTAAGTCTGAAATCATTAAAAAATGAAAATACAGAAGTTGTGCAACCAGTAATAATTTAAATTTTATTTTACTGAAAGATTTTAATTAAAAAAATAATGTATATACTTGGAAGAATGAAACTAAAATGAATTAATGACTGAATGATGCTAGTTTATTATTTTTTTATTTATTTATTCTGAATTCTAATTCTACTTTCCGACCCATCTGGTAGGCCTAGAGTTATAATGAGGCTTGCTATTTATAATTATTCTCTAATCCTGTAAATATAATAACAATAATATACCAGTGTGTGTTTCTATTTTGTGTTTATGGTCTGAATTTTTATACTTTATTTACATTTAAAAAATATTAACGTGATTATTTAATACTTAAAAATTGAGAATATTGATGTGAAGTATGTAATTTTCTACTTATTGCAAATTTGAAAAAAAATCATTTGTTAGTTTTATGTTTGAAATAATTTTTTACATGTTTAAAATTACTTATTCTAACATTCGAGTAAATGTTTGCCTTTTCAACGTTATATAGCATTTAAAATAATTATTTAATTTAAACACTGCTTCTTTTAGCATGTTTATCATATATTTTGCTATAAAACTATGCTTTTTCATATATTTACATAAGATATTTTTCTAAATATAAGCAGTGAAAATCGAAAATTTATAATAAATTCAATTATAGAAGCAGCAGTGGTTTTTTTTTTACTTTGTTTTTAGAATAGAACGATAGATGACAAATCAGTGTATAATTTAGAATCGAAATATTTTAACTTTTTTTTTAGGTAGTTTTGTGTTCTAGCAGAAACCGAGGGTGCATTGTCAAATTGAGATATATGGTCCAGTTGTAATCATACAAGACGTATGATTACAACTGGATAGTATGGACGTATGATATGTATAAAACATGTACTTATATATAGTATACCGGTATATATAAATAAGGTGTTCAGAAGTGAATCCGATTAACTCCATTTTTTCATAGAAATTCATGTAAAGACATGTTTAAACTTTTCTATGTATCTATAATGTGCTTATGAATTACCTTTCATTATAAAACAATTAATCAACGTATAATCAAAATATGGTGAAAAAAATAGTAGTTTTTTAATAGATAAATAACTATAAATGTTTAAAATAAGCGTTTTTAGTTGATGGAATTAATCGAATTGACTTCTGAACACTTCATGTGTGTGTGTGTACATATATATATATATATAGGACATATATTAATGTATTTATATGTAACATATATGGCACAAAAGAAGTAAACGATAGGGGAGAGTGGGGATACTTGAGCATAGGGGATACTTGAGCCACCCCTATTATCTCTACAGTTGGTTAATTTTTCTTTCTAAAACTGGCAATACGGTAACATATTTATAGTTATGAACATGTAAAAGAGAGATCACACACCTTGGTACCATTTTGAAAGTATAGTGATTACTAGTTGTTTTTCCCCTATCTGAAGTAAATATTTAGGTGCATGGTTTTTTAATTTTTTTGTAGTCAAAGTTTTGTTTAAAGTTGCAACTATATACATAAATTTAATAGTATAATTTCAATTGTATTTTGAATCTAAAATAGTTCTAATAGCTCCATGCTTTATTTAGTCAAACTCTGATAAACAAAAATAGTGGTAGTGGGGATACTTGCGCCAGTGAGATTGGGGATACTTGAGCCATGGCTTAACCATCTCCACTAGGAAATTAGACATGAGTGAAACAAACAAAAAATAAAATTACATCCTTATATTCACTAATAGATTTTTTCTGGATAAAAGGGAGAATAATTTTTCTTTTTTTTTTTTTTTTTCTTAAAAAAAATAACAACCTAAAAAAATGTTTAAAAATGCATATTTTTTTAATGAAAAATATCCATTTTATTTTTCATTTTGACTAACAAAATAGCCTGTCGAGATAAATGTAAACATAGTTTTCACTTTAAATTTTATCACATTAAAATACCTTTTGTAAACTGTTTTACAGGTTATAATCTCTAATACTTTAATTAGTTAGGACCAACATATTAAAAAAAATTTTAATATAATATATTAAGATTATTATTTTATATTGAAATTGTGACCTCTGTTACTGTATTTTTTTAACTAAGAAAATTGAAGAGGAATAGGTAAAAAGAGCGCACAAAAAACAAGAAAAGCAACAGAAATCACAGTTCAAACTTACCTGCATGGAGCCAAAGGTGAAAAAAAAAATCTTTTCCTGTGAAATCAAAAAAGTGTTTGAAATAGTAGAATGATACATCTGGCTCGGATTCCGATAGCTACTCAATTAAAAGCATGAGTTCGACAATACCATTAGAGGAAAATTCTGTCAGTGATGGTGATGATATCAAAAGAAAACCTTCTATTGATCATTGGTTACTAATAAAATACGCCGGAAATAAAACTGTGAAAAGATTTGTTGGACAAGTGCTTAATATTTTGAAAATGAAATTTGCCCGAAGAATTGCAGTTTCCAAATTTAAATGGCTGACAACTGAGAATGTTTCTACCATCTGAAATGATCCTTCGACCACCAGTTCTAACGACTAAAAATGATCGTATTACTATCTTTGTTTTCTCAATTGGTTTTGATGGACTTTATGTATCATAATTTATCATTCTGTAAATGTTTGTGCAAAAATAAAGCGAAAAAAATTACTTTTGTGGGTATTTTTCCGTACTGGCTCAAGTATCCCTTCACCATGGCTCAAGTATCCCCCTCATGGGGATACTTGAGCCACGATGTAAAACAAAAAGTAAACATTTATTAGGCATAGAAAAATAGTTCAAAATTAATTGAAAGTGGTTTTCAGTTGAAAATAAATTATCAAATTTTCATTTTCAATGTTTTATTTTCTTCTAAGAAATTATAACAAATTAAAAAAATTAAAATGCAAAAAATGGCTCAAGTATCCCCATCTTCCCCTACATATATAATGACGTGGCACATAACAGTGTTTGGAGTGATTCATATCATATATATATATACATATACATACAAATTTCGGGATGATCTTGCCGAGATCATAACTTTAATCTTGTCGTAATTAAATTTATAGAGAATATTATAACAAAAAAGTAGCATATATTATGTGTCTCAAGTTGTCTGAATTAACGTGTGTTTATTGTATTATTTAGAAATTTATATACATTTTATAGTAAACTTTATTGTGCTATTAAAACAATAAAATATAATTAGTTAATATCGAATTTTCTATCACTCTTTTTCTAATTGTTGTGTAGCTGAAAGTATCACCAGTGACACAGAACTCGTAATACGTATATTGAATGAGATAAATTAATTTCATTCTGTCTCTCTATAGTTTAAAAAATAATATTGTATAAAGCAGGATATTATTTTTATGTAAATTTATTTCGATAATGCTTCAAGAATTAAACGGAAATGTTTCTTTAGTAACAATAACTTGTGAAATATGCGATTTTTTAAAGGCAATAAATAACAAATATATAATTTTCAAAAAATTGTGTCAAATCGAATTTTTAACATTTCCAGTTATGACCATGCTTTCTGCTTCAGGATATCATATTTTGTAGTTAATGTGTCTTTAAATTCTAGTTCTAATACCTTTCTTAGAAAGTCAGGGAACTAGAAATTCTGATTTATGAAACCAGAAGTTGTTGTTATGAAATGTAGCCTTTTTGAAAATCTAGCTCAAAGCCCGTATTTTTCTAGTTCTGGGAACAAGAAAATTTTGGTCTACTCAATCAGAATATTGACTAGAACGCGCTAGCCAAGGGAACTAGAATTTATAAGGATGACATGGAACTATTTTTTCTAGAGCCACAATTTATTTTCTAGATGCCAAAGGCAGATTTTTTTTTCAGTGTGGAACACGAAGAAATTGGTCGAACAAAACTTTCGTTTATCTTATACATGTTAAAACATCATAATTCTCTATCACAATGCCAAAAAAATGAGCCTACTTCATTCAAATAAAAAGACCCATTATCTTACAAAAGAAATTTATAAAGATATCTTAATTGCATTTTAATAATTTTAAATTATATATATATATATATATATATATATATATATACTGAATGGCTGAGATTGATCTATCTGTATGCAGGCCGTTTTTTACTTTCTGAATTCGTTTACAGATACTTTTTGAGGATGCTTTCATTTTCGGAATCGATTTGGAAATTGAAAGCATTCTCATAAAAAATATCTGCAACCAAAATCGAAAAAGAAAAAAATGGCCTGCATTCATATCAATCTCTGCTATCCAATATAAATAAATAAATAAATAAATAAATAAATAAATAAATAAAATAAAATAAAATAAAATATTAATAATTTAAAAACAGTGAAAAGCAACCGAAATATCTTTATGAATTTCTTCCATAGTATTAGCATTTATACGAACAGGTCTTTTTATTTGATTGAAGTAGAACCCCTCTGAATTGATTGAACCCCTTAAATGGCAATCTATGCCCATCATGAGGATTGTAAGAAGATACACTGTTCAAATTTTGCAGCAAACTTCCCAGCCATGATTCATTTGACTGTCTTCATTGAAAACGGTTTCAGTTAACTGTCATTTAACTGTATCCTGACCATTTTACTGCCCATCTTACTGTCAGAAAACAGTTAAATTACTATTATGTAGCCATTTTCGGAAAAGAACGGTGGAATGACTGGACAGTTTGCTGTTGGGCGAGTCAAACCATAACATAATGAGCTTCAATTTTTATTAAGATGTACCTGAATATGAAGTTTGTTCAAAATTCACGCACTGGTTCCTGAGATAAAGCTATGACAGTAATTATATAAAATGCAGCATTACAGCACCAACTGTTTGACGATTTACACAAAACGTAATCAGAATCGATTCATATCAAGGACTAAAACTGAATATGAAGTTTCTTGAAAATCCATGCATTAGTTTTTGAGATAGAGTTTTTGCAGAAATCCTACAAAGTCTCATAGCAGTGCCTTTGTTGGGCGATGTATACCAACTATTTATAAGCACCAGTTAATATCAAGGTCTAACTGAATCTAAAGTTTTGAGAAACTCCATGCTTTAGTTCTTAAGAAAAAGTGCTTATAAAATTCTTGTCACATACAGACAGACTCACGGGCAAAGTGAGAAATAGACATTTTCCAAAAACCAAGAAATCGTGTTGAAGACCTTTTAAAACACATAAATTTGTCTAAAATTGGAATTTAAAACACATAAATTTGTCTAAAATTGGAAGTCAAAATTTCTCATGAATCCAATACTCTTTTCTTGAAAACATATAAGAAAAAAAAAATGCATGAGGCATAGATTATAAAACAGATTCCAACATTTCTAGAACGAAATTTCATTATATAAGATAAAAGAAGATATCAAGGTAAAAGAAGTAAAAGTACAGAAAATACATAACGGGTTTAGAAACCCAATTTCTGCAATTACTGTCCATAGTCGGAAATGTATTTAAATACTTTTGTGCAGTTCCGTACATGATCAATAGGTTATATAGATTTCTTATACGCGCCATATAGTAACAACCTACACTGATCACTCGGAGATGATTGAATGCTACCTAATCGTGTAGGAGAAATCTTTGTAGATTTCTCCTTTATAACTAGTATTCCTTTATACTTTGTTTTATAACTAGTTTTTCAAACATACTAAGGTTCATACATAAAATATGTGATCTGTAGAACATTATAATTAGGTTGACCAGTTGGTTGATTGACATCTTCCATCTCTATACTTCATGAATAGTGGAAAATTAAGAGACTGATTCTCTTTTTCATTTTCAAAGTCTAATGACCTTATGTTCGGGATCCTTTTATATCTCATGTCTTTAAATCATAACCAAAGAGTTAATTAATACACCTACTTCTCTATCATTATTTTTTTTTTCAAAAATAGAATATTCAAAAGAAAAAAAAAAAACTCGAGTGAAAATTAACTGATGAAGTAAATATGATACGTACGCAATTCAATTTCTTGAATTTTTATACGTTTTAGTTTGTGTGAAATAATGAAATAACGACATACCTTTAAAATGAAATCTCAGACATATAAATGAAAAGTAAAACAAAAGAACGTAATAGAGCTGAAATTTACAGCAGAGTGGGATAAATTGTTAAGACAATGCATACAAAATTGACGATATTCCACCTTCCGTAAAATTAGTGTACTAATTGGCAACAAAAAAAGAAAAAAAAAATAGCAGGGTTCTGCTCATTCGAATGAGATGTACCAATCTCATTTAAATTCCGCGAAAGAATCTCGAATAAATTTCAATCGATTCTCATTCTAACGCCACCATTATCGATTTTCATATTGAAAGAGATAATTATAATCACGGGGCGAAAAAGTCTTTTCCAACACCGTACCGCAGTCACACCTCACGGTAACACAGTTCTCTATCCTAATAAATATTCTAATGAGCATTTAACGAGGGCATTACATCGTCGCATCTCCAGTGCCTCAATTCAACCGCAAAGGCATTAAACTCAAAAAATTAAAAAGAAAAAGGGGAAAATACCGGAAAAATAATAAAGAAAAAAAGGAACACTTTCTCCAATATTCGCAAGTTTTCATTTCGTGCCGCAGATGAAGCCATGAATAAAACATGGCCCGCTTTTTACATTTCTCAACTTAGCCTCCGTCGGAATGAAAAATCGGCCATAAATTTCTTCTCTTCACCTACTTGCTTTCCCCTCCCTCCCCTATTTCAAATACCACCCCCTCCTTTTTGAATCTCACTTTTCTCAAGCGCAACTCCGACTACCGCCCCCCCCCCTTCAACTTCCTCTTCAACCTAAATCATAACAAATCACTTTTTCATGCACGTGAAATCGGATAAAATTTCTCGGGATCTGGCTTCTCCCGTTTTTCTTTATAAAAACTGGACTCCTTTATATTTTATTTTCCCAGGTTTTTTTCCCATCCCCCTCTCGGGGAGTGCAGTCAATCATAGCGTAATGATTTGATAGGCGGATAGATCACCGAGCTTTCATCTGGAGATTTGCATATGAATATTTAATGAGGTGTTCTGCGCCCCCCCCCCTTCTCCCCATCTTCTTTCTGTTTTCAACCCCTCCCCCAAGCTTCTTCGCGTCGATCAAAACTTTTCAAAATAGGGACTGAGTACATATTGCTTGCGTTCTTTTGTCGTTCATAAATTCATATTCCTGATACACTTTTACAGAATTCAATAGCGATAATATTGTACTAAATGATGTTATTATAGAATATTTTAATTTAAATATTGAAATAAAATGCCATTTTTTGGTGCTATACATTAAAATCATTCACAAGTGACAAATAAACTGCTATTTTACGAATACGAGCATGAAATATTATCCTCATATTTGTTAATATTTGAAATGCAGCATCGTAGTAAATTAAAATTTTCATGTTCCAACTGTGCTTCAGGAAAATCAAATGAAAGACATGTATTTGGCCGAATTATATTTAAATTGAATTACTTATATACTAGTGTGCAAAAATTAAGAAAAATACTTTCTTAATCTATGTAGCTTCGTCCAAAAGTGCTTCAAGTTAAACACACATCGTGCCATAAGATGCTCAAAATGTAAGAACATTGGAAAAGGGAACAGAGCTTCTGCAAAAGAATACAACAGTAATTTTATTGAAAAAGCTGCTTCAAGCACAACAATACAGAACAGAAATATCTATGTAACAGGTGGCTGGTAAGAAAAAAACAGTCTTTAGTAGGACATGCGATGATCATTGAGTGCGTTGAAGGATTTGCATCGTATATCTATGATGGATACGAGGTTGTATGTTGAGGGATCGCAGCCCATTCCTCTTGTATTGCCAATCGCAGTTTCAGTATCGTTGCTGTTGACTAGTAAAGTGCTTCAAAGCTCCTTCTGAAAATGTCTGACATGTGTACGATTGGATTTAGGCCCGACGACCTTATGGGTTACTCTATGCAATGTATTTCTTTACTCTCTAACATCTGAGCAGCGACCATTGTACAATAAGATCTAGCACTGTCGCTTTTGAGAAGGAGATGAGGACCTATTACATTTCTAAAAAGACAAGCGTGAGGGAGGAGAATCTTGGTGCAGCAGCAGGCACCAGGTATTTAACCTCCTTGAAAGATATGGAGAACAGTAAATTATAAAGCATGATATTGCCCAAACAAAAACTCCGTCACCTCTAAATAAGACCTTTTCAACAATGTTGGAGCTGTGGTTTCGTGTTCGTCGCTCACTCTATATGTCGATACATCCAGCGTCACTAATAAGACTAAAGCGGCTCTCATCCGTAAAGGGAATTTGGCCTCAGTAGTGATGATTTTTTTTCAATTTTGTGTTCATAGAACCACAGAAAAAAGGTATCTCCGATGAACTGGCGTTAAGGCGCAACACTAGTCACAGAAAAAGACCCGGATGATAATGTAAAGTCTAAGGGAGCGTTCTTTTCAAATAACTCGCACAATTTTTTATAATTTTATATGATTTTTTTTCTTTTTTTTTTTTTTGTCAGGATATCTGAGGGCGATCCACAACCGCCTAGTTTTTACTTTTTCAATTTTGGTTTCAGATTTTAAAAAAAATTAAATTTTAAAACTGGTTTAAATTTGTTCTGATATTGAAACTATCATAATATAGAAAATATATAAGCGAAATCATAAAAGTAAAAACTAGTCCGGTTGAAGATCGTCCTCAATTATCCTATGAAAAAAAAAAAAATCATGTAAAAATATTAAAATTTGAATGATATATTTGAAAAGACTGCTCCCATAGACTTTACATTATCATCCGGGTCTTTTTCAGGGACTATTGTGGGGCCTTAATACACACATCGTACTGGTAGTTGTGTAAATAAACTACATTTGTAAAAAAAATATGCTAGTCACAATAAAACTTCACATCGTGAGCCCAGTAAGTTTGTAGCATGTGTTTTGTGGATTCTATTGCTGTTGCCATGGATCTCTTCTCGCCTGAAGTACAAGTTACCAATTGGTTGCTGCCGCGTTTCCTCGTGGACAACTACTATTAAGAACTAGAATAGCGTTTAATGCTTTTTGAAATGTTCTCCAAACTCATGACGAGATAAGTTGCTGTGACTAATCCTGAACTTTTCGCCCACATTAGCCGCACTTCGACCTTTTTCTAACTTCCTAGTGAATCTGTTTCGGATAAAATAATTCAGATGTTATTTACAAAATTGTCTGTTGGGATTATCATACAAAGGCAGCAACTCGAGACCATTCAAACCGATCTACACCGTGCAATAACTTTCACGGAAATGATGAGAGTTCGCCACGAGTACCCTTCACATATCGCCTACACGTATACCTTTTATAACGCCCGCAGTATGACATGTAGATTATAGTCGCACACTCTATATAGTCCAAGAGCCGACAGCACAAAACCCTATGTCATCGAGCACAAGAAAAAAAAACCCTTTATTTTATGGAAGAGTAGTCATAGGAAAATCTAATTATCCATGTCTGCTTGAAGCGAAATGGTGCATAAGCCAAAAATTAATACCACTAGTGGTTCACTCGTATATGCTTGGCATTGTGTTTTCCTGAACTTATTTTTCTGTGTTTTCATATTTTTGATTGTAAGTACAATTATAAATATAATTATTCCATATCAGATTTAACAAGAGTTATTGCAATTTATTGGAATTAAATTAATCTTATGTATGTGTTTGAGCAAATAACATAAATATTTTAAACAGTCAAACTATGCATCAACTAGATTTTTCCCCTTTTATGAATATTTAATTTATCAATGTTATTGCATAAATGAAATAAACAAAATTTTACTAATGCAGAAAAAAACAAATCATACTAAAGACAAAATAAAAATATTACAGATTTATTAATTTAAAATTTCAATTCCAATATTTAAGTATGTAAGTTTCTGTAAATTGAAATTCTTACGCAAGTAGATTCTTAGAAAGATTACTTTCTTTAGCGTAAAATTTTCTATTTACTTATTCAAATGTATTTAAAACAAAGAATTATCTTTTAACCAAAACTGCTTTAAACAAGAAAAACATGAAATAGAAAACACAAAATATGGAGTTTTTCATCGATCTACGAGTAAAGTACTTAAAAGTTAATTTCCTGTTTCCCCTTCTGGTAGGAAGTGAAATATATTTTATAAAGTCTCTTTTTCTGGAATATATATTCCGAATGATAATCTTATTCTACATTATACTCAACGAGAAATGGGAAAATTAGCTTCCATAGCTATATATTCATGGAAGATTTATTGGAGTTGTGGAAAGCTCATTTGCAAATCTCCTTTTAAATTGATATTTTAATATTCAGCACTCACCCTTTACGGAAGATATATCCCCCCTCTTTTCCTCTTTTGCAAAACTGTTATTAAGGCTGAAATACTTTCGGAAACTTTTTCATTTCCATATTAAATTCATTTCTAAAAGTGTATGAAATAATATCGTTTCCAGCGAATAAATATTGACGTTCAAGATGTAAATTCTTCTTTAAGCGTTTGGCAGACGATTATTAAATAGAAAAATCCATTTAATTCCATTAAATAAAATATAATACGCAATTTCTCTTTTTATATGCTTATCTCTTAATTTGTATTCATTTGATTTTGAATATCGTAGTTTATGAATGAAACGATATACTATTTACGAGTTTAAAATCAAAAATTGTTTTATGTGGCTTTATGGATATTAAATTCATTTCTAAAAGTGTATGAAATAATATCGTTTCCAGCTGATAAATATTGACGTTCAAGATGTAAATTTTTCTTTAAGCGTTTAGCAGACGATTATTAAATTGAAAAATCCATTTAATTCCATTAAATAAAATATAATACGCAATTTCTCTTTTTATATGTTTATCTCTTAATTTATATTCATTTGATTTTGAATATCGTATTTTATGAAAGAAACGATATACTATTTACGAGTTTAAAATCAAAAATTGTTTTATGTGGCTTTATGGATATTAAATTCATTTCTAAACGTGTATGAAATAATACCGTTTCCAGCTAATAAATATTGACGTTCACGATGTACATTCTTCTTTAAGCATTTGGCAGACGATTATTAATAGCTAAAACCTTGTGTGGAAATTACAATAATTACAAACAACGTTTAACACACAATACACAAACAATACACCACATACGTATACGTTTCGCGAGCACCAGGGCTCGCTTCCTCAGTGTATAAAATTTAAAATGTTAAAAACAGAAAAACCCCCCAACTGACAGCAAGTCAGAGACCCCCCCCCCCCCAAAAAAAAAAAAAAAAAAAAAATATGTATCTTTCCAAAGAGAGGCTCAAAATGTTTTAGGGGGGGGGGGGGGGCTGAGCCGCCCGTAGCACCCCCTTAGCTACGGCCTTGTGTTGATGTCCTAAAGTGCGTGTCGTGCACTACAAATCGGGCGGGATTCGATGACTCACCTGAGTCATTTTCCACTTATTTTCGTTAAGGATTACGAAAATAGGTAATATTTTCTGGAACCTTAAGGACTTTGTAGTAAAAAAGTTTAAAATGAACCAAAAAGCAGTGATTTGAAAAAAGAAAAAAAAAATCTGCTGAATGATCTCAAACCTCAAAATCTGCTGAATTATGTCATTTCACATTGTTTCAATGCAGCGTCGGCATCAAATTGATAATGCAGCCGTTATATTACATAGCGCGTACATGAAATTAAAATTTAAAAAATGATAATTTTTCAAACATTATGAAATAATAATTGTTTCAAAGAACTAATAGCCTATTATATACTGAAAATGCATCTTAAAATACATATCTTTTATGTATCTATATATTTACCAATCACACTAGGTACTGTAGTAGTTTTTAAAAATGTGGTAATTTCTACGCTCTTTTATTTAAAAAATTAATAAATAAATTAATAAATAAAAGAACGTAGAAATTACCCCATTTTTTAAAACTACTATAATACCTGCTGTGATTGGTAAATATGCAGATATATAATTATAATTACAGGTATTAACAAAATTAAAGATAAAATAGGTTTGTTTCTTATCTATTTTGAATACATAACTTTTTATAAAATTTACTATTACGTCCTATAAAACAATATTTAAAATGAACGATAAAAGACTAAGGGCAGGGGGAAAAAACAATGATTGTGTAGGATATTTTGGTCTTTACTACATTTTAAGATTTAAAAGATAATCTCATTATTTATTTATTTTGGGAAAGATATTCAATTTAACAAGCGGCGTATTATATTCTACTCACAATATCTGTTGAATTATCTCATTTGGCATTGTTTCAATGCGGCGTCCGCATCAAATTGAAAGCTGAATTGATAACGTTTCCCTTAAATTAAATCAAGAGTATATGAAAGTGAATCGGCGAACAATGTATGCCAACTATCAACAGTTTTATTCAATATAAAACTATAGTCTTAACAACCATAGCTAGATTAAATAAATTAACTACATGTGGTCTTTTCAAATGCAATATTCCTTTAATGAAGGAAATGTTCTTAATATGATTACGTGAAAATAGACTTCAATTGTTTAATTTCTTTAGACGTATATGTGTATGTTTGTATATCAGTAAATTCTTCGTTAACACTACATATATCGTTTCAAATGAGTGTAAGGAATTTAAAAAATGATGTAGAATATTTAATTGTGGTGTTTTGACACAATAAAATAATGATAAAATTAAATTTATTTTGTGTACATTATTATGAAAATGAATATAATTTTTATTATAGCACACGTTTATTAATTTTTATTATATTTTAATTACATGTTATTTTTTACTTAATCAACTGCATGTGGTTTTTTCAAGTACAATCTAGCTTTAACGAAGGAAATGTTCTTAATATGATTACGTGAAAATAGACTTCAATTGTTTAATTTCTTTAGACGTATATGTGTATGTTTGTATATCAGTAAATTCTTCGTTAACACTACATATATCGTTTCAAATGAGTGTAAGGAATTTAAAAAATGATGTAGAATATTTAATTGTGGTGTTTTGACACAATAAAATAATGATAAAATTAAATTTATTTTGTGTACATTATTATGAAAATGAATATAATTTTTATTATAGCACACGTTTATTAATTTTTATTATATTTTAATTACATGTTATTTTTTACTTAATCAACTGCATGTGGTTTTTTCAAGTACAATCTAGCTTTAACGAAGGAAATGTTCTTAATATGATTACGTGAAAATAGACTTCAATTGTTTAATTTCATTAGACGACTATGTATTTGTTTCTATATTACTGAAATCGTTAACACTTACATCGTTTCATCTGGGTATAAGGGATTTCAAAAATGATGCAAAATATTCAATTGTGATGTTTTGATACAATAAAATAATAATAAAATTAAGTTAATTTTATGTGTATTATAATGAAAATCAATGTAATTTTTATTATATTACACTTTTATTAATTTTTATTATATTTTAACTACACGTTATTTATTATGTAATCAAATCGCTTCATTTTTAGGTGCGTTCGTAAATATGTAAATACGTAGCACCTATTGTTGTCGCTCAGTCCGTCCGTCTGTCCGTCTGTCTGTCTGTCCGTCTGTCTGTCCGTCCGTCTGTCTGTCCGTCTATCTGTCTGTCTGTCCGCATATAGCAACGCAAAAATTACCCAACCGAATCGTTTGAAATTTAAAATACATAATTATAACATAATTTTGTCGAGTCATTTCAAATTTTATGACAATCGGATGCATAGATCAATTACAGGGACAATCAAAAGAATTCCGTTACATTACGGTCAATGGCGAAAAAAGTTTCAAATGCATTTTAATCGTTTGAAATTTAAAACATATAATTATTGCGTAATTTTATCAAGTCATTTCAAATGTTATGACAATCGGATGTATAGATCAATTACAGGGACAATCAAAAGGATTCCGTTACATTACGGTCAATGGGGAAAAAAGTTTCAAATGCATTTTAATCGTTTGAAATTTAAAACATATAATTATTACGTAATTTTGACGAGTCATTTCTAATGTTGTGAAAGTCGGATGCATAGATCATTTACAGGGACAATCAAAAGTATTCCATTACATTACGGTCAATGGGAAAAATTTTTCAAATGCATTTTAATGATGTTACGCTCATTCGAACATAATAGAATTGGCATGAGTCTATCAAGTATATACTAAAATATGCATTCTGTAACAGTCTGTGATGCAAAGAATTTTTATTATTAAATCACAGGGCCACACAAAAGTATTCCACTACATAATGCTATACAAGGAAACATTGTTTGGGGCATGTTTTAATTATATTCAACTATTTCACATTTTATGAATAAGATATACGTTGCTGAAGTGCAATAAAAATTACTTTCTTTATATTTACAGAAACACAAAGATTTCGACAACTATATTGTATCCGGAGTACGCTCTACTATATCACCAAGTTCTGAATATTTTTAAAACTTCGTTATTGTACGAACACACCTCATTTGCTACGCTTCACGTGCAATTTACAACTTGTTTTTTTAATTGACAGTAACATTAAAGTGTAACATAAATTCATTAACAGTTTTATTCAATGTAAAACTATAGTCTTAACCAAACCTGGATTAAAAAAATTAATTACATGTGGTCTTTTCAAATGCAATCTTTCCTTTAATGAAGAAATGTCCTTAATATGATTATGAGAAAATAGACTTCGATTGTTTAATATCTTTAGATGTCTATGTATTTGTTTCTATATTAGTGAAATCTTCGTTAACACTTAACACGTTTCAACTGGGTTTAAGGGATTTCAAAAATGGTGGCGAACATTGAATTGTGATGTTTTGATGCAATAAAATAATTTAAAAATTATATTAATTTTATATACATCATTATGAAAATCAATATAATTTTTATTGTATTACACTTATTTTAATTTTTATTATATTGTAATTATATATTATTTATTATTTAATTAACTGATGTGGTCTTTTCAAATGCAATCTATAGCTTTAACGAAAAAAATGTTCTTAATGTGATTACGTGAAAATAGACTTCAATTGTTTAATTCTTTTAGACGTATATGCCCGTAAAGCATGGTGACGTCACTGCAACGTCGTTGTGAAGTCACATTGTGACTTTGTGACCATCGATTGTCGATGTGACGTCACGTGACGTCGATGTGAAGTCACAGTGACTAAAATAAGAAGTCGTTATGGCCGTTTTAGAGCTCTTTTGTGACGTTTCACAAAGTGGTCACAATGTGACAAATTTGTGAAAAATGTGTCATTTGTGACTAATTTGACATTAACATTGTGACGAGACTGTGACAAAAGCGACGATATTTAAATTGCCAGAAACATGTTTTTTAAAGTTAATAACATATTTTGAAGGATATTTATAAATTTCTAAAGATTTTTAAGAAAGTCACATCTGAGTCACAATCTGACGTCACTGAGTGGTGGCATTTTGGTCACAGATGTGATGTGACCAAAGTGACTCACAGTGACGTCACTGTGACCTCACTGTGACCATGCATGCTATTAGGGTGTATTTGCTTCTATATAAGTGAAATTTTCGTTACCACTATATCATTTCAACAGTGCGTAAGGGATTCCAAAAATGATAGAGAATTTTCAATTGTAATGTTTTGATACGATAAAATAATGATAAAATTCAATTAACTTTTTGTATATGATTGTGAAAATCAATATAATTTTTACTATATTACTGTAATAATAATTTTTATTAAATACTATTAATTATTTAATCAAATCGCGTCATTTTTTTAAAAATTGAAAATAAAAATAAATGTAACATAAGTTCTCCCATTTGGATTATACATTTTTCATATATTTAAACTAAATGAGACGCAATAAATAACTTTTTTACCTTACGAGCAAAGCGATTACAGTTAAACTAAAACTAGAATGCAGAACATATATATATATTAAATTAGATGAACATTTTTTGTCTGGTTGTTAGTGAAAATGTGAAATAAAGTCCTGCATGGGATTTTGTAAAAAACACCATTTTACCAAAGCTCAAAACGATCAGCTGTCTGTTCGGATTTCCAGAATATCAAGCTTGAATATTATTGGTAACAAAAATCTGAAAATGCCTTATCGAATGTGTTTTTACTACAGTAATTATTAATTTCAATTTGCGTATAATAAGTAAGTGACAAAAAAGTTACAAACTTAAAGATCTAAGAAATAACATAAGCATAAAAAAGTATTTTAAAAAAATCATTATTTGTACTTGATTAAATATTTATGACCATGTAACTTAATGCATAATTTTATATTGAGCATACAAGTTAAGTAATTGATAAAATAACTTATTTAACTGTGAATTTAATTTAAATCTATTTTCAGATACAAATTGGCTACTTTCAGACACATTTCTTAATTTATTTTTTGTCTGCAAATATACCCCATTGGTTGTAATACTTATTCAGAAACTAAGTAATCAAACTTTTTTGTTTGTTTTTACGTGTCTTAAAACTTTTCAAAAAATACTGTCGAAGTTAGCGTTTAAAACGGAGACGACAGCGCAGGTGAAAAGAAAACCACGTTATGAGGCGATAATCACTCATATTAAAGATGTAATTTATATATCAGATTTTTTTTTCTTAAATCTCGATTACATACGACGACCTCAGAAGCCAAAAGGTACAAGTGACAAAAATTCGATTTTGAGTAAATTGAGTTGAAAGATAATTGACGTGAAATTTGAACATCAATAATAAGTGGTTGAAATTGAAATAGGAAACTTCTGGTGGTTTTATTGTGAGCTTTTAAATCTTACCTATATTATAAAGGCCAAATGTATCTGTGTGTAACACATACATCATGTCGCGAATGGCAACATTTTCACATGCAATTCGTTTTTGCAATTTTCTTCACTGCAAATCCTATACTTTTAAACATCGCACATTTTCAGCTTTTACACCATCGTATAGAGAAAAATATGTACTTTTAAATGCAATTTGTTTGAAAACTGTATCGCAATTTACTCTTGATATATTAATTTTTTTATATAGATTTTAGTTCGAATTTTGTAATTGTGGCAACATAAATATACCATTTTCTCTTAAAATTGATAAAAATTGAAATGTGCGCATGTAAATTTTGAGAAGATGAAAATGATGACGGGTTTAGATTTCACGTAAAATTCTATAATCGTGTCAATTTGATTTTTTTTTTTTTTTTTTTTTTTAATCATACGCATTTATATCAAACATAAGAACCTCTATTGATAAGGTCATCTTAATAAATGATCTTTTTTATATATTGCTTTATTATTATATTTTTAAATATGGGATTAAAGTTTAATTTTAATAATTTGGAAACTGAGTTTTATAGAAATAGTATTTTCTTCTTAATTTTAGCTTTAAATAATATTTGTTTGAGAGTTAGACTGGCCATTGTAAGATGCATTTTTACTGTAGCTAATTTTGTAGGTTTGTTATAAATCAATGAAACAGTTCCTTCTTAAACATTTACATTGTCAAAATTCGATGGGTTTCACCTTGTTTCAATAACTGAAAAAAAAAGTAGAGTACAATTTTCTTTAATTTTATAATTAATCATCATTGATTATTATTCTGCAAAAGTGGTTGATCTCTAGAAAGCAGCACATAATTAGAAAGTCATTTATATTTCTTTACCTGAAAAGATAAAAGCATCTTTTCAAAACATCTGTGTATTTAGTTTTTTTTTTTTTTTTTTTTTTTTTTTGTCATTTATACCCCTTGTCTTCTGCGGTCATCATATAGCTTCAATAATAATGCCTGCAAGTTTCACGCTTTTATGCTTAAAAATATTATTCAGAATACGTGTCAGAAAGTTTCGCGTTGTTAAATAGGGATTTTTTTTCACCACATTAAATACGTGTAAAACATTTTCTGGCTGATTTTTTTCATATACTATTGCCTCGATAAATATAAAACTTTAAAATTCGGTTCGTTGCTTGTACGTTTAAGCCACTAATTTTCTTTCATAAAAAACAGTAAATGAATATATACATAAATTGAATGTTTCATACATCTGCATGTCATTCAAGATATTAACAATAAAGATATTATATTGATGTCACTAAAGGCCAATTGATATATGTCACGCTACCCTTTCCCATATTGGACCCTGCCACGTTCGCTGTCCTTTTTCCCATCATAACTGTCACTCAACATCCCAGGTGACGTCATTACTTATTCGTCGCATAGGCAGATGTCGAACACAAAACTCTTATGCCCCCTTCTAGTCACCCTCCCCCCCTCTCCATCTTTCTCTCCTGTTTCCTGAATTATATTCTCCCATCTCACAATTTTATTTGGGGAACATTATCTAATAAGCTTGAACCCCCGAAATTTCTCCCCCCCCCCTCGTACCCCTTGTAAATATAGAAGAGAGATGCTCTTTTTTCTGTACCATCGTGCCTCGGTTAAATATGCATGTACCACCTGTCTTTATCCGAAATTGTAATTTCATCAGATGCTGAGATTTTATGTGCATGCATGCATATACTATTGCAGTTATTGATTAATCGAAGGGAAAAAAGATAGTAAGTTCCATACATTTACATTTTCTGATATGGCAAAAAGATTTTTTGCAAAGAAGGATAAGCGGTTCTTGAATCTTTTTTTCTCGTTCTGCGTTCATCATGGTGATGTATTTTTCAAAATGTCCCTTGATTATCCGAATCCGTATTATGTATTACATACTCGTTTAATCGACTTCATAAAAATATGTATGATAATAACTTATAACCAACTAAACTAAGCTAAGAAACGTTAAAAGTCATAAAAATGCTCTTAAAAACGCATAATATTACGTTAGACTTAATATGTTTCATCGAACAAAATTTTTATGGGAATATTTGTAAATCTTGAAATGTTGTTAAGTTATTTCAGCACACTGAAAAAAATGGGTTCTCAAAATTGAGTAAAAAAGTACTCAATTTTAAGTATTCACATATTCAAAATACAGTCGACTCTCGTTAATTCGAACTCGTTGGGGCCACAAGAAATGTTCGAATTATCCGAAGTTCGAATTATGGAAAATATGAAATGAAAACATGCTAAATATGGTACTATTACAAATAAATTAATGTTATAGTTTTTTTTTAAATTTATTTCGTCTATTATCATTAGAATATGATTTATTATTAAATTAGACTGTATAAATACATAAACTAAATAAAATATTAGAAACGAGCACAATGGCTGAAAATTTTAAAGCGTCACTGATGAACAGACGGGGCACAAAAAAAGTGGATATCAAATGCACTGGATTAAATGTATACTTGTTCGGAACAATTTTCACGTGAATCAAAGAAAAAAAGTTATTCAAATGATCTGAAATCCATGAGAAAGAAAAGAAAAATGAAAAATCGGAATTCTCATTAGTTCGAATTAAACGAAGTCTAGAGAAAATGAGTTCGAATTAATGAAAAATTTTAACGTTATTCTGCCATTGAAAATTTCGGGACTTCATGTTTAGTTCGAATTGAGCGAAGATTCGAATTATCCGATTTCGAATTAACGAGAGTCGACTGTAGCTCTGATCGAAAAATGCTCAAAATTGAGAAACACATGCACTCATTTTTGAATCCATGGTTGTGTTCAAATATAAATCACTATTATCTGCCCCCTGAATTTGCAAGTTAAAGTGAAAATAGGCTGGTTTTTATTTCTTGCCCAAAATCATGATCAATAAACATTTAATTGATTATTAACTAAGAGAAGTAGCAAAATTATAAGTAAAATACCCAAATCGCACTTTTATATGACAAGACCATTAGTTGCAAGGATACATTAAAATTATTTTAAAATACTGTGCATAATTTAATATTTATATTAATAAGCATCATTTTTGCCGCCATGAATGATACAAACCAATACATGGTACAAAATTATCGTTTATTTGGATTTGATAACGTATGCTGTTTAAAAATTGAGAAAGTAGTGTGTTCATTTTTGATTCAAACATACTCAATTCGATATGAGTACATCGACTTTTACTCATTTTTGAGTACTTCATTTTTTTCAGTGATATGTTCTTTTATTTAAGGCATGCATACTAAACATTTTGTAAACATATTTTTCTTTGTTTACATGTATAATATATATGTATAAATATAAACATATTACATTTTGAAAGAGTTACCAATCGATTTCGCAGATTTCAATAAATATCTTTTCTAGAAAATTATATTTTAGATAACTTTATTTTTGTAATTACAACTAATTAAATTTTAATCAAGAAATTAGATTCTGTTTCTGTTGTATTACATTGTAATTTTGGGAATGCAATTTCTAATTATGCTAAAATTTATAAAAAAATTCAACTTTTTTTTTTTTTTTTTTTTTTTTTAAGTTTATTTAACGTATTATAGTTGTAAAATTATTCTAATCATAATTCTTTTGCTCACACGTATAAGCTCCATTAATTCCCAACTTATTATATATATATATATATATTAATATATGGGTGTGTGAATTTTATATGATATTCATTTAGTCGAAGCCAAATTAGAATTCAGAAGCATAATTCAAACTGATGCCAAATGCGAGAAGATAAACCTCGAAGTTTAATAGTTGGATTGAGTTACATCTTCGAAATGAGAGTTCGTTACTGATTTCGACATAGCTGCAGACGATTCTAATCGGAAACACGTAGAAATTACGAGGAGAATCACAAGCGATAAATTTAATGCGAATTATTAGGCAACGGTCGATGTTCAGAAAGAGGAGAATCAGGGAGTAAATATAATTTGGAACTAAATTATGCTATCCTCTGAGAAAAATGATAAACCGATTACGAGTAGCATTTCATGAAAATAATCTTATTTTAGATGATTACGGATGTAGGCATAAAGGAGCTAAACGATAACTCACCTCTTTTTTTCTTGTCATCATAACGTTCCGTTATAGCAGAAAGTCGATTGGATGTTATCAAGATAGAAATAAATACTGTTTGATATTCTCCTTTATTACTGTTACAACATATGTTAATGTAATAACATATGAAAACAATTAGACAGAAATTGTGTTGGGCATACATGAATTTACAGTTTCAGGTATATTTCTGGAAAAATAGAAATGTTTATGTCTTTTTATGAAAACCTAATTTATTCTACGAGTGAAGGTGTTATGAAGTTAATGTATCGTATAGCAATATTAAAATACTAAAATTACAATTAGTCTTATGGATATAAAACATTAGTTTTAAAAATTAGTAACTTTTAAAATATTAATAAATTTTAACATTAAAAATAAGTACTAGCATGTTTTTCTGAGAGAACGGAAGAGTTTATTATTCCAAATTTCAAATATATATCTGTAAAAAAAAAAAAAAAAAAAAAAAAAAAAATATTGAATTGTTACGTTTTGCTTTTCTATCATAAGCTATTTTGCTCTGTAGGTGAAGATGTTATGAGGTTAATCTATCATACGATAAGATTGAAATACTAAGATTCTAATTAATCTTCAAGATATAAAACATTAGTTTTAATAAATAGCAATTTAAAATATTAATAAATATTAATATTTAACCCAGGGTATGAATGGTTTTATCTTTGTCACCAATAAAATCAAATTAAAACAGTCGCTTTATTTAGACGGAGAAAATTCTTACAAATTTTGCGGTAAAATAGTTGAATATTACTTTTAAAAAATTAGCGGTTGCAATTGTAAAAAACCATACACACTCCTGGTCTTTTAGGCCCTGCGCGCGTCCTCCCGGGTTAAAAGTAATTGCTAATGCGTTTTTCTGAGAGAAAGGGAGAGTTTAGTTTTTCGGTTTCTGATATGTTTCTGTATGTAAAAATATCGAATTGTTATGTTACACCTTTTTATCAAAAATTATTTAATGGATGAAGGTTCTATGAGATTAACATACGATAAAATTAAAATACAAAGAATTCTATTTACTCTTGAAGATACGAAAAGCTAATTTTCAATATAGATGTATTTTTAAAATATTAATGAGGTTTATACAACTTTTGAACTGATATAAAAGATATTTTATGTTATGTAAGTTTATATCTTTTGCACAGTTGCGAAATAACATAGTTAATCGGATAAGACTATTTCTCTATAAAGAAAATAAAAAGTTTTGGAGAATTTACTAATCCACCAATAGAGGCTCTTCGATGAACTACATCATCAAAATGCATAAAATCAATATCATCAATATGTTGCAATCGCAAGTTAATTACATAAAATTTCTGACCTTGTAAACGGATATAGTAAAAATACTTAGGACTATATAAGTTCTTTTCTCTACACTCTTCCCCCTTCTACAGATTAACCAGGAAAGTCTCTGAGAAAAACTATTTTTCCAAGACAAACATCTTTCCTACATTTTTTTTATTTTCCTTTTTTTTTTTTAATTTTTTTTTTTTTTTTAAATTTAGAACAAACACATAATAAAAATATGCAATACTGCTTGTAAAGACAGAAAAACCCATTAGTGTCCCAGTCAGTCGGGTAATAATGAACTATCACAACCATCAAAAACTATGTAGAAAAAAAAAAAACAGAAATAGAAAAAAATCTACATAACTTTATCCTAGTAAAATGAAATATATTTTTTTTCTGGTCGTTTTCTAATGCACTTAATATAAGATTGCTCTAAAACTACATCATCAAGCGATATGTTACATGTATATTTATGTCAAATGGAAGTTACATAAAACTTCTGATTTTTGAATCGATGTAAAAACAAGTCCTCGTTGACAAGTGGGTGGAGTGAACAATTGATGGATGTTACTGGAGCATAAAACAGAGGGTTTTTTTACGACTCGTATTTAGTGATTAGCAATTTTCTGCTAATTTTTCATCGATTCATTGTTTTTTTATGGAGGTTTTTTCAATCTTTTTGTTATAATTGCCTAAAAAAATAATTGTTTCCCGAGCTTTTGTAATCACAATGTTGAGATTTTTTTTTTCTATTTAATAGAACACAATTCGAAAGAAAGCATGCAGACGAAAATGCAACAGGAATTTAAAAACACATTTTTTTTCTCAATTAAAAAAAAAAAAAAAAAAAAAAAAATCGTTTGTGTTTAATGAGAAAAATATTGATTTCTTTTGAATACCATTATAAGTGAAATGAATTGAGTTATCTTTTTTTTTTTTTTTTTTTTTTTTTCTTATTTTATAAATGCATCCATTTGTTCATTTGAGAAGATTTAATTTATTAGTGTATGGAATAAAACTATAAAAGTTTTACAAAAATGGCACCGTATTTAGTATCTTTTTTTTTTTCATCTTCTTTATTCAAATGTCTTTTTGACTTTTAAAACTTTGCCAATATTCTCATTTTTGGCATGGGTCCATGTACACAAAATACAAAAATTTATTTTACTAATCTCTTTTTAAATTTTTTGTTATTATAACGATATATGGCATGAATCCATGTTTACAATATTTTTTTACATTTAAAAAAATAGAGTTTTATTCCATTTAAACTGCAGTATAAACATATTATATATATATATATAGATAGATAGATGCATTATAATATATATTATACATAAATGCATTATATACTGCAAAATAGACGCTAGAGGGTCCAAACCGACTTAACTGGGTTATAAATTACACGTAAAAAATCTTTCTAAAAAATTTCTTAATAGATTTATTACATGTAGTGCATTTATGCTTTATTTGTGTTATTCTATTTATTGCTCCTAAAGTTTTAAATTTGCTATAGAATATTATATGTAAACAAATGCTGAAATTTTTATAACGTTTTAAGTGCTAATAGGTTAATCTTTAGTAATCATGCTGCAAGCTATGGATGTAGATTTTTGTTATAATCATGCTAGAAAATTTTTTTAGAAATTTTTAAAAAGTCATAAATTGAGATACATTTTTCAAATGGACGCACTTAAAATATCCCCCCCCCCACCCTATTTTATGGTATAAAAATTAAGATTGTGCGATGTTGAAAAGGTTAGAAAATCGCACTACATTCGAAATATATTAGTCAGGTGGTGTACCCCCGTCAGAATGATATCAATGTTACTCACGGCATGTTTTTGCTTTATACTATAGATACTTAGGTTGACATTTTTTTTTCGTTTTTAAACTTTCAACAAGACAATATACCGGTAAAAGCTATTTAAAATTATAACAAAAAACAATAAAATCAATTCATTAAAACATTCGGGTGCTAATATACCAATTAAGTGTTAAAATTGGTGATGCCATAGTTGCATCGCCGCTCTTTAAAGAGTTAAAAAGGTAAATGACTTTTTTTTTTTTTTTTTTTTTTTTTTCCAAGATCAGTTAAGATATAATTCAACTTAGCATCTCACAGGTCTCTAAAATTTAAATGTCTTTGAAATCGTACACTGATTGAATTAAAAGTAAAATGATATAAATTTCTGTACCATGCGTTTTTAACTATAAAAAAATAACAATAAATAAATTAATTATTGAATAAATATTTTCGTATTGCACTTAAAAATATTAAATATTTTGAATAAATATTTTCATATTACATTTAGAAATATGAAATTTTTTGGGGTATTGGATTTATGATTTTATAGCATAATAAACATTTATAATTTCATCCAGATTTATTAAAAGAGAGCCCAAAAGAAAAGCCTGTTCCCGAAGCTTATAAAAAACTTAGTGGGGTTCTGTATTCTATTGCGATAAAATTATTGCTCATTTTTTGGCATAATCGTCCAATCCACACCGCGTCAGTTTGTAAATATACAAAATAATTCAAAAGTTTTTATAAAATAATTATGTAAAGAACATCCACTACTTTGATTAAGCATATGAATTTGACAAAATCTTGCTCAATTCAAGAGTAAATCTGCATCCACAGTACAATTAATAACATATTTAGTTAAATTATAAAATTGCTTATCTCATGTTAACCTAACTCTATTTTTTATTTCAACGTAAGTTGGCATTCTTTTATATTAAAAAAAAATTATACCTCGTCGTGCACTTCTTGTAAATTTGTAAGAAAAAAACTCATTTATAAATCATCTTACATTTCTAAGACTGAAACTTATTTGTAAAATAGTCAAAGGTTTTGCGAATAAAAGTCTTATAAAATTTCAATGAGAACATCTACCCTTCAGATTAAGAGGTCATACGACTGTTAAAAGTCGAAAAATAACAAAAATTGTATCTTTTTCGACATTCTATATCTTGAAAAATATAAGCCTTAAAATCATATATCTATATATATATATACATACATACATATATATGTTAATAGATCAATGTTTTACGTATACACAAAAACCTCATTCTTGTTTCAAAGTTAAAAATAATTTGTTTTGGAGAATCATAAATATTAAGCAGTTTGCTGTGGAAAAAATGTGATACCAAAGATAACGCACATGAATACTGAAATTATATTGAATTTAAAACAAAATTTCTGTTTATTTACATATACTACAAAAACTAAAGGATAATTTGAACCTAAATTTGTATAGGGGGAACTGGGGTACATTGATACTTGGGGAACATTGATACACCCCCTGTACAGCACACAGGGTCATTACAGGAAGTTTCACAACACCTCCAAAAGGTGATACTAGTGAAATTAACTACCTACAGAAAGTTTTGGAATGATTCAATAGTTTGATGAAATGGGATGGGTGATTAATTGTTTTTATAGGTCAAAAGTAAATTTGAGTTGTACAATTGAAATGGTATTATACAACTGTTCCAGTATTTTCAACCGAAAAGATTACCATCCCTGGCAAGAAAAGCTACTCTTTATCAGTTCCTCATTCTTTATTGTTAGATAAATTATGAAGTGTTGAATTTGCGACTCATTTTGTTCAAAATGGCTGTATGGGGCACATTAATACAGTCTTTGTCGGGGCACATTGATACAACCTAAATCCTTTTCTAGTTCATTTTTTCATTACCTTTTATTTTATTTTTTTACCATACACTGCTTAATTCAACCATTTTTCGTCAAAAATATCTATTATTAGTTTTTATTGAAATGAAATAGATCTAATTTCTTTATATTAGAACATTTTAAAGTATTTTTGCAAACAGAGGACGTACAAACTTACACAATATCTAGTGCTAGTAGAATTAACAAAAGAAATGGACGGCAGCCTGGCAAATCTCAAATTTATATCGATTCTCCAGAGAAAAAAGTATTATCGACATGAGAAATGTTAAGTAAGAGAAACAAGCTGCAGAACAGTACAGGATAATTATATTATATACATAATTTTTAATATAATAATCCTTTATTTTCTGTTTGTAAACCGATTTATAAACAGAAAACCTGGTAGTTCTTTCACCTTTCCTAAGAAAGAAGATAATGTTGGGGTTAAAGTGCCAGATATGACAAAGTTACCACAGACAAGGAACAGCCAGAACATCAGGTCATTATACATTTCATTTTGATTGCTTTAATATCGCTTACAAATAAATTGTTTGCGATTTTAATGTCTATAAATATATATAAAATGGTTTGCTAACTATTTTTCTATGAAAAATATGCGTTGGTGTTATTTTGTCCCCATTTTTCCAGGCGTGTCAAAGTGTATCAATCTGCCCCGGGGATGGGGCACATTGATACAAATTACTTTTTTTGATTTTTTTTTTAATTACATGCAAAAATAATATATAAAACAACGATTGCACATTTTTATAACACACCACACAGGTTTTGCTGACATCACATAGAAAAATAACTTGAAATTTCTGCTTTCTAGACACCCAAAATTTTTTTTGAAAAAAGCTGTATCAATGTCCCCCAGTTCCCCCTACATGTAAACCATATTTATATTTTTAAAATTAAACTAAAAATAGTGTATTTTTTCCCTTAAAAAATTAAATTTTATCTATGCATATAAAATGCATCCTTTAGCAATCTGAAAACAAATTTTGATTTCAGCTTCAAGAAAATAGCATTATGTATCATCTGTAAAAATTCCATGTAAAAATATTAAATAGTTTTAGAGATAACATGTGCGTTATGTGAAAAAAACGCATTTTGAAATAAATCACTTTGAAGTATTTTTTTGTTGAAACTTGAAATATTTAATATTCTAGCATACTTAATCATACCTTCCGTAATTATGGGAATTTTTTCAATCCTAATTGTCTTAAAATACGCAGAAAAGGCTAATCTTTCATGTAATTGTTTTTCAATTGTTGGATTTTTTGACGGTTTAACATTTGTATGATCCCTTAAGCATGTGTAAGAAATTTAAATAATTTGAAAGTGGATCTATATGCGCAAAATAATACATAAAATCTAAACATATTATGCTAAAAATTCTAATTTTACCTTACGGAGCAGAGAGAGAGAGAGAAGAAGCCGGCGATTCATAACACAGTCTCTCAATCAAATCATATTGACATTCTGGTTTCTATACCATATCATTTATGACAAACAGGCAGAAATTCAAATCTTCATCCTCATCAAAAATCACATAACAAAACCTTATTCGGGCTCTGTTTTGTATCGCAACCAAAATTGTAAAACTTCTATCTTAGGATAATCCTTAAATAGTCAAATCCTTTTCTGTTTGTAAAAGTAAAAATTATTTTTAAAATCATCATATATTTGTAAGAATAAAAACCATCGGTAAAACCACAAGTGTTTACGAATAAAAATCTGCTAAAATTCTAATTTAAAGACAACATACTAATTAAGCGTAATCAATTTCCAACAATTCAAAAAAGTAAATCAGTATGCATAACACAATACATAAAATCCAATCTAATTTTAAAAAACCGTATCCCACCCTTCAGAGTATAGAGTGAGATCTATACTTAACCAGGCCTCTTAATCAAATCAGCTTGACACTGTGATGCGTCATCCGTCATGAAGTGTTTGAATTTGATATCCCAATAACATAACACTTATAAAAAAAAAAAAAAAAAAAAAAAAAAAAAAAAAAAAAATACGTGTGGCACTCGGGGACTGCCGCGGTAAAGCTATTGCATAGCAATTTTTATCAACTTATGCAATTATAATTATTTATTTATTTTTTTATTTATGCAGGGTTTTTTTTTTTTTTTTTTTTTTTTTTTTTTTTTTTTTTTGTCTTTGATATTAATTCAAGTTTTTTCTTTTTCTTTGATATTAATTCAAGTTACATTTTTTGAGCGTGATGACCGATAAGAAAACAAATTTTTTTCTTTTATTGAATAAATGAGAAGTCTGCCGAAGTCTGTCGAACTGAAACGACGTTAACCGGAGTGTTAGGTTTTTTTTCTCGTTACGGAATTTCTAGATTCGGTCGCCGCGCTCAAAGCCCGCGATAAAAGCTATGCAATAGCTTAAAAAAATGTACAATCACTCTTCTGTACTCTTACATGGGGAACATATATGTCATTCTCCAATATGTTATTTTTACAAATACGGCAAAGGTACATTTTGAGATGCTTTAGTTAATTATCTAACGCTCCATTGTTTTTTTTTTTTTTTTTTTTTTTTTTTTTTTTTTTTTTTTTTGTTTATTGCTCTCTGTTTAAATTAAAGGTAGCAACTCAAGAACTTTTGAATCGAGTGGTTACAGTTACCCAATATCTCATATAAATTTGTAACAATAACAATGATTTGCGAAATACTCTACATTTGCAAAAATAAAAATCATCGGTAAAATCATAATAAACGTTTACTAATAAAAGGCTGGCAAAAATTCCAATTTAAAGACTACATACTATTTATGCTTATTCAATAATTTCTAGTTATTCAAAAAGCTAAATCTGTATGCATAACACAATGCATAAAATTCAATCAAATTTCAAAAAACCGTATCTCACCCTTCAGAGTATTATAGAGTGAGGACTAACGCTTAACACGGCCTCTCAATCAAATCATCTTGACACTGTGATGCGTCATCCACAATGAAGCATTTGAATTTTGTATCCCAATAACGTAACTCTCACAGAGAAAAAAATGTATAATCACTCTTCTATACGCTTTACATGGAGAATATGTCGGCCATTTTCAACATAGTGTCAAATGTCAAGTCTGTCACCGCACGGTTTTTTAATGATTATCATTTTTCCCCATTCTACATTTTTTTTTTATTCAACTAAGAAACAAATATGCAATTTCCTTAAAATTTAATAATTTACATGAATACATAATGTAATTATTAGAAAAAGTTCTTGTATAATTTGTATGTGATCAAAATCTTGTGGCTAAAACTGTCTTTCATTTCAATTTAATTTAAGTATTATTAATAAATATCATGTTTTGAAATTTAGGGACATTAATCACTTCAAAGTAAGTTGATTTTATAAAATTTAATAAATTTAAAGCTGAGTATTTTCATTAATTTTTTATGATAACGGACTTGACAATTTGCCTTACAAGCCAACTTCAAATAGCATTTACATATTATATTATAGGGCAAAACGCTCAATCATTTTTTTTTTTTTTTTTTTTTTTTTTTTTTTTTTTTTTTTTTTTTTTTTTATGTACCGTAAACATTTACCATAACAGTTGTTTACATTTTTAAAGGAAATTATTAAGTTTGAAAAATGAAAATAAAAGTCTGAAATGTAAGCAAATGGTACAAATGGCTGCATGAGGACCCCCAGAAGTCAAGAGGTATAAGTAACAAAACTGAAAAAGATTTAATTAAAATCACAAGACGACATAAAAATACGCTTTTTTCTTTTCAAGTAACGAAATAAAAGTGATTTTTTAACTATGCGCTGTGTTCTATTGATAAACCAATTTTGCCGAATAACAATCAATGTTGATTATTTATAAATTTAAAGAAAATTGTAGTCTACTTTTTTACAGTTATTGAAATGAGAGATAAAGACCACAATGAAACAATCGACAATTTCTTATTTCATTTTAGTTAAATATTATTGATATTCGAATTTAACGTCAGTTATCATTAAACTCAATTTGCTGCAAATCGAATTCTTGTCACTTGTACTTCTAGGCTTCTAAGGTCGTCATATGTCTTTCGTTGATATGTTATCTTTAAAAATACGACAAATGTCCATTTTGAGATGATTTAGTTAATTGTCTAACACTCCATTACTTATCTATACTAATAAAATCCGTGCGCCTCTGTCTGTCTGTCTGCTTGAAGCCGATTACAGTTCGCAACGCGGGCGAGAGGAAGTCGCGAGAGGTGTCTTTCGATTGGAAAAATTCCGGGGAAGTCATTTCGGGCATTTTCGAGACCGTGGGACCAAAATTAAAAAAGTTATGAATTAAAAACCCCTTGGGAATCGGAACGAAAAATATCTCAATTCCCAAACGGAGCTCCGAAGCAGAACACTGCGCCACCTTGCGGTGAAGGAATGAATTTTTCCCCTTTGGCTAAAAGAAGAAACAGCCGAAAACCTCCATTTCTACCGGCGCTAATTGCGTTTTTTCCCGCATCAATTTTTTTGACTTGCCGTAGAATATTTACCGTAGTTTTCGCTAAAATATTGAACTTAGAAATAAAACAGGACTATCGAAACTTTTTTTGCGCGTTTTTTTCTTAAACCATTATGCAGACAGTTTTTAAAGTAGAAAAAACTGATTACATATTCAGAATCTGCGTAAAAATCTGCTTCTGATGAACTAAAAAATACGAAAAAATGTCTTATGGGCGCGTAGTACCCCAAAACCAAATATTTTTAACGGGACTATGGGCGCGAAGCGACCATAGTTCCGATCCACAATCTTTTTTTTTCAAGTGCACGTGGCCCACAGTGCGAAATCACATATTTTTAACGGGACCATAGCTCTTTAATTTACTTTTTTTTGTGCTTGAGGATTCGAACACCAAGACTTGCTTATTAAATGAATTTTTTTGCTTGTTATATGCTGCTTAATACCGAGGTTCGTTTGGAAAAAGTGGCCCAGCTAGCGGGCGTAGCTCGCTAGTTTGTTTACATATGCTCTGTGTTTAATTAAATGTTTGTGACCGTTGAAAACCAGCGTAGCAACTCAAAAATGTTTAGAACAAATTATTACAATTATCCAATATCTCATATAAAGAAGAACATATTTGTAAGAATAAAAATCATTTGTAAAATCATTGGAATTATATAAAAGTAAATATCTTATAAAATTGTAGCATTACTGTTCATTAGATCTTCAACAAAGCACAATAAATTCAAGAGTCCATCTTTAAGCATTGCGATGTAACATAATGTAAAAAATCCAATCAAATTATAAAACTTCTGATTCTATACGCCACAGCAAAATCAGAGAGAAAATATACAGTCTCTCCATCAAATCTTATTGATTTTATGATGCGTAAGTATACAATACTCGATCAGGCAGGATGAACTTCGAATCTTCATTCTAAATAAATTTATGATGAAATTTGTACTAAGCCGGTATTGTAAAAATTCTTTTCACAGGATAATTCTTTATTACTCTTCGAAAATCTTTTATGAATTTGTAAGAATAAATATCATTTGTAAGAAGAAAGTTCATTTCTAAAGTCACAAAAAGGTTATAAATGTAAAAACCGTTTGTAAAACGTTATAAATTTTTATAAATAAAAATTCCATAAGATTATAATTAGAACTATTATATGTATACTTTATCTCGCTTTAACTCCTGTATGAATAACTGCCATCTGTTTTTTAGATGTAATACATATATGAGGATACGAATTTTAAAACTCGCTTTGGGTGAATGTAACAAAATGTCAGATTTTGATCATCTGAGACATTGGAAGTATCCATTGAAAAAGATTCAAAATTTCAAGAGGTAAATTTATTTTCTATTAGAGAATAAATGATTTTTCATGCAAAATCGCTAAATTTTGAAGAATTTAAATAATGAGTCACTTTTTATGCAATTACATGTCATTTCTTTGCATTTGTAAGTCAGGATAGTGACAGTTTCATTCTAAAACACTTTTTTTATACATTCTTGTTTTTTGTTTTAAATCTGAAATTTTAATTTTGTTTAAAAGAACATTTTTTCAATGTAGTACCTCCATTTTCATGTAATGTTCAATTTTATTTGTTAATTTATGGAAGCTAGGAAAATGACATAATAAAAGTCCACTCAATTTTTAAAAAGACTTTAATCACAATATTTTCAAAGAAATATCTAAATTATCTTGCTGGTATCTATGATTTTACTACTTCTGATTTGAACTATGTCAAAAATGATAAAAAATTACTCTGTAGCACCATATTTATACATGATAAAGAACTAAAATGCATGCCAGGAAAATGACATTCATTTTTAGAGGAAATCATATTTTAACTAGGACTTCCCTTAAAGGGATTAGTCTGAGCGATTTTGCTACGAACATAGATTTAGTTTGTCACAAGTGACTACACTTATTTCTGATATAATTTCTTATAAGTGAAGAAAATAAGCTACTTTTAATTTATGAAATTAATATACAAATTAAAAAAATGTAAAATAGCAAAACAAAAATGTTAGAATTCAAAATATCACATATCATTTCATATATTTTTAGCTATTATGGTAATTCTTTGAATTATCCTTGTTTAATGTTAATGGAATTACTTGATTATCCCGTCGACCAATTTCGCCAAATTAAAAAATAGCAAAACTGTTTGCCAAATTATACAAATTAACATAATTTGTATAATAACAAGAAAGAACTAATAAATTAGTAAATATTTAATAAAAATGCAAACGAAAAATCGACTAAAAAAATCTATATGACGTAACAAACATGTGTAATGTGTTTAATGTCAAGTGAATGTATCATTTACGATCATGCAATATTGACATCTAATCTTATAGTTTGGTTATAGTCTTTTGGTCGGCGGGATAATCAAGTAGTACCATATACCATGTGAATACACATCCAGGAGCTTTTCATAAATATTGTAGTTAATAAAATTTTCGGAGGAATTCTTCTCTGTATAAAACATTTTTAGTGCTCCTTAAAAAATTTGTAAAATCAGCACAAGTTTCTAGCATCAAGTTGTTCATCTTCTTCACTCTACTGAGCCCGACATAAATTAATCCTGGCACAACCTCTTTCTCTCCAAAATCGACTACAGCTTGTGGAAGTGTTAAACCTTGCGATTTATGTATCGTAATTGCATGCGCTAAACTTAATGGTAATTGAGATCTTGAACATTCAATATCCATGTCTTTCCACGTTCTTGTAATTGGAACAATTGGAACTAAGTTATCTTTAAAGAATGGACCTTTGTAATTATCAAATTCTATCAACACACATTCAGGAAGAGAAGGGGGTCGAGAATTGTTATATATGATGTTTTTGACGGTTCCAAGAGAGCCATTCACCAGACCAACTTCAGTCCATATATTCTTTCGGAGCATAACTCGACATCCGATTGATAAATATAAAGTCTCCGGAAGCTGCTGGTCGACTTCATCAGGAGCTTTACTGGCGCATCTGTTGTTATGTCGAGCTGGTATGAAAGCGACGGGATGGCCAGATGAGCCTAAGCAATCTTTGTTGCACTCTTCGACGCGTTCTCTGGTTGGAAATAATCTTATGGATTTTTTGAATCGATCCAACTCTTTTTGAGGTTGGACAGCCATTCTTCGCGTTAGAAGCATCTTCCACTGATCGATACTTAAATGATATTTAGCAATAGAATCGAGAATTTCTCGGAATAAAGCTTCATTACCATCAGATTGTCTATGGTTCGTTGTCAATTGAAGGTATTTCTCAAAGCTGTCAATTGCTAATTTTCCAAAAGATTGATCATCATTTGAAGGATGTGGATTATAAATTGGTTTATCCAAAACCGGTGGTAGCTGTCTTATATCCCCAAAAAAGTAAATAACCAAACCTCCGAAACTCTCGTTTCCTGATCCAATTCCTTCTTTTAAACGAAGATCAATTTTGTTTAAAAGTTGCAAACCAATCATCGACATTTCATCAAAAATTAAGAATTTTCGTTTTTTGATAATATTTTGGAACCTTCTTTGCGTTTCACCTGCTAGTGGAGTATAGCTACTTTTTGAAATTTTTAAAAACGAATTCAATGTTTTACCACTAATATTTACAGCAGCAACACCAGTTGGAGCAAGAAGTTCAATAGAATCACGACCTAACTTTTCAGTCGCATATTGTTTCATCATTCCAATTAAAAAACTTTTTCCACATCCTGCTTTACCTTGTACCATAACTCTTTTTACGGATGGAATAATACCTTGATGAATGCAATTAACTTGATCAAGAAAAATATCCATAACTTTTTGCTGATCCACAGATAAATTTTGTTGCTCATTCATAATTTTTTGCTCATCAGGTGTATATCTTGACTTTTCAACTTGTAGCCATGATACTATTTTCGCAGTTTCCTCTTCCTCAGCGTTTAAATTTTCCCACTCAAATGCTGAATCTATTTGACGACGGCCTAGTGCATCTTGATTGTTATAATTGGGCCCTACTCTTGATATAGCCATGTATGCTTCTTCATGAATTTTCTGTGGGTTCTCCCATTCTTCAAAAATGAAGTTATCATCATCCTCGGGAAAATCCTGAAAGTAATTTCTAAATAATTCGTATTGCTGACAGAGATGAAACCATGGGTACCGAGTTTGAGGGATACCAGATAAGAGATTATCGTAGTCATATTTCCATGGAAGATGTAATATAGCTAACATTTTGAAAAACTTTTCATCCTCTGCTAATTGATGTGTCTGTTTGAACCTTGGAAACACTCGTACAACTTTGTCATTTGCTTTGAACACATTTGCTCCTTTTATATAATGATAATTTTTAGCAAATTGAAAAAGACTGATATCTTCAAGTTCGGGCTCGCGATTTTATAACGCGTAATAATTGCAGCTTGATTATTAGCATCTGGTCTAATCATGCTAATCCATTCCTCATCTTTTATTGTTATTGTAATGAATGTCCGACTACTTCTATACAATGGCCAACCCATTAAAAAGTGCGCAACCTCCTGTGCAGAATAGTCACGCTCAGAGGTTGATGTAAGCATGAGTTTTTTAATTATTTTTTTTGGTTCTGAATCATGATTATTTGCAGCTATTTCATTGAGTACATCTGAATATGCTGGTGACTTATGCTCTGCTTTAGAGGCATATTTTGCTATATAATTTAATACTGCTAATTTGTCAATAATTGGTGTGAAATCTGTATTCCCACGCCATATTCTCGTGAAGAGAGGGTTATATCGTTGAAGGAGCTCATCATTTCTTGCTGGTTGGAATATCCAAACATTACTATCCTTCACAAATCGGGATTTTTTCAGCTGCTCTTGGGGGAATTTAAAACGACATTTGTAAGTTACAGTTCCTTTATTCTTGCGAAGGCAATGATCTCCACACCGTGTGTGACGTTGGAAAGTATTTAAAAGCTGTGGTAAATCAGACGAATCAGCTTGAGCTTCTGAAAATGTACGGCGACTCGGATGCTGTGAAGCTGGTGGAAGATGTTGATCGGGATTGAACGCTGAACATATGTCTGAGCAATAAGTCAGAAATTCATCTTTTACTTTATCAGAAACATTATCTAAACTTTGAAAATCTGGAGCATTTTCTAACCAAAGTAAACCATGAAGGTGAGGACTACCTCTCCACTGCCATTCATATCTGAACCAGTGGTCTTTAACTTTCCACACCTTCTTTATGACTTTATTAAGAAACGATTCTGCCCTTTTAGTGAAGAAGAAAGCAGTAATCAAAGGGTTTTGATGCATCAAATCTGCTCTTTCTTTATCAGTTAAATCGTTTGGTGGTTTCATCGTCAAAAGTTTGAAAAGATGAGGGCAGTGATAATCTGCAGCTGACAGAGTGAAGAAAACTGTAGGAGTTCCGATTTGGTTAACCATATCTAATAATTCTCCACTTCTCTGGTACCAAAAACTTTTTGAAGTTCTGAGTTTGCTGGCGTAGAACATGACTGAGTTAGCAAGGCTATTATCCTTCAGTATGAGCTCTTGGAATTTCTGTCTTGAAATATTTTGTAGGGCCGATTTCTTAACGAATATATCACCTTGTTTCAGTGCTTGTAAACGCATTTCAGTATTCATTGCAAGAAATCTAAATCTTGGATCTCTTGCGAATCGTCCATCGTGGAATTGCAAGAGAAACTTGAAATACTCGGTTAAGTGTACTTTGATTGGTCTCGGTTGCAAAAAATCAGCATCTCCATATGGGAAAAGAGTCGGAAAAGCTTTTACGATGTATCCTTCCTCGCGGAATTCATTTATTGGATTCACATTTTGTGCAGGCCACTGAAGGTCACAGCACAGATTTCTGATACTTTGATCTTGGTTCCTTATTGGAATGCTAGGAAAAAACGATTGAGTGAAGTTTTCAATAGCTTCATTTTGGTTTCGAGGATCACTTATCTTCTCATAATTCTCACTTAGAAAAGTAGGAAAAAATGATAAAATTGCAATAGCGTCACCATCTTCAGGCAGAGAGTCAACTGCTTTTTCATCAAGCTCAATATTTTGATAATATTTATTATTATGAATTAACCAAGAGATAGCTTCCCTAACACGTTTTGATCGAACTTTAAAATGTGAAAATCCTTTTGGTGTTTCTTTGCAGATGAGAATGATTGCTTGACTTGCAGCAGCAAGATCAGGAAGCTTACGTATAACTGGTATAATATCTTGGTGAAAATTAATGACATTTCCATGGTAAGCAAATTGTTGACCATTAATTTTATATAAACTTATAACTGGGTGCACAAGAGCAATCAACATCTGCTCAATATAGGTCAATCCTTTCAGTACATCAGGAACATGCCCAGGATCCATATTATTATAGCTCGTAAACTTGTGTAAATGTTTTTCTTTAACTTCATCTAACATACCAGATAACCTAGGAGGTGAGCATATGATACAGTTCCCAGATGAATTTCTTCTGAGTCCAGGAAACGCTCTATGACAATTTTCACAGCTGTTCCACTTCAAATTTTCCATTTCCGCGTCAAATTCAAAGCCCAGTCGTTCATATGCCTTAGTTATTTTAACTTTTTTCATGATATGAAGATCAGAGGAGCATGTCTGTGCCTCATCTGCAGATTTTATTTCATGTTCTACAACAGGCACCTGCTATGAAAAGGCTTGCTTGATCATTTGTTTCAATTCTTGATTCTGAACTTTTTGAAACAGGTTCTGGATCTGATCTAGATGCAACACAAAAGCGTGATTGCTGTCTAGTTCTAGATTTTTTATAGGGATGGAAGCGTGAATTCATGCTAGAACTATGTGCATCCGTCCTGAGAGATTGAATTTCTTCAAGGTGACTCATAACATTACATATATTAGCATCTTCAATGTCGAGATTCATATTTACTTCATTAAACGTGACTGGAGCTATAGTCGAATGATGTGCATTTTCACTGGTTTTAATTCTCGATGCTGAATTTTCTTGAAGAAGTACTGGATTTAGACAGCTGGCAACAGAACGGCTTAATTGCTCCCGGGCATGAAGTCTTTCAGACGATTGAACTCTTAAATATTGATATTTCTTCCGACGCTTTTTGTTTCTTTTATTACTCCAATGCTTAGTACGGGCCATCTCAAAAAGAGTGGAACATTAATACAGAATAGGCCTAAGACAAACAGTCGTGAATCTTCTCATAGCAGTATCTTGTGAATCGGTACTAAATTAGAGAAAAAAATATTTTAAGAATTCATATGGGTCTCATGTAATCACTGAAAAACACTATGTTGTAGGGAAATGCATATCTTTAAAAAGTGTTTCATACATTAATGCAGATCTTTTTATAATGTAGATATATGTACGGTAAAAATTAAAAAAAAATAGCCAAAGATTTATTTCAGTAAAATTTCAAATATTTGATAAAGATTTTAAGTAAACTAAGAAGCTTGTTATTCAGCTCACTCTCGTTCATGCACGCTAATGTACACCACTTACGAAAATCTCGATATTATTAAAATCAAAATAATAAATAATGTTTTACTAATTTATATATTCTTTCGTTATTTAAAAAAAATTACTTGAGTTTGTACAATTTGTCAAATAATTTGCGATTTCTATTATTTGGCGAAAATGGTCGACGGGATAATTAAGTAGTATCATACTTACATACAATCCGGGTCATGTCAGATACAACTGCGCCAAACATGGTGCCAAATACATTAATTCTGGTAACCATTATTTTTTAACAACATTATTGCATATCATACGCAATAAGAGCATAAGAAAATAATACATAATGTAGTTTATTTACTTATTACAATTTATTTATTTATAATGTTTTACAGTTTTTTTAATTTATTTATTATGGTACTTCCAGGTTATCCCGTCGACCAATTTCGCCAAAATATACAAATCGCCAAACTAATAGCGAAGTTATACTCGTTGGCATAATTTTTATTTTAAATAACGAAAAAACAAATAATTAGTAGAATATTAATAAAAATATTAATAAAAAGTCGAAATAAAAATCACTTAATAACATTTTAAACACAAAAATCGCATTTAATGTCATTGAATGTGACATTCACGATCATCCATTATTGGCATTTAATCTTATAGTTTGGCCATAATTTTTTGGTCGACGGGATAACCTAGAAGTACCTTTATTATATTTATTTATTTGACATTGTTTACTTTTTTTTAAAAAGTTATGTTAGTTAAATTACTATTTTAAATATCACTGGGAACGATAAACAAAACGCGCAACAGACAACCACTTTTGGCGAACTGTCTCATGGCCCGCCAATCTCGCTAATAGCATCTTTTTTTTCATTTTTTTACAAATAGTAGCAGTTTTTTTAAAGTGTGTAGATTTAAAACTGTGCAATCAGAACAAAAAAGAAATCAAATAAAGAAAATCACAAACTTACTATTAAATTATGTCAGAAGTTAAAAATTTAGTGCTAAAAAGCTTTTCATAAAAAAAGTTTATTTTTTATTTCCAATAGAAAAAAGAGATTTTCTTTTGAATAAAGTTAACGTGCACAATATTTTTGCTGCATGTGCTCTAAACTTTATGACTATCTTCTACTGATAGAAATGACGTACTTTAAATTTCCGCGACGTAACAAATAGCTTTTTATCAGTTTTTTTTTATATATATATAATTTTAAAACTATTTGGAACTAATTTTTCGTAGTAGGTACCTTCTGGTACAAACAAAATCGAAATCCGACAAGTATTTTTTGAGATTCGCTTGACAAAAGAATTTTGTTTGACTTTTAATATAGTTTCGTATCTGTATATGTCCAGAAAGTAATACTGCGCTGTGTATTAGCCTTCGCTTGGCTCAGGCAATTACTATTTACTCCATGTGTTTTGGTTCGGTTGTCTATGAAAATATCACGTCGATGAAAAATCCCGCACACCAAGTTTCTGTGACGTATGCAAATAAATTGTGCTTTTTTATCAGTTTTTTTAATATAACTTTTAAACTATTTGGAACTAATTTTTCGTATGTAGTGCAGTCACCAGATTACCTTCATAGGTACCTATTGGTACAAACAGAATCAAAATCCGACAAGTACTTTTTGAGATTTGCTTGACGAAAGAATTTTTTTGAATTTTAATATCGTTACGTATCTCTGAGTATAAAGACTTCGCTTCGCTCAGACAATTAATTAGAAATTTTTATAAAACTAAAAAAAGTTTTTCATACATTATAGCAGAAGGCCTTTTACTTTGAACACAACACAGTGTGAGATGCCTGGAAAATGGCAATCCGTAATTCTAAATTTTTTAATTGCTTTATTTGCGTTATTAGAAGTATAATGTCTCTTGAAATTACTTCTAAGAATACTTTTTCTTCTATTAAATCTTCTGTTAAAACATGAAAAATTTTCAAAAATAAAATTCATTTTCAAAAACAAAAATCGGATGAAATTGTAATCTGAATAACATTAACTTTTATGTTAGTTTACACAAGCCGTATGTATTCAACAGAAATTCAAAGAATTCTATAGTAAATCTATATGCATAGCCTGACACATAAAATCCAATCAAATTATAAAAATGCAAATTCTACCCTCCAGAGCAGAGCGAGAGAAGGACGCGTAACAATCAAATCATCTTCACGCTCACGATCAAGCAGACAGAAATTCGAATCTCCATCCTAATAACTCCATAACAAAATCCCCCCCCACCCCCTCATCTTCCTCATCTTTTTCGTTTTTAACACCTCTAGAGACATATAGGTGAGGGAGGGGTGGACTCCTGCATAGCTGTCGTCGCACATAATTAGCCACTTATGGGGAGGGCGCGACCCCAATAAAAGTTGCAAGGGATATTCATAACCCCTACTGACTCAACCGTCCCTGGAGGTTTCACTTCAGGGGGGAGAAAAGATATTGTTGCGTAACACGCTGGATATATCGCAGGCGGGAGATGGAAAATTGAGGTTGTCATGATAAACGATAGATGGCGCTATAAGTGAGATTGCAGATTACAATGAATGATTGTTTTATGAGCGAATAATCCTCCGTTTTATGCCCGCGCGGAGGGGTAGAAAATTCATAAGAGAAAATGAAGCTAACTGGCGTTGCATGTAGATTAATATTCCCTGAAAATAAATGGATCCCAGCAGGAGAGAGTGTCAGTTACAATCACAGTGAGTGGAGAATTCCCTCCATGATGGAAAATAATTGCTCTGAAAATTGTGTATTTGGCAACAAACGGAAGATAATTATTTGAACGAAGACGGAGTCCTGACTCAGTTTTAAAAGCGTTATTGATATTTTTATTTCTATTATATGCAGAACTCTACAATAAAGCGTTATAAAACTGACGATGGAAAAAAAAAAAAAAAAAGAGAGAGAGAGAAATAGAGAGGAGAAAATGCTCTATATCGATTATTTTTTATGCGATGAAAATGTTTAATTGTCCGTATTTTTACTTAATAAAGATTGAGTAAATTCTTTAATAAATAAATTTCATAGTATTTTTACCTTTAACTTCTTTAATTAAAAAAATAAGTTTAATCTTTTTTTAAATAGATATAGCGTTGTTTGGGCAAAGGCCATAGCTAGAAGTGAATAACAACAGGGGCTCAAGAAAATGTAAAAGGGAAGGGAGGGCTTATATTTTCTCTCTCTCTTTCTCTCGCTCTGACGCAAAAAGATAAAGTAGTGCACATTCACATTGTGGGTACTACGTTTATTATTAATCTGCTGTAATAACTACACTTCATGCTAAGCAAAGGATAGTGTAGTGAAAAATTCGAGTGTACTGCTAGTCAGTATTAAACATCATGTTAGCTTCATATGTGCAAATAGTATGAGTAAATGTTAAAACACTTATTTTAGTTATAATTTAGTATTTTTGCAATTTCAGCCATGACTTAACCCTTTCCAGCGCAGTGTGTCCGGTCTGGACACACCTAATTTTAATGCCAAACTTGCAATGGCACCAATGATATTTTAATAAAATCTTCCTTTTACAATAAAATTAAGAAGTTCTTGATTTCTTAAAAAGTCGTTAGTAAATTCCGGTGTCAGTCGATAAATTTCTGTGAAAGGCCCTCAAAGCTATATTAGATTTGTGAACAGAATTTCAATTGGATTTTCGGAAGATAAATTCTTTTAGTGACTTTGAAATCTTTTCCAGGGGTGCTCAAAATATTTTAGGGGAAGAGTGGCTTAGCCCCTTCCTAGCGCGTCATTTATTACGGCCCGGTTTTTGACGCATTTGTAACAGAATCAAAATAATTAGAAATATATAACTTTGAAAATTTTGTTTAAATTACGAATTTAGAACATTAAATCTTAATTTTAAAGTTGTCCGATTTAAATTTTAAATCTTTAATTTTTTTTCTAGGGACAAGTTTAAAACTCTCAATTATTTCATCGCTGCCATTCAACCAATTGATGTTAACTGGGATCTCCTGACAAAAAATGTACTATATTTTTTTAAAATGTAAATTATATTGCTACGTCTAGTCATATTTATTACTATAAAAGATATTGATATTACAGACAAATAAATTTATACAGAATGTTAAAAGTACTGAAAACATTTCAAAAGCAAGTTTCAGTTTCCAGAGAATCCTTCATCAACAAATGTTAAAGTAAGTCATGAAAAATTGTACAAAATCAACTCACAGAAAAAAATTGCATCAAACAGTTATGAGTCCTGTCCCTGCCCGCGAAGACATTTCGAACTAATGCTATTCCTATGGGGAGGCATTTTTCTAATTACTCTTTCGCATTGCATGTACAGGTACAGATGGCCATGCAGCTTTAACACGATGCCACAGTTCATCAACCGTAGTGACTGGCGTATAGTTATGAGCCAGTCGCTCGGCGACCATTGACCAGACGTTTTCTATTGGTGAAAAATCTGGGAAATGTGATGGCCAGGGCAACAGCTGAACATTTTCTGTAAAAAGAAAGGTTCGTACAGTTCCGAAAACATGCGGCCAGGCATTATCCTGCTGAAACAACGGGTTTCGCAGGTCTCGAATAAAGGATATAGCCACGGGTCGTAAAATATCAGAAATGTAACGTGCACTGTTCAAAGTGCCGTCAATGCGAACAAAAGATGACCGAGACGTGTATCCAATGACATCCCATACCATCACGCCAGGTAATGGGCAGTATGACGCAATTTATAAAAGAAATTTTTTATTTTTGTATTTATAAAAGAAAATATTCTCTGAGGAAGAGACTGGTTAAAGGTTTTAAAGTACTAAGATGTTTTTAAATAAAATTAACTATTAACATCTCTAGTTGATTATTTTAATCGTCTTTTAAGTAAACCTGAATATTTTAAAGTTCATATTGTACATTTTAAGAGCTTGTGAATTTGTCGAAAAATCTGCGTTGTTGATCGGAAAAAGAAAAACAAAATCTCTTTAAAAACGACTGATAGTTGATAAAAGATTCGTGTGAACAAAATCCTCCCACAAACAAGCTCTTGAAAAAAAATAAAATTGTTTGGTGTATTATACGACCCCGCTGAGAATATGTTGAGAGATATCATAATGTGTTAAAGGAGCGTCAAAAATCAAAGCCTTCGGAGGGGGCCAGGTGACGAAACCTTCCCTTTTAAGGGATAACATACAAAAATATTTTGAACATGTGGTGCCGACAGAATGTTTCTTAGTGGAGGGTAAATCGGGCGAGAATTTTCTCTCTCCAATCCATGGTTATCCAGCCAAGTGGATTCCTCTTCGGAGGGGTGTTTGAATATCATACGGAGGTATTAATTTTCCAAAATAACTCGGGGACATCCATCTGAAATGCCTGTTCCAAAAAAATATCTTTTTTAAAACTAATACTTTCGGCAGCTTGGTTGAGTTCTACTATACATTTTTTTTATACATATGTATGTTTTTCAATTATGTTTTCCTTTTAAGATGCATCTAATACAGTAAAATCTCATTAAACCGAATCTCGGGGGAACAATAATTAAATTCGCTATATTCAAAAATTAGCTAAAGTTAATATTTTTTATATCAAAATAAGATAATAGGAGGTTTTTAACAATGCAAAAATATTCGTTAAAAAAAAATCGTTAAAAGAATATTCGTTGTAACGACAATCTACTGCATACTAAAATCATCGGCGCTAAAAATTGGTTGTAAAAATGTGACACTGTCTTTCACTATTATACCGGAATTCCCTTTTAAGCGAAGAATGTTATTGTGAATGGTATAAAATGCATTACTACAATTTTAATTTTTAGTTGGTGTCAATATTTTTCGAATTACAGTCGGCTTTCGTTAATTCGAACTCGTCGGGACCACATGAAATGTTCGAATTATCCGAAGTTCGAATTATGGAAAAAATGAAATGAAAACCTGCTTAATATGGTACTATTAGTGTTTATTATATTTATTTCGGATGCTATCATTAGAATATGACTTAATATTAAATTAGAATGTATAAATACATAAATTAATTAAAGATTAGAAACAAGCCCGATGGAAGAAAAATTTAAAGTGTCACTGATGGACAAACGGGACAATAAGAAAATGGATATCAAATTCATTGGATTATATGTACACTCGTTCGGAACAACTTTGTCAAAAATCAAAGAAAGAAAGTTATTCAAATGATCTGAAATCTGTGAGAAAGACAAGAAAAATGAACAATGAAAAATCAGAAATTTAGTTAGTTCGAATTAAACGAAGTCAAGAGAAAATGAGTTCGAATTAATGAAAAATTTTAACGTTATTCTGGTATCGAAAATTTTGGGACTTCATGTTGAGTTCGAATTAAGCGAAGATTCGAATTATCCGATTTCTGATTAACGAGAGTGGACTATAATTGATTTTTTTTACTCCGTTACACGATGATGATAGAATGTACGATGCATAAATATTTAGAAAATAAACAAAGACTGACTAAAATATTTCTTTTTCTAAAGCATAATAATTAGTTTATTTTGAATTTTTATTTTATTTTTGGAATCATCGTCATTTAATTTTCCCTCTCATAAAAAAAAAAAAAAAAAAGATTTTATAACCTTTAAATTTATAAACATGATTTATTTTTATGTCTGAATGGCATAAATTAAACCATAAAAAAAAAATAATTCAGTGAAATTTGAATTTACTTAATGACTTCTAATTACAGTATATTGATAAAAAATATATCCACTTATAATTGTTTGAAAAACGTTCAATGGGCTTTAATTTTGTAAAAAGCTTTTTATTACGGTTGTATGCTTCAGTAAATATTCAGTTGATAACTGAAGGAATGTTGCGCGTGCTTGAAAATAGATTGAAACGTTTGAAAAGATAAGGAAAAAAAGTAAATATCTGGTAGTTTTTTAAAGCGCAGTTTCAATGGGGGGGGGGGGGGGGCTCTCGAAATTTTAAATCAACAACTAGTGTGTCTGTACTTATCTAAAGATATGCACCGAAATTTACAACAAAAAATATAGTCGACTCTCGTTAATTCGAAATCGGATAATTCGAATCTTTGCTTAATTCGAACTAAACATGAAGTCCCGAAATTTTCAATGGTAGAGTAATGTTAAAAATTTTCATTAATTCGAACTCATTTTCTCTTGACTTCGTTTAATTCGAACTAACGAGAATTCCGATTTTTCATTTTTCTTTTCTTTCTCACGGATTTCAGATCATTTGAATAACTTTCTGTCTTTGATTTTTGTGAAAATTGTTCCGAACGAGTATACGTATAATCCAATGCATTTGATACCCACTTTCTTAGTGTCCCATCTGTCCATCAGTGACGCTTTAAATTTTTCTTCCACTGTGCTTGTTTCTAATATTTTAATCAGGTTATATATTTATACATTCTAATTTAATATTTATTCTAGTGATAACAGACGAAAAAAAAAAAAAAAAACTATAACATTAATTCCTTTGTAATAGCACCATATTAAGCATGTTTCCATTTCATATTTTCTATAATTCGAACTTCGGATAATTCGAACATTTCTTATGGTCCCGACGAGTTTGAATTAACGAGAGCCGACTGTATATATATGAGTAAAATTGAGATATGTTTATGATTTAAATTCGAGATTAGTCGAATATCCGTACATGGGGATAAATAAGTGGTAGTTATTGGTCGAAATAACCTAAGTCAAAATGTTCTTTATGAAAAGAAATAAGATGACGAAGAATTCGCTAAGTTTCCAATTAGATCCTGCAGGCGGCAGCACAGACAATCACCTCATCGAGTTCACGGATGAAAATGTGGGATCAATTAAATCTCGATTTGCATATTCAAACGCAATCGGTCTGTTAAGTCATATATTGGTGGAAAACACATAAAACCCCGATTTTAGCGATTGATTCATAGGTTTACCATTTTGTTTTCCTGCTCCCAATTCCATATGTTTTCATACTTTTGGGTGCAGGAAAGCACAATGGTAAATCAATAAGTCAACCGTTAAAATCGTATTTTTAAGTGCTTATTACCAAGATATAACTTGGCTGACCTATTGCGTTTGAATATGCAAATCGAGATTAAACTAATCCTAGATTTCATACTGGAGTTCGATGAAGTTATTGTCTGTGCTGCCGCCTCCCTGTCTAAACAGCTAGCAATATTCCCCCGAAATCGAAAGAGGCATTCATTTCGCCCATTACGGTTGTTGATAAACTGGCTACTTTCTGACGCACTTTGTAATTCCTTTTTATTACTAAATGCTTGAAATTAGCAGGCTCTCGTATTCAGAAAAGAAAAATGTAATTGAAAACTTTTCTTCCTTCATTTTCTGATAAAGCAAGGAAATCTTTCAGAAAATTTCCAGAAAATGCACCAAAGCAGTTTGACCTTTTTTGGATTCAAAAATTTCGATCTAATATCATAAATTTTAATATCTACTTTATTTAATAACAAGCAATATATAATTGCAAAACTTTTTTTTTTTTTTTTTTTTTTTTTTTTTTTTTGAAAATTTTCTGAGTGAATTTGAAATTTCTGAATTTTTAACCCGGGAGAACGCGCGCTTACCCAGAGTATGAATTGTTTTAACTTTGTCACCAATAAAATCAAATTAAAACAGTCGCTTTATTTAGACGGAGAAAATTCTTACAAATTTTGCGATAAAATAAGTTGATGATTACTTTAAAAAAATTAGTGGTTGCAATTGTATAAATCATACGCACTCCGGGTCTTTTAGGCCCTGCGCGCGTCCTCCCCGGTTAAAAAAACGGCCGAATATTCAACACTGTGCTAAAGTTGGCGTCTAGAAACAAATATCAGGGCGAGGCAGTAGGAACAATTTTTGGTGTTGCTGGCATCTATATATATACCAAGTGGATTTTGTAACCCTATACACAAAAGTTGGAAAATAGATAAATTTTTCAGTTAAAATAATATTTTACATATTTTTTTATTTTATTTTATCATTGGATATTTATTTCTTTATTTCACTCCAAAAGTCAATTAAGTCGCTAAATATGGCACTACGAAGTTTTCGTTTGCCTTATTTTGGGGCTAGGGATGCCGGAAAGCTCTACTTTTGGAAATATTCCAAAAATGTTACTATATATAATATTGTAGTTTTTTAAAACCAATATTTTAAATTTTTAGAGAAATTTTTAAAAATTTTCTAATATTTTACAATTATTATAAACTAAATTATATTTTTAAATGTTTTTCTTAAAAAACAAAAATTATGTTAATGGCTTCGAAAATAGTCTTTTTAGAAAGTTTAGCTGCTGCAAAATAAAAATAAAAATATGACTTTAATACAAAAATATTTTCGATTCTCATATTTTCTAATATAAGGGCTTTAAAATGCAGAAAGTGGTTCCCTTGTAAGTATTACTGCTTTTCTTGAAAAACATATACGAGGGTATTTCACATGTTTATTTAAAATATACCATAAATGTATAAAAAACTTCTGATTTGTTTCCTTGAGATTCTACTCATTTACTGATACATTCATAATATTCATATTGACTTATGAAAAATTATAAGCCAAAAAGTTGATACATTAGATATTGGATTCGTTTTCATAAATTTTGGTTATCATAAAAAAAAACTTCATGAACACTATTAGCTTATTTCTAAACATACTACTTCATTTTTTTCTTTTCTAAAATTTTCTATTAAACCTTTGAAGTACTACCTCGATATTTATTCGAATGGTGTAATTTACATAGAGAAAATTGAAATTGAAGACAAAGAAAGAGAGCGACGAAACTTTCGATTAGTAATTAAATTTCGTGAATGAACACGGAAAAAAATTATTTGAATGAGAAGTTTGTATTAGTAAATCTCAATTCACTCTTTAACAGAACCTAGACAATATCATGTCGAATGCGCTAAAATTGGAAAATTTATGTCAGTGAAATCTGTATAGCAAATAATGACTTTTTGCGTAAGTGAAAATTGAATATTTTTTTCTTTTCTAGCATATTGATAAATTTTCCAGCAGTGTTTTTAATCATAGAGTAAGCAATATTATGTCAATTGGGAGTTTCACGTGCGCCAATGAAGGTTTATCAAAAGTCTGAGAGATAAACTTAGAAATATAATTATTTTCCAAAGTTTTATTTTTTGTATTTGCATTTTTAGAAGTGCCTTGCAAAATGAGTAAAATCTGGAGGAAACAAATCAGAAGTTTTTTAACATTAATGATGCATTTTAAACAAACATGCAAAATTCTTTCGTATATGTTTTGAAGAAAAACAGTAATATTTTGTTCCAACGGTCACGTCCTGATATTTGTTCTTAAGCCCCAACTTTGGCACAGCAAATATACCAATTTGGATTTTTTTTCTTTTTTAAATGCGTTCGTAATTATGTAAATACGTTATGTCGTCGTTCAGTCCATCCGTTCGTCTGTCCGCATGTAACAGATCAAAAACTACCCTACTGAATCGTTTGAAATTTAAAATATATAATTAATGCATTTTCAAATTTTATGGAAATCGGATGTATAGTTTAATTATAGGGACAATCAAAAGCATTGAATTTTAATGCAGTTATTCTTTTTCGAATACACTATATTGCCATTGATTATGGGGCACTTGCGATTTTAGACATTTTACTAAATATCTAGAAAAATGCATGAGGAATCATCTCGAAACTCTTAGTGCATAAATATAATAGTATACGTCATACATCTCCGTAAAGATTTTTTACCGAAACGCCATAGGGGACCGTCAACAAATTAAAAAAGAATGAATATCTTTTGAATAACCCTGTCAAAACTAATGTAGCAAAAGCGCTCAAACTCTAGATTATGATTGAATGCCTTATTGTAATACACTGTGTTCATTTTTATGCAAATAGCATGCACACTCGCAGAGTAATTAAGGTTTTTATAAAAATGGTCCCAAATTTTTCCAAGTTTTTCCATTATAATTTTCAGAGTTCTTAGTATAAAATAATATTCTTTTTTCAGAAAATATGACAAACAACATTGCACACAGTACCCTGTAATCAGAATTAAAAAATAATAAAAATTGTATGAAAAATGAGTAGGTTTACTATATAATTTTTTACTGCGCATGCGTAAAAGATATCAAAATTTCATTTGCATATTATGTTAGCTAAATGTATAGAGCAACTTTTGTAAAAGTCCCAAAGTCATAGCTTGAAAATTCTGAAAGTAATCGTCTATAGAAAAAGGACAAAATCCGTTGTTTCCAAAATAAAGCAAAAAAATGAGGGATTTTATCCAAATGCAGTAGTACATCCATATTGTGTATTCTATATTGACACTAATCAATGAATATATGGATACAACCCCTCTTGTTTTTGCTTCATTTTGAGAATAACGGATTTTCGACTTATTCAATTGACGATTATTGTCAGAATTTTCAAGTTATGATTTTGTGACTTTCACAAAAGTTGCTCTATACATTTATCTAACATAATATGCAAATGAAATTTTGATATCGTTGACGCATGCGCAGTAAAAAATTATTTAGTAAACCAACTCATTTTTTATACAATTTTCATTATTTTTTAATTCTGATTACAGGGTACTGTGTGCAATGTTGTTTGTCATATTTTCTGAAAAACATAATATTTTATATTAAGAACTCTGAAAATTATAAGGAAAAAACTTGGAAAAATTTGGGATCATTTTTATAAAAACCTTAATTACTCTGCGAGTATGCATGCTATTTGCATAAAAATGAACAAGGCTTATTACAATAAGGCATTCAATCACCATCTAGAGTTTGAGCGCTTTTGCTACATTAGTTTTGACAGGGTTATTCAAAAGATATTCATTCTTTTTTAATTTGTTGACGGTCCCCTTTGGAGTTTCGGGAAAAAATCTTCACGGAGATGTATGACTTATACTATTATATTTATACACTAAGAGTTTCGAGATGATTCCTCATGTATTTTTCTAGATATTTAGTAAAATGTCTAAAATCGCAAGTGTCCCATAATCAATGGCAATATAGTGTATAATTGAATTGATAAGCATCTATGAAGTATGTACTAAAAAATAAATTCTGCATAATCTGTGCTACAATTCGTTATTAATTTAGAGAGCCACACAAAAGTATTCCATTACACATTGGTATAGGGGGAAGCACTATTTGGAGTACGTTTTAATCTTATTAACCCCTTGCGGCGCGCTGGTTTCATAGATATACCACTTAATTTTAATTCCCAAATGCCACATTGGCACCAGAATTTTGTTTAAAAAAATTACGGTTTATTGAATGCGTGAAATATAGTGTTTTCTCATTTACAAATAAAGTTGTTTTCAAATTACGGTGTCAGTCATTAATTTCAATACTTAAGCAATGTATTTGCCCTGCGCCGCAAAGGGTTAAACTATTTCTCACTATATGAAATTAATATATGTTGCTGAGGTTTACTACAAGTTATTACTTCCTGTATAATAGAAAGCAAATAGTATTTACAGGGACACACAAAGATTTCGGCCACTATACTGTATCCGATGTACTGTATACTATTACACCAAGATCTGAATATTTTTAAAACTTTATTATCGTACGAACGCATATCATTTGTTACGTTTGACGAGCTAATTTTCAACTGGTTTTTTCTTCTTTTTTTTCTTCAGAAATTTCAAATTCATAGTGAATGAACACGGCAAAAAATATTTCAATGAGAAATTTGTATTAGTAAATCTTGATTCACTCTTTAACAGAACTTAGACAATTTTATGTCGGGTGACCTAAAGTTGGAAAATTTATGTCAGTGATGTCTGTATAGCAAATTGCGTAAGAGAAAATTGATTTCCCCCCCCCCCCCCCCTAGCATATTGATAAATTTTCCAGCAGTGTTTTTAATCATAAAATAAACAATATCATGCCAATTGGGAGTTTTACGTACGCTAATGAAGGTTTATCAAAAGTCTGAGAGAAGAACTTATAAATATAATTATTTTCGAAAGTTTTATTTTTCTTATTTGCATTTTTAGAAGTGCTTGCAAAATGAGTAGAATCTTAAAGAATCAAATCAGAAAATTTTTTAAACATTTATGATACATTTTAAATAAACATGTGAAATACCCTCGTATATGTTTTTCAAGAAAAGTGCAATATTTGTATAAGAAATCTGCGGTAAAAGCGAAAGCCCAGTCTAGAGTTGCATCTCTGAACGCTTCATTTACACGACGACAGCCAGACAGGTAGTCTGTTTGGTTCTCCCGTCCTCGTCTCGTCTTTGTCAGAATTGGGATAAAAATACTCATCCTTGAATCAGAGCAGCATCGTAAGGACCCCGAACTGGGGAAACAGAGGAAAGAACGAGAGGCAGATCTTTTGTTGTGGAACATACTGAGCGTCGTCGGTCTCTGCTATCTTGAATTTTCGTTCAGATTGACATTTCTAAATACAGTTAGAACATCGTTAATTCGAAATAATTGGGATCAGTATATTTGCAATTTTTGTGCAAATATTATTGACTCACATAGAATAATTTAGAATATAATGTGATTCGGAGGATGAGTGATTAGAAAATATATGTCTTTTCATTAAGAGATTTGTATTAACTTTAATTTTAATCATATTACATTGATTTTACATGTATATCATAATTTTGTGTGGCCATGAGTTAAAAGCATTTTATTGGCTATCTAAGTTATGTATAGCATTTAACTACCTAATCTTAAAAACCAACTATAAAACTTGTAATTATAGGCAATAGTATCAGTATATGTAGACTTATGTGTATTAATTATTTGAATAGTTTAGAAACAGAAATATTTCTGAAAATAATCTTTAAGTTCCATTTGACTGTGTAAACTAAATGTAGTGGTTATTTACTTTTTAAATGGCTATTTTGAAAGAAAATATTTGATGATTAACAGATATTAAAATAGCTGACAAACACTAGATACAGCACATCAAATACTGGGTACAGAATATTAAAAACTGGGTATATTGATATAACATTTTAGATTTTTTTTTTTTTTTTTTTTTTTTTTTTTTTTTTTTTTTTAACAAGTGCAATTTTGAAAAGAAAACAATCTAAGGGATGTATTTCACCAATTCTTGTTTTTCTATGCTGAAGGGCAAGGTTTTCATTAAATGATGAAATACAAATTCTATTTAAGTTATCAAACACTGGGTACTTTACCCTATGTGAAATAAAATAGATTGGGAAGAGCTGCTCTAAAAGATCAATTTCAGAAAATTTCTTTTTTTTTCCGTCATCTACGGTATCATTTTATTTGTGAAAACTAATGAATGACTATCATATATATTAAAACAGTCGGCGAATTCTTTAAGATCAACTCAAAAAGTCACGCGTTTGCGCATGCGTGAAGTTGAATTTATTAACCCCTCCAGTTAGAGGAAAGTCGAGGCAAGTCTGGTTAGCTCAGTGGCACGAATTTAAAGCTCTGAGAATTTGCAGAGGACTCGGGATCGATCCCAACGCTCGACAAAATAATTTATTTGAATAATGATGTATTTTATTACAAAGGAAAGTTATATGATTTTTATTAATTAATTAAATAATTAATTTTTTTATTATCATTATTATTTTGATACTTTATAATTAAATAAAATTTAACACTCAACAATGTTTTTTCAAAATAACAATTTTATTTTTAAAATATTTCAAGTAATTAAAACGTAGTAATTATTAGATATAAACAGCCAATTTCCAGTTCAGAGCTTTAGAGATATATTTGTAAGAATAAAATATTTGAAAATCCTTACAAATCGCATTTTTACAAATAAATAAATAAACAACAACAAACACAACACACACAAATAAAAATTGTATCCGATGAATTAATTTTAGTTATCCTTCCGCTAAAAAGGAAGCGCTGTTAAAATTCTGCTTAAAATTCTTTCAGTTGTTTACTTGAATAGGTTAGACTGACAGAACCATGAAACGCTTTGAATCTGTTGGGATCACATAGATAACATAGAAATAAATCAAGTTTTTAAAACTTTTTTTAAGGTAACTAATTAAGAAAATTTAACATTATTCTAACTAATCTTTTAACATGTTTATCGTCAAATCTTGACAGGTATCATCTAGTTTGTAGTTATTACTTTAGCTTCATATCTATAGAGGATATAATATTGTATTGCCATCGGAAGCAAACCTTTGTACATAATTTTTATAATTCTAGCATTTTAGGGAGTGGGTTAAAAATCAATAGCAAAATTCCATCTTTACGCATAAAAAACAGGTTATGTTAAATAAAAGAGAGCTAAAAGAAAATTCAAAACATTTACAAAGAATGTAGCTATCCATCGAAAAATTTATCTTGGCTACTACTAAAGACTAGAAGAGATTTAAATAAATTTTATCTTGCCACCGAACAAATTAAAGCTTAAGATGAAAAGACCGAAATGTCCACTTCCATGAAGCAGTCCCCTCTGATTAAGCATCCCATCGGCAACGTCCATTCGTTTTAGGCAATTTCTGTTACTCCATTTTCCAGGAGTGGACTTAACGAGCCGTGTTACGTCAGAGCGGACACCATAAATCATGACCGACGCTCCATGGAATGATCTACTGTGCTAAGTGAAAACTTGTTTAAAATGACAAATCCTGGAATTTTTGACGTGGAACGAAAACTCTTCGGCCACTTCCTTTGTTTACATCTGCTTTGATTTGATTCGTACCGCAGCAAGACTAGTTTGACGTCACACGTCGAATACGTTGCCAGCAATTATACTGGACTGAAAATTCTCGCGCATGAGTTATTTTTAATTGGATGAAAAATATTTTGCATTTAAAGTAGGTTTAAAAGTAGATTATTAAGAACAAACAAAGTATAGTTTAAAAATAAAATCTTGCATTTCTTAAAACGTTACAAAAATACCCCCATATAACGTTTATAAGCAATAAAAAGAATATTGTCAGTCGTTATTAAAATATTTTTTGTGATAAAACAAACCTCGAGCTCCATACTATAAAATCATAATACCAAAATGCGAATATAAAAATAAAAATACATAAAATAATAATAATAATAATAATAATAATAATAATAATATAATATATATATATATATATATATATATACTTTTATAAATACATCCAAAGTTATTGAGACAATACCATTAAATAAACCAATGAAACCAGTATTTCTACAATCATATTATTAAAAACAGTTGAAGTTTGAAGAGAAATAGAAGGCAGATTACCAAATTACTAAGAAATATATGGATAAATGGACATTATATAACCAGAGTAATTCATATATTACCATACAATAAACCAATGAAACCAGTATTTTTACAATCATCTTATTGAAAACAGTTGAAGTTTGAAGTGAAATAGAAGGCAGATTACCAAAATAATGAAAGATAAATGGATAAAAAGACAGTAGAAGGCTTTTCTATTAAACTACTTCTTCAGGGGTGTATAGTTTAACAAAAAAGCTAAAACATCCAACCAGTTTCTGTTATGAGTCGTGCTGAAAGCTAAGAATTCGACTCAGAACACACCCGACTGTCTGGAAGCTATTCACATGACAAATTAGTAGAAATATACTTATTGAAGAAAATAAAATCAATATGACAAAATAACAATAATATTCCTTTTAAAAAAAAGGTTATATATACTAAAATATTTACCATTACCCAAATCCTAGCAAGATTTGTAGTGCAATCAGATACAAACTACATGTGACTTACTAACAGTCAAGGTTATGGTCATAGTATAAATCACATAGATAATAAAATAAAGTTGTAACAATAATTATAAAAATTAGTAGAATATATATTATACTATATAATTCATAATATATTTAGAAAAAAAATAAATGCTATTGTTAGAAGTATTATATTTTTATTTTTAATCAATTATTAATATTACTATATTAATTATTTAACTAGAATATATTACTACAACTTCTAGCAGAAAATTATTTTAGTGCTGCCATCTATAGGATTAATATATTAATTAAATTATATGCTTATTGTGCTGCCCTCTATTATAGGAAAAAAATAAATTAATTATTTAATAGCTAAGAATTTCCAAGAATTATTTCTATTCTAATATTTTACAAATAATTTCTTTAAGACAAATACAATAGACAACCATATCTTATCTCAATAACTTGATCATTTTTAAGTTATGCATATTAGTTTTTAGGTAAACATAAACTTTAATACTATGCGTAAAGTTAATTTTTTTTTGTTTAAATGTATAATAATTAACCATTGCGTATTATCCAGACAACACCGCCCTCCTCCGTAATCTAACATCTAACCCACCAAACCATCCTATTATTCATATTTTTTAATTTTTTTTAATTTTTTATTTATTTTTGTATTATTTTTATTTTTTATAATTTTTTTTAAACATTTTTTTTACGCAACGTGTTAATTATTTTTAAGATCATGTAATAACTTATTATATATTAAAGACTATAGGAGTTCTTATCAATAACATCATATGGTGCTGCATAAATTAGCATGTTAATGTTTGCAATATTGGTTAAAGAGAAAATAGACAGTTAATACTAAATAAATGTTTATATATATATATAGAAGGCCGATCTGATTAATCGTGTTTAAGCCGGTGATTGGTTATCAAAAAATTAACATTCCAGAGCTTGTAAAACAGATATTCTTACATGTAAGACATCATTTTAAACTAAATCGAGAATGCATTATTTTTTTTTAATTTACATTTGTCACTGCTTCTCAGAGTTTTCGAAAAGGGACATTTTCTACATTTAGATAAAAAGGAGCGCTGAAACTACTCTCATGTGATACTGTATAGCCATTTTATTATAATTAGACATATCTTCCACTATTCTAGCTATACCTAGATATAAATATCTATAGATATTTAAGTGTACCGGAAGTTTACTTTGCACACGGCCAATATCCATAAAGCTACACTGCTCAAAACAATTAAAGGATATTGCAGTTTTAGGTGGAATTTGTATCTGGGAAACTTTTTAGCTGATTGATACATGGTCGACAGACATAGTAGGTTACATGAGAATAAATTACACATGTTTGGCAGAAAAAAAATGCATTTTATGGCGCATTTGTGTACAAAAGGAAAAAAACACAATTTGTGCATATGAGAAAAAAAAGAATAAGAAAAGGTGTTTTCTTCAAAGTTTTCTTCATGTAGAGGTCAGTGCGCCCGTCAATGGAGATGCCACCATACACCAACACTCCTCCACCGCCAAATCTGACACTTTCGTGCACGAACGCAGGTTTATTCCTACTGCCACGGTCCCTCCAGATAAAAATACGCCTATTATCCGTATGCACAGAAAAACGGGACTCGTCAGAAAACAGAATATTGCTCCATTCATTTCTCCTCCACTTGACATGCTCGGTTGCCCACTCCCTGCGGTCGCGACGATGCCTTGATGTTAATCTAACACATACCATCGGTCGGCGAGCATACAGACCTACAGCATGGAGCCGGTTTCGGACAGTCTGAGTTGAAATCGTGGTGCCTGTAGCCGAGCGACGGTGTTGTTGGAGAAGAGTAGCGTTCATGTTTCGGTGTCTCCGAGCTGTTAACGCTAAATACCCATCTTCATTGGGCGTTGTTGCCTGTCTACGACCTTGCCCTGGTCTTCGGCCTGCACATCCACTCTCCAAAAAACGGTTCCAGATCCTGGAAATGACACTTTGTGACACTCCAATGGCTTGCGCTACTTCGGCTTGAGTTTGGCCTCCTTCTAACCTACCAACAATTCTCCAAGCTTCTGAATCTGTCAAATGACTTCGCTGAGACATCGTACTCATCGAAACAAAGCAATCACTGAATGCCGATCATCCTTGTCTTCATTCTCTTTTATCCAGTTGAAAGTCAAATTTCATTCGCTGCCGCTCAAGCGACGTTTTAGACGTCGAACTCAAAATTTGCATACTCCACAGTTTGAAAACCATAAAAATTTGCATTTGTGATTCTCTTCTTCTATTTTCGGCAAAAAAAAAAAAAAAAAAAAAAAAAAAAAAAAAAAAAAAAATTCGTTTATATCTTTATTTTATATAAAACTTCAAATATCCTTTAATTGTTTTGAGCAGTGTAGTTGCCAAAGATGACCCACTTAATTCACATACTTTTCTGATATTCTTTCATTACTGCAATGTTTTCAGTCTGGAGACTTCCTGGGACATTTATGGAGTCGATTTCTTTAGCAGATATGACTGCGAATCTCACACAAAGTAAAAACCTGCCTTTATGAAACCTAATATATCGAAATAGCCTTATATGGCCTAAAATATCTCGAAGAGGCCAAAAATTAAACAAAAGTTTTCTTGACAACTAACATTTTTTTTTTTTTTTTTCAGTTGTATAAACGGTAATCAAATAAGAAGTTTCCTTTTGAGAAATGACTTCTAAAAATGGGGTTAAATTTATTTATTTATTTATTTAAGGAATTTAAACGATGAATAACTCAATGAATTTTTAAGCAGGAGAAAAAACAATTTCAATAGCGCTATTTCATCTTTAGAGGTAATTAATTGGTAAAGTGAACAACTTTTAAAATAATTTATTCAATATTTTCAACTTGTTAAAGTAAGGATAAAATTCACCGAGATAGGCGGTATGGTATAGTTTGAGGCCAAGTAATGAGGAAGGTATAGATTTGCATTCCTTAGTACTGCAATTAAGATTTTTAGCACAAAAAGTTGTATCAATTCACTTTTTTTTTTTTTTTTTTTTTTTTTTTTGTGAAGTTTCTTGTATTATGAGCAATAGAGATGACAAAGTTGATGGTTTGATCGTTTTCCTGGAGACAGTGAAATAGTGAACTTTACAAAATTAATCTTGGTGCATACTAATTCTCACAGTACAGTTTGTAGATGTCCATCTTCGTCTATATGAATGTGCTGTACAAATTACATTAAAATTGGTCAATCAGGGACATCTAGGCCAATTTTCATGGAATGACCCTTTATCTAGGCATTGCGGAGGATTAGGGAAGAGTTCCATATCGTGTTCTGGTCGGCGCGATTGGCGAAGGAATACAAAATGGCACTAAAACACCGTTTTAGCATATTCATTTATTTATTTATTTTCAGAATAGTGGAAAAACATGGCTTTTAAATTTTTATAAGCATATATTTTTATATTATAAAAATTATATTTGTAATCTTTATATATACAAAGCGTATATAATGTACAGATACACTTAGAGGAATATTTATTATATGCATATTTAAATAAATACTGTACCTTACATATATTTTTATAGTAATAATGTTATGTATACATTTTTAACCATATAAAAATGCACAAAAAATGTATTTACATAATATTACATCTATATGAAAAACATCGTTTTTCTATACAGTTGTAGTGTCTCACGCTTTCGAGCAGATTTGTATGTATTATAAGTATAATTTTTGAACGATTTTTATAATTTGTAGGACTACAGTTATGAATGGAACCAACAAAGATAATACTTTTATCATTTATTGCAAAAAAAAAAAAAAAAAAAAAAAGATAACAAAAATTAGTATTTATTTTATTTATTTGTTTGTTTTGCCTTTAAGGGGTCAGAAAAATAGATTATATCGAAAAGTTGAAAATGTCGTATAGGTAATTTATAAATAAAAATTAAATTGTTTAGTCATTGTATTAAAAATTTAGAAATATTTCAAATTGAGAGTCAGATTTTTTGTATCTGAATTAGATTAATTTGATTATTTTAAATGAATCATCTGATCAACTCACTTAAAAAAAATAATAAGTAATTTTGACAGTTTAAAAAAAGAAGAAAAAAAAGCTCTCATTAAGAGGGGAAATTTTATATTATCTGAGTGGTCTAAACATATGGATATATATTTCAAAAATTGCATACAATTGTTCCATCGAATTTGAAACAATGAATAAAATCAAAATAGAAATAGAAATAAATATTACACCTATTAATTAAGAAATAGTTTTTAAAAAGCTCTTTAACCCTTTCGGGTCCGAATTTTTTTTCAATTTTAAGAAAAAATTACTTTTGCGTTAATAACTTTAACACTAGCAATCCAAATAGATTAGATAGTGTTTAACAAATATCTCATTGTCTGGAAACTAACGAATGTTGTTGTTTTGCATAATATTCAATTAATATTCATATGACAATAAGCTTAGAAAGAATTTTTGGCGATGTTTGTGAAATATTGTATTACAATAAGGCTTAACTTATATTACAATTTTCTAATACTTTTTGCACTTTATTACGCAAGATTCTTTCAGAAAAGTAACTTTTATTTTAAATTTAAAGAGGGAAATATATGTTTACAAGAAAGGAATCGCAAACGGCGCTAAGAGAATTAAGAAAATAATAATAATTATTATTATTACTAAAGGCTTAAACATGAATGATGTTATATAGTAAATGCATAAACATATACTAACATTACTACATGTAGATAGTAGCAAACAATCACACATAAAAGCATAAAACAAAATAATACTCAATTAAAATTCATGTACTATTAATAGTACACCAGACCCGAAAGGGTTAATACATTATTACCTTTATGACTTTATTCACTATCACTCTGATCTATCCGATATGGCGATCTTTCTTCTCTTCCTTGGTCAGCTTTCTAGAACAACTTTTGCCGTACACTACCTGACTACTAGCAGTAGTCTCCGATAATGAAAAATTTTACTCTTGGCTTCGAAAGGCACCTAGAAAACAAAAAATGATCAAGCTTCTTTATTACACAATGGCCCGGTAGCAGAGTTTCTGATCAAAACTTATTTTTATTGCTTTCGAAGTACTCAAAACTCCTGTAAAATTTATAGAAATACGATCCAAAATTTTCGGGAAAAAGGAGAAACCGAAGGAAAGGGAGAATTTTTCTAGCTGCAAGACGAGAATTTACAGAAACTCGGAAAAAAAACATAATAAAAAAGAAAAAAAAAAGATTCTTGGCGGGGCGGATGTTGTACACAAGAAGGAAATAAACAAACGAAAAGGAAAATAATTTTGCGCATATAATACTAATATTGGAAATATTTCGCTATATTGTGAAAAATATTTGCAATGTAAAGCAAACATTTCTGCAATATTGACAGTTAATAGCAGATATTTCCACTATCAAACTAGCATTTAATTAGAATTATTTTCAATATATAATCAATATCGGTATTATGTTGTAATTATTTTGATGGAAGCAATGTAGTTCAATATCAGCCCTCAATTTCTATTAAATAGTTATTAAAATCTTTTAAATATATGGCTGCTTTAAAGCTGTACTCACTCTAAATTGGACAACAAACAAATCTGATCTTTTCGGTAAAAGAAGGGGTAAGGGGATTAAAGCTTTTTTCCCTTCTCTGTCTTGGTCCATTTTCTTGGATAACTTATCAAAAGTTGCAAGCTCCTATCATAATGAAAATTGTGGGTTGCGCATCGAACGTTACCCAGAAAACAAAAAATGATCAAGCTTCTTTATTACACAATGGTCCGGTAGCAGAGTTTCTGATCAAAACTTATTTTTATTGCTTTCGAAGTACTCAAAACTCCTGTAAAATTGATAGAAATACGATCCGAAATTTTCGAAAAAAAAAAAAAAAAAAAAGATGAACCGAAGGAAAGGGAGAAGTTTTCTAGCTGCTAGACCAGAATTTAGAGAAACTCAGGAAATAAAACATAATAAAAAAAAGAAAAAAAAAAGTTTCTTGATGTATAGGATGTTGTGGAGAGGAAGGAAATAAACAAAACAAAAGAAAAATAATTGGACGAAGATTGTTGATTAAAATTAGTGCTGATTGACAGGGTTACGAGATTATAGAAGAAAGAAGTCCTTGCAAATGCGAATTCCAAAATTACCGAAGTATCGAATGGATACACATTGGCTGTACGTATTCATACGCATTAACGGTCAATAATATTGTTCGTATTTTGAATAATATTAACATAAAATACTTTTTAAGATACTGGGATATTTAGATTTTGCACTATTTTATGTGCCGTTTTTTTAACATAAAGCAAGTATTTCTGCAATATTGACATTTAATACCAAATATTTTGATGAAAGCAATTTAACTCAATATAATTCTTCAAATTAATTACTAAATTGGGGGATGGGGGGGTTAAGAGTTAATTAATAAAATCATAATTCAATTATTAAACACTATGTATCCATTAAAGAGTTATTAAAAAAAACTCTTAAATATTTGACTGCTTTAAAGTTGTATTCACTCTAAATTGGACAACAAATAAATCTGATTTACTTGGATAAACAGGAGGGAGAGGTGAAAAGTAATTTTTATCTTCCTTTATTTGGTCAATTTTCCTGGATAACTTACCAAAAGCTGCAGGTTACTGTCATAATGAAAATTTTGGCTCACGGCGTCAAACTTTACATAGAAAATAAGAACGATCAAGCTACTTTATTATACAATGGCACAGTGGCAAAACACCTGATCAAAAAATTTTTTTACTGTTTTCCAAGCATTCAAATCTCCTGTAAAACCGATCCAAGTACAATCCGAAATTTTCTGGAAAAGGCGGAATCGAAAGAAAAAAAGAATTTTTCTAGCAGCCTGACGAGAATTTAGAAAAGTCTAGAAATAAGATATAATAAGAAATTTGAAAGAAAAAAAAAAAGATTCGGGATGGGTGAGATGTCGGAGAGAAGAAAGAAATAAGCAAGAGAAAGAAACTCCCGGAATCGAGCGTTATTTAGAAAACAAAAACGATTAAGCTACTTTATTACACAAAGGCCCGGATACATAGAATTTCTGATCAAAACTTATTTTCACTGCTTTCCAAGTTCTCAAAACTCTATAAAACGTATAGAAATAATATCCAAAAATTTCGGGAAAAGGTAGAATGTTTCTACCTGCCAGACGAGAATTTGAAGAAGTCTGGTAATAAAATATAATAAAAAGCAAAAGGGATAATTGGAAAGACAGAGTGAGAAAGGAAATTATCAAAAGAAAGGAAAAATAATGGGACGAAGATTGCTTATGAAGTTAGTGCTCATCGACAAGGATTAAATAAGAAAGAATGCTGTCTCTAATGAGAATTCCAAAATTATCTAAATGTCCCACTGGCACACAACATCGGTTCAATATTGTTTTCATTGACTATATTTTGTCAAATATTTGCATCAAAAATATTTATCTAACATTGGGATATTTGGATGTTATCAATATTTTACCAATGCTGGTTATTATTTGGCTAATTTATTTCTAATGTATCCAATGTAAAACCTTTTGCAATATTCGCGTTTCATTGTAACTATTTTCAATATATGTAATAATAGTATTTTGTTCCAAGTATTTTTAACGTAAAACGAATATTTAGTGAATGACAGCATTCAGTCAAACTATTTCAAAGAAATAAATATATGCCTGATATTAGGACTTAGTTTTACAAATGTGTTAATATTTTTTTAACTTAATGAGTAAATCCAGAATACAAATATTAATAAACAATGTATCCATTAAATAATTACTAAAAATTTCTTAAATATACGATTGTTTTAAAGCTGTACTCTATTGATAACAAATAAATTTCATCTATTCGGTGAAGGAGGAGAGGGGGGATGTAAAGAGTTTTTTATCCTTCCTCCCTTGGTCAATTTCCTAGGATAACTTATCAAAAGCTGCAAGTTTCTGACGTAAGGAAAATTTTGGCTCGCGGCGTCGTATGTTACTAGAAAACAAAAACGATCAAGCAACTTTATTTCACAATGGCCTAGCGGCAAGAACTTCTGATCAAAACTTATTTTTACTGCTTTCGAATAACTCAAAACTCTTGTAAATCCCGATAGAAATACGATCCAAAATTTTGGGGGAAATGTCTAATTAGAGAAAAGGAAGAATTTTTCTAGCTGCCATTTAAAGATTTGAAGACGCCTTCTAATAAGACATAATGAGAAAGAAGGAAAACAATATTCGAAATAGCTGGCATGCCGGAGTGAAAAAAGGAATCATCAAAAGAAAAAAAAAACTAGTCGTTGGTGGGCTTACCCATCATGGATATGCAAAATATAAAATATGAAAATAAAACACGAGTAAGTTATTTATAAAATGCATCGCAATTCCAAAATAAAATTTAAACGTATATTTAAATATTCTTAATATACATAGTAATGCTGCAAATATGAATTGCTGATGAACCCATTTCCACAAATTAAGGTACCCTGGGGTAATAACGCCACGTTAAGGTTCTACCAATTTTCACGGCTTAGTTTTAGATTGTATTTTTCAAACAAATATAGGATCTGATACAGCAACTCATTGACTATCTATATAAAATAAAATAATTTAACAGATATGTATTCATAAAATGTAATGGCGTTTTTTCTTGACCCATTCTATTTGGCGTTATTACCCACCTATATGGGTAATAACGCCATGCAAACAAAACTATGAAATAAGATGGAATAATTGCATGTAGATAGCCCAATTCTAAAAGTACAAACTCTACAAACTTAGAAATTGAAAAATTGCATTCTAAGCTATTGAAAATGTTCATTTTTTTGTGAAAGTGTAAGAAAAATAAAGGTGTGGTGTGGGAGGGGGGGGGGATGAGGCAAAAGAATATCAGACCGTGAGCTTCTTTTTGCTTAAAAAGGACCGTTTAAATAGAAATATGAGAAACATTGCACAGTTTTAACTGTGTTTATTTGAATCAGTATTTAGGATGTAGCTCGGCCACTGTAGGGAATCAACCGGGGTATTAATGTCAAGGATTGGCGTTATTACCCCGGTATAGTTATTTCGCAGTACATTTTAAATTACAAATTATCTCGAGAAGATATCTAAAATCTTCAACAACATTTTAAAAGTACATGAAATGCACTACAAATTTATGTAATTAACAAAGTATTTACGGATAAAAACATAGTCTTCACATCACAAAACGTATCTCGCAAATTTTAGATCAAGCGTTAATTTTAGTTGTTTGTAAAAACAATAAGACCTAAAAATGAAACAAATTAACTTGAAGCTGTTTTTTGCGATTTATATGACTCAAAACCCTTCTGCGCAGAGCACATGGGTGTCATTTACTTGATTATTTCATATAATTATGCAAAATATAAGCACTTGGCGTTATTACCCCGCCTGGCGTTATTACCCCAGGGTACCTTATGTAAAATACCAAACTACACAAGCAGTACCGGACTGCGTAAAAGAAACATCCTTATAACTCCAAAAACAATAATCATAATAACTAACAATTTACTGCGTTGGATTAAGCGTCTCATTTCCAATTAAAATATACCTCTGAATTGAAATTTGAATGAAATACAGGGTCATGAAAAATCGAAGAGTGTGGAAAACAGGATTACACATATCTCGGCAACTAAGAATACGGTCGACTTCATTCTTTATGCAAAATTTGTGTTATTTTGTTGTCTTTTACTTCCACTCCTTAAAATAAAAAAATAAAAATGAAAATTTTTATATACCTTCCATCAGAACGAATTTTTCGAGAGTCCGAAAAAAATAGTTCCGGATTTACTGATATTCAAAACGCTTCGTCCCATTTTTACATACTAAGTTTATAAAAAATTTCAAATCTCTATCTCAAGATAGAGCGGTTACAGACAGACGGACGGACACGGCATTTTTTTTTCTTTCTAAAAATATGTTTTTCGGAATCTCCAGTATCTGAAACGAGTAAATCCGTCAATTTTTTTTTTTTTTTTTTTTTTTTGATTTTCAAAACAATTGCAAGACTTACCCTATACTACGTATGATGGGTAAGTAATAATGGGTGGAAGATTGCTTCTGAAGTTAGTGCTGACCGACAAGGATTAAAGAAGAAAGAAGTTATTACCAATGATAATTACAAAATTACCTAAGGGTGCTATTGAAAACAACATCGGATCAATATTGTTTTAATCAGCAATATTTTTCCCAATATTTACAAGAAGAATATTTTTCCAACATTGGGATAGTTGTGTTTTGTCAGTATTTTACCAATACTATAAACGCTTTTGACTATGTTATTGCTAATCTTTCCGATGTAGAAAAAATATTTTTGCCATATTGGCGTTTTATTGTAAACATTTTCAATATAAAATTATTTCGCATGTTATAATAGTATTACATTCAAGTATTTCGATTGACAAACGAATTTTTAATCAATGTCAATATTTTATTTGAATTATCTGTATGAAAGCAATATAGACCCAATATTAATACTCAGTTTAACTAATGTATTATTTTTTAAAGAGTTAATTAGTAATACCAGAATATAAATATTAATGAACAATGTATCCATTAACACAGTGATACCACTCAGGGCTTTTGTCTTGAATGGGACCACTGGGCTGGAAAGAAGCCTTACTTTAATTTTAAACTTCCAATCGACACCAAGAATATTTTAATTAAATTTTGCTTTTACAATGAAAACTTAAGTTAAGCAGTTCTTAATATCTAAAAAAGTCTTTTTCAAATTCCGGTATCAGTCAATAATTTCTCATTTTACAAACAGAATTTGTCCGTGCCGGAAAGGGTTAAATAGCTTGTAAAAAAATTCTTCAATATACTACTTTTTTAAAGCACTATTCATTCTAAGATGGACAGCAAATAAACATAATCTTTTCGAGGAAGGAGGAAAAGGGAATGTAAATTGTTATTTATTTTTTCTACCTTTGTCAATTTTCATAGGATAACTTATGAAAAGCTGCAAGCTTCTGTCATAGTAAAAAATTTGGCTCGCGGCGTAGTGTTTTACCTAGATAAATAAAATAAGCAAGGTACTTTATTACACAATGGCCCGGTGGCAAGAACTTCTGATCAAAACTTATTTTTACTGCTTTCGAAGCACTCAAAACTCCTGTAAAACCTGATAGAAATACGATCCGAAACTTTTAGGAAAAGGTAAATCGGAGTGAAGGAAGAATTTTTCTAGGCGCGAGATGAGAATTTTTAAGGAGCCTGCTAATAAGACATAATAAAAGCGTCAAACAAACAAACAAAACAAAAAGAAAAAAAAGAAAGAAAAGATGCCGGGATGGGGAAAGACATCAGCAGAAAAACTCGAATGTGAAAAGACGAAGATTGTTGATAAGTTAGTGCTGACCGACAGAGTTAGGAGATTAAAAAAGAAATAAATTTTTACCAATAAGAATTTCAAAATTACAGAAGTATTCTGCTGGCAAACAATATCGGCTATGTATTGCTTTTATTGACAAAATCTTGCCCAATATTTGCATATTGCTAATATTGGGGTACTTGAATCTCGTAAATATTTTACTGAAGATATCTGACTATTATATTTTCATACTTTGCAAAGTAAAATAAATATTTTTGCTATTTTAGAATGTAATTGTAAAAAAAAAAAAAAAAAAAAAAAAAAAAAAAAAAAAAAAAAAACTGGCATTTATATTAAAATAGCTCTTGAAAAATACGACTCAAAATTTGGGGAAATATGGAATAGATGGGAAGGGAAAAGAAACATTCTAGATGCCAGACGAGAATTTGAAGAAGCCTAAGAAATATTACGTAATGCGAAAGGGAAAAAAGATTCGTTAGGAAAGGTATGCTGGAGAGAGAGGAAGGAAATAAGCAGAAAAACGGGAAAATGATAGAACAAAGATTGTTGATGAAGTTAATGCTGACCAACAGTATTACAAAGTTAAAGGAGATAGGAACCGTTGCCAATGTGAATGCTAAAAATACAGTTGTAGAACCAAGTTTTGACCGAAACAGGCTTATAAGACTGAAATCGAATTTCGGCTATCTTCCTTTTTTCGACCAAAAATGTAAATGTGAATAAATAAATAAATAAATAAATGAAAATTATTAAAACATACATAAATACAGATAATTATTTATAAATTATACGCATAGTTATAAGTGTGACCCAAGTTATTTCTCTATGCCTCTGACCAAAATTTTTCAAAACAAATTTAATTAATTCATCATCGACGCAAAATGATTTTCTAATTATATTAATTTCATCTAATTAAAAAATATTTTTGGTGTACTTATCTTTATTTATCTTTCTAAATAACTTTTGTAAATGATCATCTGTTATATTACAACTTTCTCATTAAGTATTCAAAATGATTATAATGAAGTATTCTGTGTTTTCAAACTAAAACTTTTCTATTACTGCTATACTGTAGTTTTCAATGAGCACGTGAAAAGCGTTATATATGCATTGCTCGCATTATAATTAGCACTAACATCGTGAGTCAATCATGACTCACAGTCATATACAGAGTAGTTCATAGCAATAAATAAAGTCTCATTTGAGCTGTTTCGGCTCAAATCAATGATTAATGTTGAAAATTTTCGAAGGAAGAAACAAAGAAGGAAGGATATTTTTTAAATATATAGATAGCTTCGCTTGTGTTTTTATACATTTATTTTCATTTAAAATATAAAATCGTACTCGCAGCTCATCAGCTTTTAGTACACAAAATATCAAATTAAGCATAGATTTTAGAAAAGTCTGATAAATTATTAAAAAAAGAAGAGCAGAGTGAGTACACTGGAAAAACAAACTCATTTTCTGAAATGATTTTTTAAAAATGCGAATCCTTAATGTGTAAAATTAGCGAGGAGAATTTGAGACTTCTCTGAGTAACTTAGCTACGTAGACCGGGAGGCGGCAGCACAGACAATCACCTCATTGAATTCAGAGATGCAATCTAGTATTAGTTAAATCTTGATTCGTATAATAAAACGCAATTGGTCAAACGCAGTTGGTCTGCTAAGTCATATCTTGGTGGAAAACACCTAAAAACCCCATTTTAGCGATTGAATCATAGGTTTACATTATGTTTTCCTGCTTCCAGTCCTCAATGTTTTCATACTTTTGTTGGTAAATGATATCCCAAGTATAAAATAAATAAATAAATAATCCTTAAAGATACCATTAAAAATATATGTATTGACAAATATTTGGAAACTCACTATAACGGTTTAAAATAAAATGTATGTGAAATCAGAAAATAGTAAAATCCATAGTTATTGTGCCTGGGATTTATTATAAGCGAGATAGTTATAGCCTAAATCATTTGCAGATTTTTTTACAGTTAAGGGTGTATTCGAAAAACTGCTTTTCCACCTTCAACAGCTCGAAATTTTCCGATACAATTTCAGACACATTTTTAAAAGTAGAAACATGAAACTTGCTGAGGGAATTCTTGAAGGGACGTACGAGGTGCCGTGTCATATCTTTTTACGCTCCATTAATTAGAATTTGAGTTATAAACAATTACCTTATCAGTATGATCCTTTTTTTCGTTCTCAAATCTCCTGCTTGGGAAAAATTGGTTCGAAACGCCGTTTTTGATTGCTTTTTTTTTTTTTCTTTGCAATATTTTCTGCATTTATCAAAGAATCGACCATCACAGCACCTTATGTACTTTCTAAATAAGCGATTTCGAAAGTTTGGTGCATTTGAGAGCAAAAATGAATTCAAAAATAAATCGGAAAATAAGCAGTTTGAATCGAAATGTACCCTTAAGTGGCACATTGTCTTAAATTTGAGGCAGAGGCGAGGCAGTGCGGTGGAATCAATCTACACCCCAATACTTTCTTACAGTTAAATCTTATAAACCTTACCTTAAATTCTTATCTTCAGTGTTAATCTTATGGGTCGGGAATATATTTGTATTTTTGAAATTTTCTCTGAAGATCGTGAAGCTCGTAAAGAGAGTTTCTCCGGATTAGCATTACTGCTAAGTAGAAAGACTATTTACATTTAAAGAAGGCATAATAGTCTACTCGTTGATATATCTGTATTCCTAAAAGTACTTCTCATGTTGCTACTACTGTTTCATTTATATCTTGCTCTCAAGTAAAAAATAAGCAAATAAATAAAAAATCTTTAAAGGACTGACAAATATTTGGAAACCCATTATAATGGTTTAAAATTAAAAATATGTGAAGTCAGAAAGTAGACAAATTCGCAGTTTCCTATTTGGGATACATTATAGGCGAAGTAGTTATATCTTAAATCGTTAGCAGATTTTTTTATAATTAAATGGCACATTGTCTTAAATTTGAAGGAGAGAAGAGGCAATGCAGTAGAATAAAGCTACGCCACTGTATTTCAAAGTTAAGTTAATTTAATCTTACCTTAAATTCTTATCTTCAGTGTTAATCTTATGGGTTTGGAATATATTTGTATTTATGAAATATTCCCTTAAGGGTGTTCTCAACTGCTCCGCTCTACAAGCGCAAAACGTTTTAACACATTTACAAATTCATTTTCTAACGGAAAGATATAAAATTGGAAGGCCTGACTATGGAACCGATTTTGAATCGAACTTAGTTTTCCATTTTATGATAGTTAATTTACCTATCTAATTCTAAGCTATGTCGATCACGTGATCATTCGTTTTCCTCCGGTTTTCGACCGGCTTTTCTGCTTTCGTCGGGAAATGTGCTCAAAAACATCAAGTTTGAAGGCTTGTTATGAAAAATCTATTGTGTTTTTATAAAAACAGAAAATTGAGTGCAATTAGACAGTTTGTTAATAACAACACCTGCTATTTTCATGCATTTCCGAGCAAAAATAAATTAAAGCATGAGTCACAAAGCGGTCCTTCTTGATTTAAGAACACACCGTAAAGCTTGTAAAGAGAGTTTCTCTGGATTAGAACTACTATGAAGCGGAAAGTACATTTACAGGCAAAGAAGGTACAATAGTCTGTCTGATCGGTGATATATTCGTACCCCTAAAAGTACTATTCGTGTTGCTAGTAAAAACTTTCATTGAAAGCTGTTACTAAAATTAAATACTAATTTGTCGGTTATATATCAAGTTCCCTTCGAACCCTAGAAACATATTGGGGTAAGATGCGTTCTTCTCCGAAAATTATATATTAAACTTCTTTTTACTTCTTTAAGGATATCTCTTCTCCTTTTTTTCTCTCTCTTTTTTTAATAAAATATTTATTAATTTTTTAATGCATATATTTTTATTTAATTAAGTTATGTATGTATCATTCATTTATTAATCTATTTATTAATTTATATATGCAGTGCATGTAAAAACTATAAGGATAGCAATATATATAGAAATTTCAAAACAAATGAAGCTTTTTTCCTTATAGTATGTATCATCAAGCTAAAAAGCTAATAAAAAGTCAACAAAATTCAATTGTGAGTATTTCATTACGAAAATTAAGTAATCGTACAAAAAAGTAATAGTTTTTTATGCGTAAAATCTTTAAGGACAGCAAGATAAATCCAATATAGTAACAAAGAAACAAATATTTAATGTATAATATACTTTCCTATGAGTTTATTGTTTGCAAATATTCCATAATTCATCGAAATCATTAATTTTTGCCACTGTTCTGGATTGTTTACAGGCTATTCCTTTTTAATGCACTGAAAAAATACCTTCCATTTTTATAAACTCGTCTTACTAGATCTCCCGATCATTAATTGATAGGATTTAAATCAGGATTTATTGAGCGCACCATTCCAAAACTCCAATATTTTTCTTATGGTACTAATGTTTTGTGTCATGGCTTGTGTGAATAGGTACATTATCTCATGGTTATATCAGTTTTTTCTTGCCAGAAGTCAGAAGTGTTGCAACAAATGAAAGGTGGTAAGAAAGAGTTTGTATATCAATCTTTTAATTAACCGTTTAAACGCCAATGTTACCAAATGGGAACATTGCATTATTTCTAATATAAAACACATATTTTCCAACATAATAACAATGCCCTTATTTTTCCTATAAAATATAAGGTTGAATTAAAATTTTGAAAAAAAAAAAAAAACATTTGTGTCTAAGCATTTATCACAGGTATAAGGAATATGTAAATTCATTAATTTGCATCAAAAGTATAGTATTTGCTTTTATCGTTTACTCTATATTAGTTACATTTGACCGCTAGAAATCTAAATGTTTTTGGAATTCGAGAAAATACTCAAGAACAATATACAATAACATATAGTGAAAAAAAATTTGTTATATTTGCATAGGATGTCAATCAATAATCATGTTCCAAAATGCGAACACTGAAATGAAAAGAGCCATAAAAATTGCAGAAATATTTTTTATTATTATTTGTTATTTTCTAAATTGTATGCATAAATTAAAACGTTTGAAGCTGTAATATGGGACCGTTCAAGTATTACGTAAGCATATTTTTAGTCATTTTGTACCCCCTCCCTCCACTTGTAAGAAAATATAAGCAAATGCTAGACCCCCTCCCTTTGCTTACGTAAGATTTTATGACAGTTTATACATCAATACTTCTTGATCTATAAAAAGTTACCAATCAGTTACATTATTAATCCTACAAATTTATATAGGCATATAGGGATTGTGATATATAAAATATATACAAAATAAATAAAATGGTTTTTATATATTGTTGCTTATTGCATTAAACAAACCACAGAATACAAAATGGTTTAAATATATTGTTATTTATCACACTGAACAATAAAACAAGATATACAAGAGTCTTAACTTATTTAGGCATCATAACTAAAATTTTTGACATGAATCATACAAATGTTGGAATTCAGTTTGGTGTTCATATTTTAATCTGATGTCCAGGATCCTTGAACCCATGTTTCAACATTGTCTTTTCATTGATTTTCATCGGAGAAAATTACCTGAAGCCATTTGTTGTACCCCAGTTATCACCTGTGTTATAAACTATGTACTCTGTAAACCTCCCCCCCCCCGTCCCGCCCGCCACCATTACTGACTAGCTACAAAGCCCAATGTTTACAGTTTGTAACACAACTGATGACTCAGGAGGACAAATCGCTGCAGGGTATTTTCTCTGATGAAAATAAGTAAAATTTAAATGGTCGTGATGGCTGGAAATATTGTTGGGGTAATTTGAGAGAAAAAAAAGGGAACTTTTAAAAGTCAGTTAGTTACAGGATTCATTGCGACATGGGCCTGCTTTTCGTTCAACGACGTGGAGTCATTTGTATATCTTTTCCGAAAACTTTAATTCAAAGAGAAATATACAAATTATTTCTGACCATATTTAATTTGTTGCAACACTTCTAGCAGAAAAAAAAATGGATTTAACATCGAAACAATGCGCCTATACACACAAGTCATGAGACAAAACTTTAGTTCCACAATAAAATTTTGAATTTTTGCAATAGTCACAAAGAATTCCTGATCTAAATCTTATCGATAACTTATGGGGATATCTGCCAAGACGTGTTTATAAAAATGGAAGGCATTTTTCCTCAGCATCAGAACTCAGATGTACGATTGAAGATAAATAGCACAAAACCAGTCTCGAATTGTGCCAAAAATTAATAATGTCGAGGAATGATGGAACATTTGCATTTATTAAAATCATAGGTAGTTGCATAATGTATTAAATATTTGATTCTTCGGTTATCACATTGGATTTATTTTAGTGTCCTTAAAGATTTTACACAGACAAAAATAGTATTTTTTTTTTTTTTCAAATTTTCAATTACTTTATTTTCGTAATAAAAAACTCACAGTTGAACTTTGTTGACTTTTTTATTAGCTTTTTAGCTTGATGATATATATTATAATGAAAAAATTTTCATTATATATATATATTATTTTATATATAGGATGTATTTATAAAAGTATATATATATATGTATATAAAAGTATATATATATATATATATGTGTATATAAAAGTATATATATATATATATATATATATGTTGTTTTTATTTGTTGTCCTTATAGCTTTTACACACACAGTATGTATTCAATATACATTCATTTATTAATATATATCGATATCTTATTATTTATTAATATTTATACCTGAAATAAAACTGAATATATATTTTAGAAATATTTTGACAGTAAAAGAAATAATACATTTTTTAAATTCCCCTTTTATGTATACTATTGTATAAACGATGCTTCTTAGTACTTTAGCTGATAAAATTTCTTAAAAGCATACACTTTGTTTCATAGCTTGAGTATTAAAATCTTTGAAAATCTTATAATTTCTGAAAAAAAAAATATATTAACATTTAAAATAAAATTACAGTTGATATTTTCCCCAGAAAAATAAATATAAAAATAGTATGCGGATAGAAAAAAAATAAGTAATTTCTTACTTAGAGATTTTAAAAACACTAATGCTTTCCATGGTCATACGTTTAACAAAGATGAGGCGAATTTCATGCCCGACCGAATGAACCTTAATAGACAAGTTTAAGGACTCTACAATCCATGATTCCATGGATGCCAACGTCACGTCACGTCGCAGTCAAGAAATTTTAACGCAGGGCCGTCGCACACGAGTCAGGTTCCCAAACATCAATTTGGCGACTTGACCGCCACTAATGTCAGGATAAACACGGACAGGAAATCGGGCTGTCGGAGGCAGAACGTGACGGCCGTCCTGTTTGGCAAGGCGGAAAAATTCCGGAGTTCAGCCGATTGGCCCTAATCCACTTAAAATGCTTAATTGGGGGGACGAACGTAACCGGGTTTGTGTTGCCTTGACTACCTGCCGGCAATTACGAAAAAGACGTCTATAATCAAAAACTGGAGGCAACGTTTAATGCCCCATGAATAAGTCATGGGAATGTTTTCTTCTGAAAAATTGGGTAAAACCTTTTTTGTTATTATTTTTGTATAAATAAATGATAATTAAATCAGCACTAAACTTAATTTTAGACTGTAGAAAATTTTCTATCAAATTAATTATATAGAAAAGTTTAATAAAGAGATTTTAGGATTTTCTTCATATGACTAAAAAATGCTCGAGTGAATTTAGTTTTTGTATCATGATAGAACTACGCAGTGTAAGCATAATAGAATGATAATTATAGCCGAATAAACAGTAGCAACACGAGAAGCACTTATAGGAATATGAATATATCAACGAGTAGACTACTATACCTTTTTTACATGTAAATGCACTTTCTGATTCATAGTGCTGCTAATAATAATAAAAAAAGAGTATTAAAAAAAAATGTTGTCATATATGCTACTTTGAACATAATTTTTCAAATATAAAAATCATTAAAAGACTCAAAATCAGTCAGCAAACAATTAAAGATTATTTATTCTTTTTATATTCTCTTTATTATTTATTTATTTGTTGTTTTATTTCTTACTTCATCCCAAAATAGAAATTTGACACATTGGAAGTGTGTGTTGTTAAAACTAAACCCTCTTTTTTAATTTTAATAATTTGTAAAAAAAAAAAAAAAAAAAAAAAAAAGAGCTCTTTATTTGATAAATTATTTGGTGTGTGTGCGAGGGGAGGGAGGAGGGGAGAAGTAAGATTTCAAGATTCTGTATAATGCTTCTTCCCTCCATCAATACAGTTAAAAAAAATCCTTATCTTAATTACCTTTAATTTGCATTTTACTCTTAAATGTGTTTTTATTTAAGTCATATACAGAAATTTAATCATTTGGGAAGAGTTCCCTTTTTTGTACCACTTGACACCAAGGGCGCCCATATGACTAATTTTAGGGGGGGGGGGCTGAGGAAAATCTCAAAGTCTTCCGAAGGTATCACATACTTTTGTAAATATTTAAGGTACTTTGCGTTTTTTCGTGACTTTTGAATTCCCCCCCCCCTCCCAATTTTTGAAGAAATGTGCGTTTTTCGCGATCCTTTTAAGAAATAAGTACTTTTTCTACGAGTTTTTCATGAAATTTATGTTTCTTTCCCAATTTTTTAACTAAAATTGCTTTTTTTGCAATTTCTTGATGAAATTTGCGATTTTTCGGGATTCTTGGACAAAAGTAGCGTTTTTTCGCTGTATTTTGACGAAATTTGTGTTTTTCCACAATTTTGGGGGGTTTTCTATGCTTTTTGGACGAAAGCAGAAATCTTTTTTTGCGATTCTTTGCCGAAATTAGAAAACTTTTCGCGATTCTTTGACGAAATTTGTTTTTTCCGTAATTCTTTGATGAAATGCGCGTTTCTCTTGCTCTTATTTGACGAATATTTGCTTTATCTGCATTTCTTTGACAAAATTCGCCTTTTTTCCTGTGACCCTTGATCAAAATTCGTGCTTTTTTGTTATCGTCACTGGCATGGGTGCATTAAATGACCTTTCTGCAGTGAAATTTTTTGGCGGAAATGGGAAAAGTAGCTTCTGCGATTAGATCATTTACCATGACATTCTACCCAGTTCTTGCTTTTCCACAAATCAAGCTATATTCTTGCTTCCAACTCCAAATTCCCAATTCTATAAAACTGAGATAAATCCTTATTTTCTTTTGGAAAAACGTTTTTCCATATTTTTCATCAGATAGGAATGAAGTAAAATTGCTTTGAATGACGTTTCATTTCGATTTAAAAACCTTGATTCAAGGGATATAATTAAAGAGTCAAAATATGGATAAAAAATGGTGCTCTTTAATATTCTAGAGGAGTGGCCATATGATGGTTCCAACTGTGAGATTATCCAGTAAAGGATCTGCACATTTTGATATTGATTCCTTAAAATTGCAAGTTTTAATTAGCTGCATGAAAAATACTGAAAAATTCGCCTGATTATATCTGTGCAAAAGAAAAATCTCAAGAAGTTTCTGTCTGTGCTAATAAACCGAATGTTAATGTTAATCTACAGAATGCAATTTATTTACAACTGGCTCTAGATAAAAATAATATGTAAAAACTATTTTGAGACATACAATAATCACTACAGCAATAATCACTACGTTGCAACATCTATATTAAAGACTTGTGTGCGTATTTCTTGTTTTATGTTCGTATTATTGTTTAGAGAGAGATTATAGAGATTTCCTTTGACAGTAGCAAAATGATTAGAAAAATGTGGTACGGACTTATTACTTTTCTGGCCACAATGTTTCAGATACTACAGGTATATTTGAAAAAAAAATCTAAGAGTGCTCCCCCTAAAAATCTTATCACTCGTTTTATTGCTTTGTGCTTCTTATCTCTAGAACTTGATAGAGATCATTTGCAATTTACAACTAAATTCAAACAATAGTATGCAAAATATATATTTTATTTATGAAAGCAATTCTTTAATGATATTTATAAGAATTATTAGATTTTAAGTCGACCAAAATTATTTTGTCTTGTTCTGCTTGACTTCAGATAAAATTTTCGATTTTGGGTTGTGTTATAATCAGGGCCCGACTAAGGCTATGGGGGTGAGGAGGCGGACAAGCATCATTCGGGAAGTCCCCCTTCTGTCTATCGATAGATTTTTTTTTTTTTTTTTTTTTTTTTTTTAGTTGTGAAAGTGGCTAATACTTAACTTCATACGTATTGTATGTATATGTAAATTTTGTTCTCGGTGCAGTTCACATTTGTATACAGGATATCAGAAAAAGATACCCACAACATTAAGAAAAAGTACTAAAAAGATAATTGTAAAAAAAAAAAAAAAAATTATAGATTGGTTGATAGAAGTATCATTTTGAAAACTTTTTCTTTGATAATCTACGTATGTAACATAAAATGGCTAAAAGATAATGTACCAAATGGGTTATAATTAATGATTTTAACTTGCCATTCTGCGACGAAAATGTTAATAAAGAATTTCTTTTGAAAACAACAGAATACTAAGTTTTTATAATTAAACATTAATTAATTTTCTAATGTAGTTTGTTTTTCGCATAGATGAATGGGGTACTGGAAGCAAAGAGAGGAAGGAGGACCACTCTCACCTTCCTAAATTTTTGGAAATATATGAAATTTGATGCCCTTTTGCCCATTTGGCACTTTTTAGTTAAAATCCTAATTACTCTCATGTGGGCCCCCTAATGAGGTGGCCCTGGGGCAATTGCTCCTGCATAAGTCGGGCCCTGGTTACAAATTACAATCATACACATTCAGGGCTCTAATCTTTATTAAATTCGGGAAAAGGAATTTTCCAATTTAAATCTGAATATAACTTTAAAAGAAATAAAATTGATGGTTATGAGAAAATAAATTCCACACAATTATACCTCTTTAAGCGGAAAACTTCTTAAGTGGTAAATTTCTTAAGATGCCTTCTTTACAGGATCAAGTTAGAATTTTCATATCTTGTAACTTGACTTATATTTTAAAACAATATGACAAATCAAAATCTAGGGAAGGGGAGGGGGGGCTCAAGCCCCACCTTACCCCCCCCCCCCCCCATATGGGCGCACATGCTTGACGCGGCTCTCAGTGTAAGATTGTGTGAATCTAGCGGGTCAAAATTCAATTTATGAAAATTACCAACATTAAAAGAATAAAGTTGATAATAGCTAATAGCTAAAAGTAAAATAAATAAAAAGTAAATAAATAAAGTTGATCTTATCAGTGATAAAATGGTTATGTATTATGAAAAAAATGTATCTTTACACATTTTATTGTACAATTTACGTCATTGTCATTCCATCATCATAATCTTAATAAAAAGATTTTTTGTCATTTTCAAACATTGACATTTACATCATGTTAGTATTCAATGCATTTTTTAAAAAAATTAATATATATTTATGTTCAACAATAAGAGTTTTCTTGTATTAAAAAAATATAATTAATTAATTACATAGTACTATAAATACCAGTGTTATCATAAAGGGAATCGCTGTCATTTATTGTCGTTTGCTATTCTTTTATTATTTGTAAGAAAATATAAATGTTATAACTTCAGGGTGAATTACATTCAAACCCTATAGTTTTACTGAGATTTTAATGTCATGATTTATAATGCTTAAATCCATATATATTTATCTTATAGTCACAAGTAATGCAAAATTACATAAAATCCATACAAAAACTTGTATTCAAGATTTGCAAATAGTTGCAGCTGAAATTTAATTTTTTTATACCTACATGCATTGATAATTACAAAAATAATTATATTACAATAGACCGTTTCGGATAAAATTTTTGGCAGATTTTTAAATTTTATCGTGTGCTATTAAATTTTCTAATAATTTTTTTATTGACTAAAAAAATATATTAAATAACTATTGTAACTAGAAAAGACAAACTATCTACATTGTTGTAAAGTTTCCATGCAATCATAAAAAATATTTACAAAATAAGTTTGTTTTCAGCTAAAAATAACGATGGCAATTACAACTACATCGATCGCCAATCTAAAAATGTTTTAAAAAAAATTGGTTTTGGAGCCAATTTCTGATATATTATTTTTTTATCACTGAAAATCATAACATTTTTTGTAATTCAATTTTTTTATCTTTTCAAAACGATTGCGATTTATTAATGATTCAGCAATTTAAATTTCGTTTGAACAATTTTTTTTCAGAAATTTAAAATTTTATTTATATCACCGCTAAAATATTTAATTCCTGATTTTCAAATAATTTGGAATTATGGATTTTATTTAAATAATTTGATTTGAACATTTTTACTGTGATTTAAATAAATAGCTTCCTTTTATAAATATTTTTAAATTAATTTTTTATGTGCTACCACCTATGTAATAATTTAATAACTATAAATTAAAATTTGGATTTATTAATGATATGGTAAGTTGTTTTGAAAGAAATATTAAGCGAAACCTTCTGTAATTGATACATAATCGTATCATATTTTGTATTCATGAATTTTTACATAAGAATTTAAGAGCTATTGCATCAAAATCTTAATATTTATAGTACGAACGCACCTGATTTGCACGTTTGCTGTGCAATTTCCAACTAGTTTTATTTAAGAGCACCCTTAAGGGTGTTCTTAAATCAAAAAGGGCAACTTTGTGACGCATGCTTTAATTTATTTTTGTTCGGAAATGCATGAAAATAGCAAGTGTTATTATTCAGAAACTGTCTAATTGCACTCATTTTTCTGTTTTTTAAAAAACATACTAGATTTTTCATAACAAGCCTTCAAAGTTGACACTTTTGAGCACATTTCCCGACGAAAGCAGAAAAACCGGTGGAAAAGGAGGAAAAAAAACGAGTGATTACGTCATTGAAATAGCTTAGAACTGAATAGGTAATCTAATTATCATAAAATGGAAAAATAAGTTTGATTCGAAATCGCTTCCATTGTCAGGCATTCTAATTTCATATATTTCTGTTAAAAAATGAATTTGCAAATGTGTCAAAACGTTTTGCGCTTGTTGAGCGAAGCACTTAAGAACACCTTTAAAGCTCTTTAGACTTTTTAGCAATTAAAATTAGTACCATACAATTACAAGGTATTAATTTGTTATGTGCTTGTCTTTCTTATCTAACAGAAATATTTACCACAAAAGTAATACGGGGTATGATTAAAATACAGACGCAGTTAAATACCGACTGTGGTTATTGTAGTAGTATAAACTGTCAAAAAGAATATATATTGCTTTTCATACTTGCTTGCTTGGCATTTTTGTAAGTTTTATTATAATTTTCACAAGCTTAATCTTAAGTTAATTCTACAGTTTTCCGACGTTTCCAAGAGAAAGATAAATTTTATAAAATCTTATGCATTTAAGAAGAAAATTACAAAAAAAGAAAAAAAAAAAGCGTCTATCAAAAAAAAAATATAATAATAATTAGCAAAAATTGAAGCAGAAAATTAATCAAAAACTCCAAGCTAATTGCGACTTCAAATATTTCCTCATAGAGCAAGTCAAATAACATTGAGAAAATGGAAGAAAAAATCTAAGAATTAATAAAACTAAAATTAAGGAGCCTTTTAAATGTCCAAAAATCGATTTTTTTTAATATCTTATAATTAAATAGGATGGGACTTTAAATTTTTAGGAACACTTAGAAACAAATACAATTCAAATTGGAAGAGAAGTTATGTTTAAAAATTTTTGAGTCTCATTAATATAATCGTGGTAGTGATAGAATCTTTAAAGTCGATTTTTTCAAAACACCGATTTTGATTACTGCGTGTACGACTTTTGAAAAAATGATTACCTAGAATTTTACAATTTTTTTTCTGAATGCATTAAACGTATAGAGGCACAAAATCACCTATAATTATGTTTCTCAAGAAAGAAGTTTAGAATTCGGGACTACTTTTAGGGGTTACAGGAAAAAAAAAATCTCGATAGTTCGAATTTCTTTGAAAAGTAATTTTTTTTTTCTCGAGCCTTACACATTTTATTTGTTTTACTGTAAGCCTTTTTTTGGTAGCTGTATTCATTCATTCAAAAAAAAAATCTTGGCTGGATTTAACATTTCATGTGTGACAAACTATGCGTGCAATGAATGCAATATTTTTTCTCTTGCAAAAATTGTATTGTATTTTAAAAATTATCTGTGAGTATACTCTTTTGAGAACTTTAATTGAGAGAAAAAAATTTTCTCAATAAATATTTTAAGTTTTGTATTTAAAACTGAATTATTTATAGAGTGTTGCAATTCTCAAAGGGGTCAATTTTTCATACATTTTGTAAGTTGAAAGGGTTGCATAACTCCTTAAAAACTGATCTGAAAAATTATTTTTCGAAACTATTCAGTCCTTGGAAAATTATGTTTGTATTTTGGAAGGGCGTATTTCATGGTTAAAATATACAAAGAAAAAATATTTAAAGAAAAATAATATGAAGCATCACTTTGTAAGATAAAATGAGATCTAATATTTCTAAGATTATTTTAAGATCGTAGCGTTCGATAGCATAATCAAAAAACACAAATCAAATAAATCAAATATAAGACTCAAAAAAAAAAAAAAAAAAAAAAAAAATCAAAGATTTTGTTAGAAACTGAAAAAAAAAAGCAGTGCTTTGATTTTAATTTGGGTGCGTCTATGAACATCTGTAATTAGACAATTTAGCAGTAAAGGACTAAACAATAAACAAATGTTTTTGAGTATTTTTAAAGTTTATCTACATCAAAATATTTGCGTGTTAAATTTGGTTATTTATTATATTATCATATGGTTTTGTATTATATTATCTTATATTTCAACAAGATAATGATATAATAGTATATTGCTCGAGTTGTAAAGGCATGGCTTCTGTGTAAAACTAAAACAAAACAGCTCGGTAAATACGGTCATTCGGTCTCTACTAGCGACCAAAATATTTTATCCAGACAGTAAGTCTTTAGTACATTTTCTCAATAAAGGTGTAATCAATAAAAATGTAAATAGGTGTTTAAAAAAAAAAAAAAAAAAAAAAAAAAAAAAAAAAAAAAAAAAAGCATACCATCGTTGAAAGATTCGCTTTAACAGCCATGATGCATCGAAATATCATGGGCATAATTATATGCAACTGTTATCATAAAAAAAGAAGCAATGCAAAGTAAGATACTATATATATACATATATATATAGTATGTGTGATTATAATTAAAGTTAAGCATTGAAAAAGCTGTAGAGAGAAATAGTATGGCATAAGAAAAAATAGTTTGAAATTTTAGCAATAGAGGGCACTTTACTCATCATAATATACAAAATAAAAAAAAGTGCAATGCGCACCACACATTGCATTTATCATAAAAACATGGGATACCTGTCGTTTCACTCATATAGTGTCTGAGAAGCTCGTTATGATTTTTTCAGTGAAAAATCACGCTGCAATTGTGAATCTGTTCTGCAAAAACGCTGGTACTCGGAAGAATTTCTGTACAGTAAAGTGTATGAAAAAAGAAAGAAAATTTCTTTTCAAATGAAAAGAACAAACCAACAATAATTGCTATGCTTTCATCCAAATTGAAGGACACAGAATATCTTGTTAGGTAAGTACTGGTGATGCACATACCCTAATCGTAACAATAGCCATTGAAAAATCATCTTCCAGTGACAGAATGGCGATTGTTGGTGAGGATGTTGATCTTCTCTCCTCATAATCGCCCTTACTTCGCTCGAACGAGAAATTTTTTTCGTTAAGCCGAGCCGTGGAAAAATCGAAAGGAAGATTTTTCCATACAACAGATAGTTTAAGAAACAAGACTGAAAGACGTCATTCTAGTAATTCACTGGATGTGATACGACATATGCTGTATTCAAAAAAGGAAAAATCAAAATTTTCAAACTGTTTCAGCAATGTGATAATGCTCATAAAATTGCTAATGTGTTCAATAATAGGGAGTCCGACCATGATGCTGTTGCAGAAGCAGGAAACCGAATTTTTTGAGATTGTATGGAACACCCTCCACAGCTTCATCTCTTAATATTTTCTGATACCACTCCTTCGCAAAATCTGTATCGAATGTCAATTCTGACATTTCACCCCTTCCGCAAACAAAAGGAGCGGTCAAACAGTATTCTTTCCAAGTGTACCATCAAATTCACTTGTGGCTTGGCCAGGAACAACATGCCAAACTTTGGGGTTGGGAACGAAGACAGAATTATCTTATTCCCATAACAGTTAAAGATTCAATCGCACCTGAAGCTGTATTATATACCATCATTTGCAAATGTACTATTGGGTATGTAGCTAAGTGTGGAAGCACGAAAGCTGCCATAAATTGTACAATCATCTGTAACATCTGCTATGGTGACTGTCTGAATGCTACTCCCAAATATGTAGATCAGCATGACGAAAAAGACGAGGGCGCGATCATGGATACAATCCTATTGAGAACACCTACTAATGCACCATCCACTTCAGCTGATGATGATGTGACAAAGAAAAAGAAAAGAACAGTACGATTTACTAAGTAACATTTACTTATTGATAAATTAGCACTTTTCATTTTTTTCTATTATGTTTTGTCATACCAACAAGGTTTCGCATGACTAAACATTTGATTAATATTAAATATTTATCCACAGGATAAAGTCGAGATTAACAGAAAAAGAAAGAAGATGAGGTGATGATTCTGAATTCTAACGACCTATGCACTTCCGCTGATAGTGATATTAAAGGAAAAAACGAGCCAAAATGATAATGACTCTTTTTAAAGATTTCATCTACTTCATAATCACCTAATATCTACTTAATTATAAATTAGTATGTATCTACTTTTAGTTTTCTCCAAATTTTTTATACTCTCAGTTACAGTGTTTCACATTAATAAACACCTCATTAATGGTGAATATTTATTTTTCATTAATTAATTACATGCCATTATCTACTGCCATTACATGCCATTATATCCATACTCTCCAGTATTGCATATTGGAGTGTTTTCTGTTTTGTTTTGTTTATTTTTCGTGACAATGTCTAATCAATTTGAATAGAAATTAAATAAGTTTGAAAAGAAAATTATTTTATTTTGTGAAAATCCGTCAAGATTCCAGTTCCGTGAATGGTCGATAACCGAGGTTTAATTTTGTATACCAATTGTTTGTAGAGAATTTACGCTCTTTAATTTATGCCAAAGCAATTTTTTTCATTGATACCCACGATTTCTAAGATACTTCCAAAAATCTTTAAAAAGTTGGGAGGGGACCCCCGCGGCTCACTTTTTATTCATGAGGATTTTTATCTATTCATTAGTAGCCAGGGCTGGGTTTTTGCCGGCAGAAACAACTGGCAGAAAGTGGTTTTAGCCGGCAGAAACTGGCAATAACTGGTATAAATTCATTTCAAGACATAATCTGAGACTTTTTAGTAATATTCAATTGCTTATATATTTTATTTTATGATAAATAACAAATAATAATTTGGATTAAACATAAAGTAAAAAACATGATTGTTCTTTTGCAGCTGCTCATAAAATTTACTTAGCTTTATTTAATGATGGAAATATCATTTAAACTCATAAATGCAAGATTCAAATCACATTTAATGCAGTGTTAGCTTTTATGCTAGCTTATTTTTTTAACTAAATTCTTTATATATTAAATACATGTGTGAATTATGAAGGTTAAAGTTCCTATTAGTATTACTTCTTAGTTTCTGCCAGTTTTTGCCACTTACTGGCAGAAACTTGCCAGCCCTGTTAGTAGCCAACAATGAACAAATGTACCAAATTTCATCTCTGTAGCATTTATTATGGCAATATATTCTAATTTGATTGGACGAAAATGATTTTCATTTGTGAAAATCCGTCTGACTGACACATCAACGAGGTTCCATTGCGCATAAATGTCATTTGTAGAGAATTTTATGTCTTTAATTTATGTTGGAGCATTATTTTTATAAAAACCCATAGTTTCTGAGATATTTTAAAAAATCTATAAAAGAGGGGGGAGACTTATTTTTGCCCCTCCTCACTCATTTCTTATTCATGAGCACTTTTTACCTAGTCATTAGTAGCCATTAATGAACAAATGTTCCAAATTTAATATCTGTAGCATTTATTACGGCAAATTTTCCTAATGTAATTGAACAAAAATGGTCAAGGTTCCAGTTGCATGAATGACGGATAACCGAGGTTCCAATGCGTATGCATGTCATTTGTAGAGAATTTCATGCTCTTTAATTTAAGCTGGAGTAACTCTTTTTATTAAAACCCATAATGTTTGAGATATTTTCAAAAATCTAAAAAAGAGAGGAGGACTTATTTTTGCCCCTCCCTCCTCCCCGCTCACTTCCTATCGATGGGGATTTTTTATCTAGTCACCAGTAGCTATCAATGAACAACTGTGCCAAATTTCATCTCTGTAGCATTTATTATGGCAAACTTTCCTAATTTGATTGGACTATAGCAAAGAAACAAATTGTTTCGAACGCAGTAGAAAATGTGGTCACAACATTGCAAAAAAAAAAAAAAAAAAAAAAAAAAAAAAAAACGAGAGTGATGAGTTGTATAGGAAACTGCAGTTCATGGTGAATTGCATGACCGTTACACATCCCTGTGAGTGCGGTGAATAAAATTTTACGAAATATCCTACATTGCCATCCATTCAAAATTACCCATGTTAAGGAGCTGTATCCTGCTGATCTTCTACTAAGACAAACTTTAACTCTAGACTTTCATGCTCTCATAAAAGTGTAATGAATGATCATGGAAATTTTTGCGATCAAACGAAGCCCATTTCTATCGCCATGATATACCAATATTGATAATTGCAGAGCATGGGCAGTGAAAAATCCATTCAGACTTGAACCAGTTCTTCTTCATTCGGCAACTGTGTAGTACGGTAGGACACTGTTTCTCGCAGGGTCATTCTTTTTCCAACAGATGGTTCCTGTGAAATCTACTACATTTTACGTTAAAGGTGAAATGCAACCAATTGTTTTACGCCATTCCAGTACTTCAACAGCGTGCATGTGTGGCTAGCAAATTTTTATGCAAGTTGGCACTTATCCACACATTGCAAATCCTGTGAAGCAGTTGATAATTATGCATTCCAGAAATGATAGAATTATTAGTCGTCATTTTCTAACAGCCTCGCTGCCAAGAGGCACTTGATCTTAATTCTTGTGATTTCTGTCTGTGGGGTTACCTTAAAAATACTGTTTACAGTTGTCCTATTACCGTTGTAGCTAAATTGAAGACATGCGTAAAGCAACGCATTCACAACATCACTACTGATATACTCCCATCTGGCTGTGGAACATGGAGTTTTTTTAGTTTCAACCTGTGGCAGAAAACGGTGGACAGCATATTCAACATTTCTTAAGTAATCCTCGCAACAATTAAAAACAGATTTCATTGTTGCTGTTTCTCCAGTTTTTGATCACAGGACAATTTAAAACCGATTTTTCCAATTCGAGATGGCAACACCATATCCTAGTGGAGAGGCTTTCCTGTAAGACTGACACGACTGCTGAATGGCTATAATGTCATATTTTTAGTAAAACACTTATACAATGATGCACATTAAATTGCACAGTTGATTTTGAAGGATTTATGGCTTGTAAAGCCAAAGCGCTCAGTAGTGGGGTAATTACGCGCTCTCTCATGTCTAAGCAAAGAAATATAAATGCATCATTTTAAGTGGCTTTTTTTTTTTTACTTATGTTTAAGAAAGTCATGCTGCACATTCAAATATAGTTAAATAAAAAAACTCTAGCCTGTTTATATGGGTTCATCAGTCATCGCTAATGAGAGATAATTGAACATCAGCTCCACTGCATCTAGAAACTTGATCTCAGCTAAATATGGTAAAAAATGTCGAAATTTTTCTAAAAGAAAATTTGTGGATTGATAGAACTAATAGCAAAAATAAAAAGAGCATTGCAATCAATATTATATATTATGACGAAATACAATCGGAGCACTTAAATCTCTGTTTGAATTAAACAACTACATTTTTTAAAGCAAAGGGAGTAAATTAAGCGAAGATGCAGAACATCTGCGGCGGAAAACGCATGCATAAAACAGAATGTTTGTACATAATCAAAAGAGTCATATGTTTCGATGATTGCGAAAATATAGTGTAATAGTTCTCCTTAAAGCAAACATAAAAAATTGCACAATACCGCATTAAAATGTTTTTTTCAGTTTTATAATTAGAATTTGATTATGTTTTATTGGATGTTGAGCTTATAATTATCTAAAGGGGTTAGAATTGAACAGATTTAACTGTAAACTCACGCAATAGCCGTAGCATTGAGATTCCGATGACACTAGTAATCGAACCTATTTAGGCATTTACCATATGACAATTACAACGTGATCTATTGCTAAAATTTCTAACTATATTTTTTCTCATGCTGGACCATTTCCTTTTTTTCGCATATAGTCAGGTCTTTCTAACAAGTGGTTGTTTTTTTACAGCTTTTTGACTGTTGAACTTTAATTATGATCACCCAAAATGAGCATTAATTTTTTCTCTGAAAGTACAACAAATTTATATTTGGTTATTATTAACTTCTGCCATACTCTATTTTTTATTTTTTAAGAATAAAACAGACATTTTCATAGGATATAATATAAAAACTAGCAATTTCATAAATATTGCATAAATATTTTATGCAATACCTTATGTTTCTTTACTAAATTAAATCCCGGTATTACTGTTGATTTTTACAAATAAAAAATGCTACAGAAATTTTGCAAGGTCGATTTAAAAAAAAGTTATATGACATTAAAAAAAAAAAATTATTGGAGCAGGTACATCACCATGGAGACCAAATATCAATTACCGATTTTCCCAGAATTCTCATCGCAACAAGTTGAATCTGCCTGTTGCTTCCATCTTTTGCTTCTTCTTGGCCACTTCTTCCGCCTTGCTGGATATCCCCTAAGGAGTGACGTCATATACAGTAGTCTATGAACTAAAAGATGAGAAGGAGAAAGGGGGAGGAGGGGGAGTCGAAGGTGAAGGCGAACTCCCGATGCGGCCAAAAAACAACGAGGAATATAATCCTCGGATTATGTCCGGCCCTCTGGACATTCCTCTAGGTCGTTATCCTCTTCTTCTTGATGAAGTCCAAGAGATTTGCCGAACATCAAAATCTTCAGATATTTACGAACTTTGCCGGGCAGATAAAAGATTTATTTGGTTTTTTTCTGACCTTCCCCCATTCGTTTTTTGCTCACCCCCCCCCCCCTACTTTATCATCTGATATTTCATCATATTTTTTTTTCCTCTTTGAGTCGTTATACAGAAAGAAATTAAGATCTCCCTCGAGTAAAAAAAAAAATCTAACAGAGGGACATATAATAGGTTTTTCGTTGTAATAAAGATAAGCTGATAAAACTATTAGATTCGTGTGTGGATGATTCGTCTTTACAGTGGAAGCTACTTATTTACTTTTTTAGCTTGAATTTATCTGAGATATTTTCTGAAATCGAAAGTTTAATTTAATCATCCCGGAATTTTCTTGAAAGCATATATGTCTTGCTTTTAGCTGACTGATTTTCTATGAAGATAGAGGGAGGAAAGTTGAAACAAGTACCGTAAGCTATTTTTATACAAATAAATCCATAGGAAGAGCTGAGGGTGAGGTATTTTTGTTACCTCTTATCTCTAATATCACAGAATAAGTTTTTATGACATTTTGTACAATCGTAGACATATCAAAATTTAAAATTAAAACTTTAAAATTAATGTTGTTATATATTAAAATATTTTAATGAGAAAATGAGTTAAAAGTAAACTAAAATACAGATTCGGATTTATAATTATAACTTTGTTCTTTTTCCTTTTTAACCTTAGAGACCGACATAAAATAAACACAAGATTTATCATCCAACAATAGTTTATTAAAGAGGAAAAAATCAGATCAGTACTGTAAATTATAAGAGTAAAGGAACAAGATTTAACCTTTGCAGAAAATATAATAGATGAAAAAAGAGAGTTCAGCATCATTTGTAAAACCTATGCCCTTGGTCATAATTAAACTGGCACAGTACAACATTCTTATCTTGATCAAAGATGAATTTTGAAGACTGTAACTTCCAAGCATAAAAAATTTTAAAAACTTCTCTTTTTTTAGATGGCGGCTATCAATATTTTTAATTAATTTTAGTATTCACTATAGTTAAAGATCATTATTTATTAACTACTGTTGACATTATAATTTTCATAAGATTAATTTTAACTTTTGCTTCACATATATTTTATTCAACCCCCCCCCCCCCCATATTTATCATCTGGCATTTCATAATATTTAATATTTTTTATTTGATTCATGTTAAAGAAAGAAATTAAAACCTATATCGAGTTTAAAATTAAGAAAAGTGCAAAAAATAAATTCCCCATTGTAAAAAGATATGGTGATATATCTTTTTTAAATTCATGTTCAGACGATTGGCATTAACACTCGCAGTTACTTATTAAGCATTTTAACTTGGCTATATTTTAACAGTATACTGTTTGAACATGAAAATTTAATTTAATTCTCTTAAAAATTGAACGATTTTTTTTTTTTTTTTTTTTTTTTTTTGATCATGTAATTTTTGCTTTTATTTAAATGATTTTCCGAGAATGGGTGAAAAAAGTAGATATATGAATATGTGTACTTGTAGGTAGAACCTGTAGACACTGTGTTAATTATTCCAAATCTCAAATAATAATAAACAAGTTTTTATAAGTAGCATATTAGATTTTATCTAAAAGAATCTTTTAGCAAGATTTTTTAAAATAGTATTTGAGTTTAAAGGTAATTATATGCAAAATAAAACAAGTTTGATTTACATAACATATACACATAAACTTTACATATATGGGTCATTTTCTCTTAACAGTCAATTTGAACATCATACATTTTTAAAAATTATTGTTAATTTTTTCTTTAAAATTGATTTCCATTGTGTATAGACAATGTCTCTAACTAATAAAATAGAGTCAGCAAAAATCTTTTACTACGTTAATTACGAAAAAACAAATTTTTAAATTTCAACTAGACAGGGGAATGACAAACAGGCACAGGGAAATGACAAAATGGTATAACTACAAATTATTCATTTTTTTCACAAAATTTTATAGTAAATAAGAAAAAATTACTATAAGCCAAAGCTCAAAACCAATTTTATTTTGAAAATTTTTTATGGAGAATGGCAGTAAAATAAAATGTATTTGCCTGAGATCTATTTTTAATTCAGGTGCTGCATTAATCTTTTTTAAGATATTTCTAATGTATTTCTAATTGATTCTTGATTGGAATATTTGTCTCTGAGTCTATAAAACTTCTTGTTCTTTTCAGAAGTTTGGCGAGTCTTTAATAGTTTCTTTCTCAACTTTTCTAATTTGTTTAGCTAATTTTGCTCGATCCTTTATTACTCGCCAACTATGACCAACATTTTTTCTTCCATCTGACTATGTTTGGAAATTTTTTTTTCTGTCTCTTGGAATAATTTAGATTTAACTAAAGTAGTTTTAATAACCTTATTACCTTTTCCCGAGTTTTGCCTCGTAGTAAGACTGTTTTTTTGGCTTATTTGGCTTGGGCAATCTTTGCTTTTTGATGGCTATAACCATTGTATTTTGTTATGTTCAACTGAGACAATATCTTCAGAAAGGTAGAAATCTTAATGTTCAATAATATTTTTCTTTTTAGCATGACTATTTCTTTGACTTATCTTCCATCGTTTCCTTTGAATTCTCTGACCTCTAGATAATAATTTGGATACTAGTTTTACGTTTCCAGCTGCTTTCTCGTGCAATATTTTCTGGTCATTTGTTCCTTTTTTAAAGGCTATTATAAATCTAACAGGTATTTTTATTAAGAACACTCATTAAAATCATAAAAATTTTATATTTTAATGATCTAACAATGTTTTTAACTATGTCGGCGAATACCTTTTTAAAACTGATAAATTATAATAAGCACCAACCATCTTATTGAGTTTATGCTTGACAACCATGTAGTAATCATCATACTTTGTCCGATTCATTTGCTTTTTTAGAGCAGTGAGTGTTTATTTTTACTCAGATTATATACTTATAAAAAAGAAAATAAATAAAATCCAACTTTTTAAAGAACAATTTTTCATCCTTTGATGAATAGAACTAAGCAAAACATGCATTTTTTACATTTAAAACAGCAAATAATGTGTGACAATTACATAAAATATTTAATTTTCTAATAAATATTCATAATTTGTGACAATTAGAGACTGTTGTCATTCCTCTGCCTTACATATGACAAGGGAATGACCACAGGTGAATGACAAAAATTAAGGTTATCTTGTATATTATCTTAACTATATACACAAAATTAAATTGCACTTAAAGAAAACTTAAAAAACTTAATACAAATAAGGCTTAATCGTTGATTCAGCATTCTTTACAAAATTTAGGTAAATAAGAGAGACAGGGAAATGACAGTCAATAAAAATACTTACCAGTATGTAACTGGAAATCACCAAGTTTTACTTGTAAACATTGATGCTGCAAAAAAGAACAATTTAAGATATCTTCTCTGACGGTGTCATTGTTAACAGATGAAATTCTAAAATAATATAAGCGTTGCCACAGCTGAGAATCATTACTTTCATTTTATGACAGGCGAATAACAACAAAACCAAGGGAAATTTTTTATTATTTAAAAAAAAAAAAAAAAAAAAAAAAAAAAGAAAAGTTTTTATTTTTTCAAATTTTAGTATTCTATGACATTGTTTAATAATTTAACCAACAAAAAAATTACAAATATATCCGGATGGTCAGTTTTGGGAACTACTTTTGTGTTAAGGCGATGACAGGGACACACAAGGGAATGACATTTATACATCATATAAAATTATTTAACTGGCTTTTATTTATTAATAGTATGTTTTATCCTGTTAGACATACATAAAAAATGTAATTAAAGTGCTCTAGCATTTATTTAATTTTCATACAAGTTTATTCATTATTTTTGAAGCAGGGACAAAAATATCGCTGTTTAGAGAAAATGAGCCATCTACATAAACAGTTTTATTACACTGTAAGAAATGGGAGAAAGGTATGGTAAATTCAACTGGTAATTTAGTTACCATCCCTTTTGCGGCAGATTGATAGAAAAAAATAACTTATTTAAATTTCTTTATAAGTTTACAATAAAAATTGAGGTCTTTATGCAAACCTTTAATGCAAAAAATTCTGGCAACCGAATTACCAGCAGATTTTTCTATCGAAATGGAACTATATGTATACTTAACAAGTTGCTATCAAACAAAACGAATTTATCAATATGAAAAAAAAAAATTAAAACACGTTAAAACCTGGTTTAAAGCATCTGACGAAACTTTCATTACAGTATTTTTAATTATTACTGAAGCTTAATTGGACGAAAAATGAGAAAAGATAGAAAAATATATCTGGATATCATTTTATCCCAAATAGTTAAAGAAGTACCATCACTGTATGTGTCCACTGCATCTTAAAAATTCTCCTAATAGGAAAAAGCAAAATAGCTCTCAGCATATGAAACACTCGGACAGATTCGGAGAAATTTTTATTTGCAGAAGTATGAAATTTGCCTGCGGCGTAAATGGTGTAGTTAATTGGGATCAAACGGTTTTTTTCATTTTTAGTGTCTTAATGAATTAAAGTGAATTAAAGTTATATGCTATTAGATGATGACTTTTGTGATGCAAATGGATCTCGAAGCTCAAAACGGAGAATTTGACAATATTTCTAAGAAATGCATTTTTTTTTAAGGGATAAAAGAGAAATGGTATTATATTTCTCATATTTTAAAAAAATATAGTAACAAATTTCGTGCATTTAGACTAAGAATAAATTTTCCAGAAAATATTGGTGTTGAATTTGAGAGCAACCTTAATCTGTATAGATGCATTACAATAAAAGAAGCAATTATGTATCTAAACACACTATTAAATTACTGGGAGAAATAGAACAATAATCTGGTCTTAAAACAATTTATTTTAACTGATGTTGCTGATCCTAATAGCTTTGATGTAGAAGTTTACGTTTCGGATTTATAAAATGTGCGTTTTCAGTCCACAATTGGATGTACATGTACGTGTACTACAGATTCTTTCATTTTTTTCCCTTCTAATAATTTGATCATCCAATCATTCTTAGCCACTGTTTGATTTCACGTTCCATCTTACCTGCGATAATCTTTTTGGTCATTTTATATCTTTGGGGTACCAAGGTGTAATAACGTGTAAGCAGGTTCTTATATACACCAATTGTCTTATTTTGTTGCAATGTGCTCCCTTCATTTCTGCCGTGACCGTTTATTTTTTTCTATGATGCCAAAAACTTTTATTTGATCTGACGCGTTATTATGTTTCAGTTTTTTTCTCGATATGCCTAGTATGCATTATTCATATTCATCTGTGTTCTTTATAACTTTTGCCCCATCCGTTTTTTAATTCAAATGTTTCCGCTGCCTAAATTAGTGTAGACAAAACACATTAGTTAAGCACCTTTCTTTTTAACCAGATAGGTGTTTTGCTCTTAATATTAATATTGTTCTTCCACAAATTCATTCATTCAATAACATTCATTTCTTATTCTTCTGTGTTTTATGCATGATGCTATTATCCGATGTTATTTCCTGTCCAAGATATGCAATTGTGCACTTCCTTATCTTACTCAGTGTTCTTGAAGCCAATCTTCTTTATAGATATAGTAAATGAACTGGACATCATCTAGTATTTTTCACAAATCTGTTTTTAATCTTACGTTGATGATACATATTGCCAACTCTTCAAACATGTTTTCGAATCCCTCAGGGCTGTTACTGATAATTAAAATTTTGTTAGCAAACCAAAGATGACATAAATTTATTTATAAGTCATCTATTTATAGTCCAAGAGCCGACAGCACAAAAACCTATGTTAGCGAACACAAGAAAAAAAAAAACCTTTATTTTATGGAAGAGTAGTAATAGGGTAATCTAATGAACCATGTCTGCCGGAAGTGAAGTGCTGCATAAGCTAAAAATTAATATTACTAGTGGTTTACTCGGAGGTTTAACATTGTGTTAACATTGTTGCGTATAATCAAAGGTATAAAAATTAGAAAAACTGGGAGCAGGAAAACACAATGATAAACCTTCGAGTGAGCCATTAGTGGTATTAATTTTTGGCTTATGGACCACTTCACTATCGGAAGATATGGTTCATTAGCGAGCTACGCCCGCTAGCTGGGCCACTTTTTCCAAACGAACCTCGGTATTAAGCAGTATATAATAAGCAAAAAAATTCATTTAATAAGCAAGTCTTTGTGTTCGAATCCTCAGGCACAAAAAAAAGTAAATTAAAGAGCCATGGTCCCATTAAAAATATGTGATTTCGCACGGTGGGCCACGTGCATTTGAAAAAAAAAGATTGTGGATCGGAGCTATGGTCGCTTTGCGCCCATAGTCCCCTTAAAAATATTTGGTTTTGCACGGTGGGCGCTAAGCGCGCATAAGACTTTTTTCGTATTTTTCAGTTCATCAGAAGCAGATTTTTACGCAGATTCTGAATATGTAATCAGTTTTTTTCTACTTTAAAAACTGTCTGCATGATGGTTTAAGAAAAAACGCGCAAAAAAAAGTTTCGATAGCCCTGTTTTATTTCTAAGTTCAATATTTTAGCGAAAACTACGGTAAATATTCTACGGCAAGTCAAAAAAATTGATGCGGAAAAAACGCAATTAGCGCCGGTAGAAAAAGGAGGTTTTCGGCTGTTTCTTCTTTTAACCAAAGGGGAAAAATTCATTATCTTCACCACAAGGTGGCGCAGTGTTCTGCTTCGGAGCTCCGTTTGGGAATTGACACACTTTTCGTTCCGATTCCCAAGGGGTTTTTAATTCATAACTTTTTTAATTTTGGTCCCACGGTCTCGAAAATGCCCGAAATGACTTCCCCGGAATTTTTCCAATCGAAAGACACCTCTCGCGACTTCCAACTCGCCCGCGTTGCGAACTGTAATCGGCTTCAAGCAGACAGACAGACAGACAGAGGCGCACGGATTTTATTAGTATAAGATTAGATTCCCCTATTACTACTCTCTCATAAAATTAAGGTTTTTTCTTGTGCTCGATAACATAGGCTTTTGTGCTGTTGGGTCTTGGACTATTATAAGCTATTTATTCTAATTCTTTTGTTTTTCCAATACAGCTTCTGGAAATTATGTTGTCTGGTAGCAGCAAAAAACGAAATGGTGCTTCCTTGCCAAATTCCCCTCTAAGGTTGATCTTTGCTTTTCTCCTGACCAAAAGGATGGTTGTTGTTACTTCCTTGTAAATATTCTTTCAAATATTGGGGTTTTTTTCTTTTAAGTGATGCAGAGAGGTAAATTATATTATTTATGTTTCTTTATGAGTTCCCCTAAAGTTTAAATACACTGTTAAATGCACTTCAGAATCCTCATTGTCCTGGAATCTCTGTTTGAGCTGTCAATAACTAATTCAGTTCTTGTCGTTAAAATTCTGGTGAACATTTTATAAATCACTGACAGTAATACATTCGCTGCGTAGTTTTTTATATTTTTTTTTCTCCCTTTTCTTATAAAATAGCACCATCACAGCATTATTCCAGTCTTCTGATACATTTGACCTTTAGACATTTCGGAAGGTATTACGTTTAGCACGTTTAGCATTTTTGTAAATTTTTTCTCTGCTTCTTTAATAAGGTATTAAGAAAAATAAAGGTGTTGTGTGGGGGGAAGGATGAGGCAAAAGAATATCAGAATGTGAGCTTCTTTTTGCTTAAAAAGGACCGCTTAAATAAAATTATTAGAAACATTGCACACTTTTTGTGTTTTTTTGAATCAGTATTTAGGATGTAGCTCGGCCACTGTAGGCTTTATTTCTCGTTGTAGGCTCGGCCACTGTAGGTGGGGTATTAATGCCAAGGATTGGCGTTATTACCCCGTTATAGTTATTGTGCTGTACATTTTAAATTACAAATTATCTCGAGAAGATATTCAAAATCTTCAACAACATTTTGAAAGTCCATGAAATGTACTACAAATTTATGTAATTAACAAAGTATTTCCGGATAAAAAAAATAGTCTTCACATCACAAAACGTATCTCGCAAATTTTAGATCAAGCGTTAATTTTAGTTGCTTGTGAAAACAGTAAGACCTAAAAATGAAACAAATTAACTTGAAGCTGATTTTTGCGATTTATATGACTCAAAACCCTTCTGCGCAGAGCACATGGGTGTCATTTACCAGATTATTTCATAACTATGCAAAATATTAGCACTTGGCGTTATTACCCCGCCTGGCGTTATTACACCAGACCACCTTACATCACAATAAATAAACACAGTAAATACAACATTGTTGATTTTGTTAATTGTTAATTGTTTTTTTTTTATCTCTCCGCGCAAAAAATAAATTTTCTTCCAATACGCAATTTGTGCTTAGTTGACCGAGACTTGTTTTTTCTACGCACTAAATAGTAAACTAGTCGTCGGAGGACCACCGTAATACTTACCCATCATATGGAAATTATTTATAAAATGCATCGCAATTCCAAAATAAAATTTAAACGCGTATTTAAATAGTTTTAATATACATAGTAATGCTCTATCAATAAATTGCTGATGAGCCGATTTCGACAAATTATATAAAATCCCAAAATATCCAAGTAGTACCGGATTGCGTAAAAGAAACATCCTTATAACTCCAAAATTAATAATCATATTAACTAACAATTTACTGCGTCGGATTAAGCGTCTCATTTCCAATTGAAATATATCTTTGAATTAAATTTTGAATGAAATACAGGGTCATGAAAAATCGAAGAATGTAAAAAACAGGTTTACACATATCTCGGCAACTAATAATCCGATCAACTTGGTTTTTTAAGCACAATTTGTGTTATTTTATTGCCTTTTATGTCCATTCCTTAAAATAAAACATTTCGAAAATTTTTGTATACCTTTCATCAGAACGAATTTTTCGAGAGTCCGAAAAAATAGTTCCGGATAATCGAGGTTATTGATATTAAACAGGCTTCGTCCCATTCTTACATACTAAGCACATACAAAGTTTAGAATTTCTATCTCAATTTGTTCGGGAGATGTAGCGGTTACAGACAGACAGACACACAGATACGCAGACGGACGGACGGCAATTTTTTTTTTTTTTCTAAAAATATGTTTTTCGGAATCTCCAGTATCTGAAACGTGTAAATCCGTCAAAAAAATTTCGATTTTCAAAACGATTGCAAGACTTACCCAATACTACGTATGATGGGTAAGTAAAAATTATTTAAATTCAACATTCTCTTAACAATAAAATCTATCAAATAAAACATTTAACTCTAAACATTAAGGGAAAAAAAAATAAAAAAAAAGTAATTTATTAAAATCACCCAAAATATGTTTGATCAGTCTCTACATTATTATGCTTTTTTAAATAAATTTTATAATCTTTTAAAAAATCAAATCCAAAAAAATAATAAATATGGTATTTAAAATGAAATAATTTCTATACTTCCTTGTAATAAAAAAATAAATAACAATAATATTTTTTTTATTAAAGTACTTATAGAAGATTAGATTTAGGAAAAATTCCAGCTTTTTTTCAGACAATGTCTTTACCTTTTCTTTATTTCTATTTATTTATTTATTTTATTTTATTCTTCACTTCGCTTCATATAATACCTCATTCTTGCGAGATTGAACTAAAACCGAGAAATGAATTTTATATAATGTCTCGCAGACAAAAAATATATTAAATTCTTTCAAGTAATCTGATAACGCCATATTTTGCGAGATATTGCATTTTCTAAATATTTCAATCCTCCGTATTTTAAAATATGCTATTCTTCCATCGTTGTCTTTCATATTTATTTTCGTCTCAATCGAGTATAAAGTATTAGGTATCACGTCTTTTCGAATACGAGAAAGTTAAACACAAGTGTTTATCGCCGAGAAATGTTGGTTTCAACTGAGCATTATTATAAAATAAGAAATAAATGGCTTACGTCATGCGAAGATTATATAACATTTTCTAACATTACGAGAATATTTTGCGAAATCTACAGTTTAATTATTATCGATTCAAACGCAGCTCAACTGTATAAATAATGAATTGTGTTACTTACACCTCTAGTATTGCAGACAGCCGCTTCCCTTTCGTACTTAGTCACTTATATTTAGCTTGAATATCGTTTTTATGATTTTACTTTAACGAGAAAAAAAAAATTATAACATTTCCACTGATAATCTGATTTTTGTTTAAATGTTTATTGAAAATTGACAAATTGTGTGTTTAAAATGATTTTTTAATCAAGTTTATATCTTAATCAAAAGAGGAAATAATATTTTTTTTCAGTTTGATTTGTTTTCAAAATTAAGCTTTCAAGCAATGGATGTCATGGAAATGACTTCTTGTGAAACTGTGTTTTTCTACATAATGGATTTTTTTTTCACTTTTTTTAAAAATTTAAATTGTTATAACTCAAAAGCCGTTAAAGATAAATTTTTCAAACTTGGAATATGTCTTTTTTTGATTATTTTACTTTATTTTTGATTCAGTAAATTTGAAAAAAAATATTTGCATTTGAAAATATGACTTTTTTAATAAAAGTTACATAATATTTTTCTTCAGATTTTTGCTTTAAATATTTTAAACTTTTTTAAAAATTGATATTTCTAAAAATGCCGAATCAAAATTATAATTTAGGTATTTCTGTTTATGTAAATGTAGAAAAAATTAAATTCTACAAATTGTATTTACGAATTATAACAATTTTAAATTACCCTACCTTTTTAATAAGTTTTAAATTAAAATTAAAAAAATATGAGAAGTTTTTTCAGGTGATTTTGTTTACAGCTAATATGGTTAACTATCACAAAATAATTCAAAATTTTAACTCAATAAATAAAAATTACTTTAAAATGTGTCTCTGATTTCGTTAAAGAAACCATCATGCCATATTCCAAGCTTGTAATCCAACGTTATACCATCCCGACGGTGGTAGCGTCATCAACATAAAATATAGCATATGTTGTTCCAGGGACTATAACAAGGACTGAATTTGCCAACATAAATTTTGTAGTCCGTATAGTATTTCCTAAAATTCTAAAGAAATCAAATTTTAGAAAAAAAAATAAATAAACAGTTTTTCGCTTTTTTTAACAATTTAAATTTTATATCTTTTAAAAACTGTCCATAGTAAGCACTTAAGTGTTATATAAGTATCTATCATACAAATTCTCATTTTCTATCTTTAACAATTCAAAAGAAATCGTTTCTGAATGATTTTTGCTTATTTCACCTTCTCAAATTTCGATCATCCTTCTCCCCCCCCCCCCCCCCCACTGTTCTTAAAAAGCATTTGCATCATGCAAATTAACATATTACGTATATTTACATCATATACGTAATTAACATACAAAATGACAAATTTCAATTCTCACTAATTAAAACTAGCAACTTCACTAATTAAAAATTTCTAATTTAGAACTTTTTTGTTTTTTTTCAATTTCTTGGTGCTAAGAACCTGTTCTTAGAATTGCATATATATTACACAAGTAACTACCATGCTAAAATTCAATTTTCTAGGCCCTTAAGCTACACAAAAATCGCACTTTTGGAATGTTTTTACTCCTACATCCCCATAGGGATAGAAGATTCGACTTTAAAAATAAGCGTTTGTTGGAACAGGGACCGTCACTATCAATTTGTAACTATTACTTTTAAAATCTGTAATACGTTTGAAATTTAGTATTTCCTGAAAAATTGCATAAAAACCGTAACTTAGAACGATTTTAGAATGGTTTTCGAGAATTTTTACCTTTTTTTAATTTAAGTTTTTTTTAAAATAGTTTTTAGAGTGCATTTAAATCGTATAAGTAACTACCATGCAAAACTTCAATTTTCTATGCTCTTAAGAAACACAAAAGTTGAATTTTTAGAATTTGTTTTCCTTCCTACACCCTCTTAAAGTTAGTGGCATCGACATAAAATGTAACCTATCTTAGAAGAGGGACAGTACCATCAATTGACTACCATTGCTTTTGAAATCGGTTTGGTAGTTCCAAAGATTACCCCTTACAAATAAACAAAGAAATACACACTCAAACGTTACCTCTTTATGAAAAAAATATAGATTCATTTTCTGAGCTTTCTAGGGATAAAGAACGCTTTTCAAAATTATACTTAACTCAAAATAAATTATTGAATATTATCGTTGATGATTATATTACATTTTTGTAGATGAAAAAAATTTTGCCCTTTTTTACGCTTTTATCGATTTATATAATTAAATTTCATATCTTTGTTTTCTTATATTCTTTCTGTATTTTTCACATCTTACTTTGGGATTAAAAAAAAAAATGATATTTCAAATTTCAAGAAAATAAATATTTACATCTTAAATGTAAAAAGTAATCATTTAAAGATTTATTTGTGTACAATAAGACATCAATCTTATAATAAAAACTAACAAATCAGCAAAATTTTTCATTTCTTATACATATTTGAAAAATAATTTATTCAACATTCAAATAAACCGAAACTAAATAAAAGATATAAATAATTTGTATTTATTCAAACCAAAGAGAAAAAATTCAATAACAAAATACTGCGGCCTTGTTTTCAGAAAATTTATTTTCTTCTTAAATATTTGTTTTGTAGCGATGACGAAAACCATGCAGCCATTTTTTTCCCCCACTGATTTAATATTCAAAAAGCCCTGAAATGGTATTTGAATATTTTTCTTTTTCTTATAAATACGTTTAATTTCACGTCATAAGAAATGCGGCTGCCGTTCCATTTAAAAATAAAACATTTCTTATCCAAATAATAAATTGCCTTCGCAATTGCCTATGCAAATAAAACTTATGACTGCTTCAAGAACTGAGGTATGGTTCATAGATCGATACGATATGCTTCTGTTTTATTAATTCGTAATCCTATGCTCCAGTGAATATTCGAGGTTCAATTTATCTTCTCTGATGGGGCAATAAATTAAAAAGCATGAAAGAAGGGATAACAAAACACAACATATTTTTTTATGCGATTATTTTCATAATAACTGAAATGAAAATCTAATTTACCAGTTTATTAAAAGATAAGAAGATGTAAACTTAAAAAAAGCGAGAGAGAGTGAATGTAATAATTTAAATCGTCTGACTTTTTCGTTTCACTGTAATCCGTGATGCATGTGCTCTGTGATTTCTTTTTTTTTTTTTTTTTTTTTTTTTTTTTTTTTTTTTGTTGTTACTATTATTATTATTATTTGAATATTGGATTAAAAGGAAGATGTATTCATTCATAACGTAATTTATTTCTATTATTCATAGTGTCTTATTTAATTTTTTTCTTTTCTTTCTTTCTTTTTTTTTAAACAGAAGTTAAAAGAAGAAAATGCGAATGAACTTCATTCTTTATAGATTTTTTCTTTTTACTCTGAATTTATTAGAAGTTTATCAATATTTATTTTTATTTCTGTACAACTTTTAATACTTAAAGATTCCAGTCTCCAAATTTTTGAATACCCGTATTTTTGTACATATATATATATATATATATATACACTATATTGCCATTGATTATGGGACACTTGCGATTTTAGACATTTTACTAAATATCTAGAAAAATACATGAGGAATCATCTCGAAACTCTTAGTGTATAAATATAATAGTATACGTCATACACCTCCGTGAAGATTTTTTACCGAAACGCCATAGGGGACCGTCAACAAATTAAAAACGAATGAATATCTTTTGAATAACCCTGTCAAAACTAATGTAGCAAAAGCGCTCAAACTCTAGATTATGATTGAATGCCTTATTGTATGACACTGTGTTCATTTTTATGCAAATAGCATGCACACTCGCAGAGTAATTAAGGTTTTTATAAAAATGGTCCCAAATTTTTCCAAGTTTTTTCATTATAATTTTCAGAGTTCTTAATATTAAATAATATTTTTTTCAGAAAATATGACAAACAACATTGCACACAGTACCCTGTAATCAGAATTAAAAAATAATAAAAATTGTATGAAAAATGAGTAGGTTTACTATATAATTTTTTACTGCGCATGCGTCAAAGATATCAAAATTTCATTTGCATATTATGTTAGCTAAATGTATACAGCAACTTTTGTAAAAGTCTCAAAATCATAGCTTGAAAATTCTGAAAGTAATCGTCTATAGAAAAAGGACAAAATCCGTTGTTTCCAAAATGAAGCAAAAAAAATGAGGGATTTTATCCAAATGCAGTAGTACATCCCATATTGTGTATTCTATATTGACACTAATCAATGAATATATGGATACAACCCCTCTTGTTTTTGCTTCATTTTGAGAATAACGGATTTTCGACTTATTCAATTGACGATTATTGTCAGAAATTTCAAGTTATGATTTTGTGACTTTCACAAAAGTTGCTCTATACATTTAGCTAACATAATATGCAAATGAAATTTTGATATCGTTGACGCATGCGCAGTAAAAAATTATTTAGTAAACCAACTCATTTTTTATACAATTTTCATTATTTTTTAATTCTGATTACAGGGTACTGTGTGCAATGTTGTTTGTCATATTTTCTGAAAAAAATAATATTTTATATTAAGAAATCTGAAAATTATAAGGAAAAAACTTGGAAAAATTTGGGATCATTTTTATAAAAACCTTAATTACTCTGCGAGTATGCATGCTATTTGCATAAAAATGAACACAGTTTATTACAATAAGGCATTCAATCATAATTTAGAGTTTGAGCGCTTTTGCTACATTCGTTTTGACAGGGTTATTCAAAAGATATTCATTCTTTTTTAATTGTTGACGGTCCCCTTTGGAGTTTCGGGAAAAAATCTTCACAGAGATGTATGACTCATACTATTATATTTATACACTATTAGTTTCGAGATGATTCCTCGTGTATTTTTATAGATATTTAGTAAAATGTCTAAAATCGCAAGTGTCCCATAATCAATGGCAATATAGTGTATATATATATATATATATATTCATCTTATCAAAAACGGAGCGTTCTGCGATTGCATAAAACAAACGTTCCTATACGAACCCACTGGTATTCAAAAATCCAGAGACTTGACTGCTCTGAACGCTTCATTTCATGTGTCTTTTCTTTGAAATATTATAGTTTGAAGATGAAGAAACTTCAATTTTATAACTGAAGTTTCTATTTTGGATATATAAGAAGACAAACCCACAAAGAAGTGAATATATGGGGCATTCCGTATGGAACGTGAAAATCATATCTAATTGGCTTCTTTTTAACATATTTCAACATTGTTAAAAACTGTTTTTTTTATTTGGTTTATTGGTCAGCCGCGCTATAAGTCTCGTAAATATACTCTGATTGCTATGTAAGTTTCATATGTTATTAAACTGTGATGTTTAAAAGTGTAAAATTTGCAGTAGCAAAAATTGCAAAACCGAAATTGCAGGGAAAAGTGTTGCCATTCGCAAAATGACGTAATTGTTACGCACAAATACGTTTGGCCTTTATAATATAGACTCATAAAAACTATTCGACAAATGTATCGACAAAGTAAAACTAGTCGATTGAGGCCACTTTAATACTTACCCATCATGGATATGCATAATATAAAATATGAAAATAAAACATTTGCAAATTATTTATAAAATGCACTGCAATTCCAAAATGAAATTTAAATGTGTTTATGTTACATTAATTTATGTTACATTTATTCTTTAAGAAATAATACCAAAAATTTTTACACACATTTCATCAGAACGAATATTTCGAAAGTCTGAAAAAACCAATTCCGGATAACTAAGGTTATTAAAATTTTATAGTATTTGTTGCACCATTACATTCTAAATACGTATAGAATTATAAGATTCTATCTCAGTTTGTTCGGTAGATAGAGCATTTAAAATCATGGCTTGCTCTATTACTGAATTGTAAAATTGCGTAAAAGAACTGCGTATAGGAAATATCCTTACAACTCCAAAAATAATAACCATATTAACTAATAGTTTACTGAATCGGATTAAGCGTATCATTTTCAATTGAAATATATCTTTGAATTGTAATTTGAATGAAATACAGCATCATGAAAAATCGAAGAGTATGGAGATACGATTACAAATATCTTTGCAACTAATATTCCGATTGGCTTCATTCTTTATGCAATTTTTTTTCCTTTCGACTTTTATATTCATTCCTTAAAAAAAACAATTTCGAAAATTTTTATGTACCTTTCATCAGCAGAATGAATGTTTCGAGAGTCCGGAAAAATAGTTCCGGATAACAGAGTTTAGTAATATTCAATAGGCTTCTTTCCATTATTACATACTAAATACATACCAAGTTTCTAGTCTCTATCTCAATTTTTTCGGGAAATAGGGCGTTTACGGCCACAAACATATAGAAGCATACACAGACGGACAGATTTTTATTTATTTATTTCTAAAAATATTCATTTTTTCGGAATCTCTAGCGTCTGAATCGCCTAAATCCGAAAGAATTGTTTTTGATTTTTAAATGATTACAAGACAAGATTTACCCTATACTACGTATTACGTTTAAAATAAAGATATAATATAGACAGCGTTAAACTAAAAAAAATATATATATACCGTAAAAACTTTATTTACGCTTTCATCACATTTGGATGTGTAAAGAGTTGAAATTTTACCTCCAAATTATTCATATTTGAAGAAATGCGGAGTATTCTTAAAATTCAAAATTTAAAAATATTTATCGAAAATAATTTAGAGTAAAAAAAAAAAAACTTTTTTGATTTTGTTTGTGGTAAATTTTGAATATGTTGGAGTTGTCAATTTATTCTATTAATGTTTAATGTATTTTAGAATGTTTAAGGATCCCATTTGGGTTTATTATTTGACCATCAACACGATATATTATGCATCCACATGCATAAAATAAGGATACATTGATTTCCACCAGGGTAAAAAATATTACATTTCGATTTGTTTAAAATGTTTTTTTAGATCAATCGTTACTAGAGCAGCTAAGAAAAAAAAAAAAAAAAATGCCAATTTCTTTCTTTTTTTCGACTTTTGTGTCTGTAGTAGTTTTTTAGGTTTTTCAATTCTTCATCCCGCTTCAATTAACAAACTGCTGCATTGCTTTTCACAGAAATTAAAATAAACGAAGTTTTTCCTCTTTGTATTGACAATTTATATCGAATCGATTTTGTAAACAAAACTTTGTTATAGTGCAATCTTCTAGTTTAAACGAACAACAGAACCGTTCTAAGTCATTCTTCTTTAAAGTCTTATAAATTAAAAAATTTACGAAAAATCGCATGACAAAAGAATCATTTAATTTTTTTAAATCATTTCTTGCATGTACCTTTATTTTTTCATTTAATGATAAATGTTTTTTGCTTCTTTATTTGTTTATTTCCTCATTAAGAGACAATTTCTTCTTTCATACTATATTTAAAGTTTCTTTCTTTCTTTCTTTCTTTCTTTATTTTTTAACAGATTTTTTCCACTGAAGATTTTGGAATGTTCTATCTATCTGAAAATTGCAAGAAGAACTTGATTCAAATATTGCATATTCAAAAATAAATACGGCGAAAATTCGAACAATTGAAAATTCTCAAATGCGACATTTTTTGGTAAATCTCTGAAAATGCGAGTTCTCCCTTAGTGTAAAGTTTTCTAATTGTAAATAATTAAGATAATCACTTTCTAGGGAATGTTATGCCTGCCTATGACAGTTACATTAATTTGAAAACGGAATAACGTTATTAAATGAGTATTTATTGGATAATCTGGCATAAAATGCCAATTTCATTAAAGTTCGTACGTTTGTAAAAATATACCTTTAAATCGCCAATAATTCTGAATACATTTTTCTTTTAATATATACGCTATCGATCGTAAAAGTTGTAGTTTCAAGTATGAAATTTTAGTAGTTTTCTTTTTTTTTTTTTTTTTTTTTTTTTTCCTAGAAATATTCTATAAAATATAACATTCTATTATCCAATGCATTTTCGTAATTAGTGTACTAATTACAAATATAAAGGCTATTTTAATTTAGTTTTACGGAATTTAAAAAAAACAATGGATTTAATGACGCGCCAACTAATAATCACCAAAACAGGCCAAACTCTTGCCCTAAACTGCAACAATAAAATATTCTAATGGCTATAAAGTAGAAAAAATATAAAGAATCTAGAGCTTGGTATTAAAAAAAAAGTTGCTTTCATTAATTAATAATTTGAAATTAACTTACGGTTATAAGTATAGAAATGAATTTAGAAATCCTAAAAAGAAGGTTCTAATAATATTTAATATTTTTGCCATATTTTCTTATCTTAAAAAAAAAAAAAAAAAAAAAAAAAAAAAAAAAATATATATATATTATACATTCATTTATATATGCTTTCTATTAAGTGTAAAAATAGCAATGGACTTTCCTAATCGAGTTCGGTGTCCAAACCAAATTAATGCATTGTAACCGATCATTTTTGAGAAAAAAATGAATAGTATAAAAATATGTATGATAATCACTTATAATCAACAAAACTAAGCTAAAAATTGCTAATAGTAACAAAAAATGTACTTAAAAAGGCGTAATATTTTATTTAGATCGACTAAATTTTTTCGCGACATTTTCAAAATCCTTAAAAGAAAAATTTTCACATATTTTTTTTTTAATTATTATTATTATTTTTAAGAAACAAGAAATTGGATTAAACCAACTACTTGTTTTAAAAATTTTTTCGATGATATTTCTAAAAGGTGTCCACTCTCAATGGTGGTCAATGGCTAATTACTAAACCGTTAGTCATTGTCATATAGTTCCAGTTACAAAAAAAAATTTTAATAGGGTAAAAAAAAAAAAAAAAAAAAAAAAAAAAAAAAAAAAAAATTACAAGCGATTTGGCCAATAAAAATTTTTGTCAAAAAATTGCGACACTTAAATTTTTGTACGCTCCTCCGGTCCTATAAGTTACATTTAGTAAAACTTTCCTACTGCAACAAAAACAAAAACAAAAACAAAAAAAAAAACAAAAAAAAAAAAAAAAGTCTCGTTCAGATAACACTAAAATTGACCGTATTATGAAACTTTAAAAATGCGTGATTTATATCACTTTTCCGCAATGAATACAAATGAGTTCGGCCATGGTTTAACCCTTTGCGGCGCAGGGCAAAATCACTGGTTAATGTTAAAATTAAAGACTGACACCGGAATTTTAAAACAATCTTACTTGTAAGTATGAAAAAAGCTATATTTCATGCTTTCAATAAACCGTAATTTTTTTTTACCAAAATTTCGGTGCCAATGTTGCGTTTGTGAATTAAAATTAAGTGATTTCATAGATATACCACCGCGCCGCAAGGGGTTAAGATTCCATAAACCAAGTTATTAAAGTATTCAAATATTACGATTGAGTTAACTTTTAATTTATATGCATGTTTTAGCATTGAAACTGAAAAAAATTTTAATTTTTAATCATAATGTCAGGATTTTTCGAACATTATAAATCGTCAAAGTTTAAAAATAACAAAAATTTGATACTATAAAATAGAAAAGATGGCGGTATCTTTTAACTTTTAATAATTGATTTTTATTTTATCTATATTATAAAGGCCAAACGTATCTGTCCGTAACGTATACGTCATTTTACGAATGGAAACACTTTGAAATTTTGAATGAAATTTCAGTTTTCCAATTTATGCTACTGCAATTTTTTAAACTTCTAAGCATTTTTATACCGTCGTATAGGAAAAAAAAATGTTCTTTTGAATGCAATTTGTCTAAAAACTTTATTTTAATTTGTTTTTGAGATATTAATTTTTTGTAGTGTTTAACACCATTTTTGGCACCACATGGCACCAGAAGTATACACCATTTCTATTAAAAGTAAAGGAGAAAAAGTCAGAGATTAAAAAGTGAAAAATTTTGAAATTAAAATATTTGCTAAAATACTAAAGGTAATAATTTAAAAATACTGATTTTTTTTTTTTTTTTTTTTTTAGTATGGCTACGTTATGTAGATGATATTTTTATTGTTTGGCAGGGAGGAGTTGATAAATTGTTAATTTTATTCAGCAGTTAAATTATCTAGATAATAAGATCAAATTTACTTTCGAACTTGAAACTGATAAGAAATTACCTTTTTTAGATGTTGAGTTAAAAAGAGATAATAATAAACTAATTCGTTCAGTATATCGAAAACCAATAACAAACTTAAATGTTATACCTTTTGATGCTTGCACTCCATATTCTTATAAATTATCTACCTTTAGATTCCTTATTAACAGAGCTTTTAGAATTTGTTCTACTGAAAATTTAAATGATGAATTAGATAAAATTAAAACAATAGCTATTAACAATGGATATCAAGTTAAAATAGTTAATAAATTAATTAAAAAGTTTATTAACAAAATGAACAATGCAGTTTTTGAAAATAAAACCAACAATGAAAATAACATGAAAAGGGTTGTTATAAATTATTATCCAAATTTCTTCGAGTCTGCTAAAACACAATTAAAAAAGTTTGATTTAAATTTAATAGCTAGACCTCCTCCAAAATTAAAATCAATTTTAACAACTAGAATTGACCCCATTGATAAATTTGACCGATCAGGTGTTTATATTATTCCATTTCTTAAAGAAGGTGGTTATAAAAATTATTATATTGGCATGACTCAAAGAAAATTCAAAATAAGATGTAAAAAACACATTGCAGACATTAAATTTAATACAGGTAAAACCGCATTATCTAGGCTAAATCAAATAGAAAACATAGATATTTTGTTTAATGAAAGTAGATTAATTTATAGGTCAGATTTTTATTTGCAACTTTTTATTAGAGAGAGTATTGAAATTTACGTCAGAAGCCCAATGGTCTGCAATGATTCCTTGTCATTTAAAATCCCAAATATTTGGATTGAATTGTTAAATAATTTAAAAATTAAGCAACGTGATACATAATTAAAATATAACGCGCGTGATTTTTATTTTTTTTTAAATTTTTAAATTTCATTTGTAATAGTTTTTTGTCATTTTCTATCTTTATGTTTATTTGTATTTTCTTTTTCTGATGATGATTGAGTAAATTCAATCGAAACAGGTAAAAATTATTAAGATCTTTTGATGTTTTTATTAGTATTTAACGTCCTTTATAGCAATTAAATATTTTAATGCATATTTTTAAATATCATTTGTTTAAGAGTTAGACTTATCAATTTAGGATGCATTTTTATTGAAACTAATTTTGTAGGCTTATTATAAATAAATGAAACAGTTTCTTCTTAAACATTTTCTTTTGTCGAAATTCGACGGGTTCTACCGTGTTTCATTTAATTCAATAATTTATTCAATTTTTTGTCTTATACTAGGATTTTTGCAGCTAAACAGTTGAGGGATCACAGGGGGGGGGGGGGGGCAGAAGGTTGAATTTTAACTTTGAAATTTTTTATTTTGATATTTACAATGTGGGAAAAATCCTGACGCTGACGAGATGATTAGAAAGGAAAATCATTTTTTGGATTCAGCTGTAAAAGATACATAAAAATCAGTTATCAAAAGTTATAAACACAACAGTCACATCTGTTTTATACAATTGAATTTTCGCTATTGTTTTTTAAACTTTAAAATTTACAATTAGAAACAACCTTTACCTGATGGTAAAAAATTGAATGTCGATTTTGGATTCAATGGTGCAGGATGCAAAAAGTCAATTACCATAACTACATTTGCAGACTAGCGTAATCTAATAGCATTTTAAAATTTGTATCATTTTGTAAAGAATTGAGGGTGTTATCGTAAAATAACAAGATTTTTTTTTTAAAAACTTGTGAATATAAGACAAAAATTTTACTAAATAAAAATTTTCTGGGCAGGGATCCGTACAAAAATTTCAATTTTATAACTTTTTAAGAAATGCTTTTACTGACCCAAATCACTTTAAAAATTTATTTGTTTTCCTCATTTAAAACATTTTTCTTATTGGAACTATATGTCTATGACTAACGGTTTAGGAATTAGCCCTTGACCACCGTTGAAAGTAGACACCCTGTATATCAAGAACGATCTTAAAAATGTCCCCGTTTTGTGCGATGAAACACATGTTGATCTAAATAAAAGTACTATACCTTTTAAAGTACATGATTTGTCGCTATTAGCAATTTTTTGACTAGTTTGGTTAACTGTTTTGCTGTGTAAAAAGCAGATGTGATTTTCAAAAAGATTATTAAATCTTAAATATTTTTTTTTTCTTTACATTATTTACTTTTAATTTCTAGGGGAAACAGATCATTTGAAAGTTATTTCTTGGTTAAACATACAGATCGTCCAATAACACTAATCAGATATCAGAAATTTAGTGTAGATTTTTAATACACAATATACAAGCAACGGTCTAAAAAATTTGCCAATCTCAAACCTACTTATATCTTCAAACCTCTCGAGCATTAGTTAAAATTTCCTCAAAATATAAATAAATTGCTACCTTTTGACTGTATACATATACGTATTTTGAAAAATAAATGCATTGAAAAAAAGAAACGTTAAGGAACTGGATAAAACCTACATTGTGAGAAAGTAATTTCCGTTCTGTCAAGTAACCAATTCGATGGCTAATTTAACTGAAGTAAATTTAGCGGTAAAACGAAAAGCTCACTGGTTAAAAAAATAGAAGACTTTTTAAGTTTTTAATGACTGTTGTTTTGTTTGTGATAGAGTAAAAAGCAATGCATGATTCGTCAAAGATAATGACCTTAAATTCTTGCTTATCGCAAAAAACAGCATTTGATTTCGCTTGAAAAATTTTGTTATCATTTATCTTATTTATATACTTATTGTAAAAATGTAGCTTTATAATTAAATTAGGTAAAAAAACTGACAGGGTGTTTACAGATATTGTTATATCAAATCTAAGTAATTATATATATATATATAATAACAGAAACTGGTTGGATGTTTTTGCTTTTTTGTTAAACTATACACCCCTGAAGAAGTAGTTTAATAGAAAAGCCTTCTACTGTCTTTTTATCCATTTATCTTTCATTATTTTGGTAATCTGCCTTCTATTTCACTTCAAACTTCAATTGTTTTCAATAAGATTATTGTGAAAATACTGGTTTCATTGGTTTATTGTATGGTAATATATGAATTACTCTGGTTATATAATGTCCATTTATCCATATATTTCTTAGTAATTTGGTAATCTGCCTTCTATTTCTCTTCAAACTTCAACTGTTTTTAATAATATGATTGTAAAAATACTGGTTTCATTGGTTTATTAGCTCACAGGCTATCATAGCCTGAGAGCTTATGTGCCCGTCCGTTCTGTATGTATGTACGTAACGCGATAACTCATGATAAAAATATCCGATGCACTTGAAATTTTGTATGTAGGTATATCCTGACAAGGCGCTTCCCTGATTAGTTTTTGGAGTTCATTCGATATGTATAAGAGGGGGAACGGGGGGCTCATGCCCCCCGTTAGTTGATATAGATGGGATTTTCATGCAGAATTAAGTTTTCAAAATTTAGATTAGGATCATTCTGATGAGGCGATTCCATGACTGTTATTAGGTGTTCATTGAATAAGTATAAGTAGGGGGAAGAGGGGTTCTAATGCCCCCCCCCCTGTTAGTTGATATAAATGGGATTTTCATGCAGAATTAAGTTTTCAAAATTTAGATTAGGATCATTCTGATGAGGCGATTCCGTGACTGTTATTAGGTGTTCATTGAATAAGTATAAGTAGGGGGAAGAGGGGTTCTAATGCCCCCCCCCGTTAGTTGATATAAATGGGATTTTCATGCAGAATTAAGTTTTCGTTCAAAATTTAGATTAGGATCATTCTGATGAGGCGATTCCGTGACTGTTATTAGTTGTTCATTGAATAAGTATAAATAGGGGGAACAGGGGTTCTAATGCCCCCCCCCGTTAGTTGATATAAATGGGATTTTAATGCAGAATTAAGTTTTCGTTCAAAATTTAGATTAGGATCATTCTGATGAGGCGATTCCGTGACTGTTATTAGGTGTTCATTGAATAAGTATAAATAGGGGGAACAGGGGTTCTAATGCCCCCCCCCCGTTAGTTGATATAAATGGGATTTTCATGCAGAATTAAGTTTTCGTTCAAAATTTAGATTAGGATCATTCTGATGAGGCGATTCCGTGACTGTTATTAGGTGTTCATTGAATAAGTATAAATAGGGGGAACAGGGGTTCTAATGCCCCCCCCCCCCGTTAGTTGATATAAATGGGATTTTCATGCAGAATTAAGTTTTCGTTCAAAATTTAGATTAGGATCATTCTGATGAGGCGATTCCGTGACTGTTATTAGGTGTTCATTGAATAAGTATAAATAAGGGGAACAGGGGTTCTAATGTCCCCCCCCCTTAATTTATATAAATGGGTTTTTCAAGCAGAATTTTCAGATTTCGTTCAAATCTCTGAATAGTTTTGGAAGTTTAATGGTTAAGTATAAAAGAGGGGGATAACTCTTTTTAAATTATATAAATGCTAAATGGGTTTTTATTAAGAATTATCTAATTTGCTCTGAATTTTGGATATAGATTTTTTATATGATAAAGCATGTCTTTGATAGTATAGGAGGTTCAATGATTAAGTATAAAAAAAGAGAAAAGGGGAGAGCTGTTTCCCCTTCTTAATTTTTTTTTTCGAACGGAATTAACCCTTGAAAATATAAAGCTTTAATGTGCAATTAGTATTTGTAGCCTGTGAGCTCAATGCCTTCAGTTTAACTGGGCAGTATTCTTTATTTATTTAATGGTATTGTCTGAATTACTTTGGATGTATATATATATATATATATATATATATATATATATATATATATATATATATATATATATATATACCGGGTGTCCCAAAAATGACTGATGGATTTTAAAATTCAATAACTTGCAAACGGCGGCAGTTATTTAAAAAAATTTTGCAGGAGGATTATGTGTAATGTCAGGAGTTTTTTTACCGTAACTTTTAATTTTAGTTCAAATTTCAAACAATAGATGGCGCTGATGGCAATTAAACCCCAGGTCGACACCGAAACTGACCTCACTCAGCACTGATCACCTGGCCTTCAATCGCCGTCAGCGCCATCTATTGTTTGAAACTCAAACTAAAATAAAAAAAATTACGGTAAAAAAACTCCTGACATTATACATAATCCTCCTGCAAAAAATTTTTAAGTAGCTGCCACCGTTTGCAAGTTATTGAATTTTAAAATCCATCAGTCATTTTTGGGACACCCGGTTTATATATATATATATATATATATATATATATATATCATTAATTGTATTACAATATATGAACCACTGAATTGAATAATTTATACCACATTGAACATGGAAAGAAAAAATATATCATTAAAATGTATACAAATGGAATTTGTAGAATCAAAGCAGAATATTCAGGCCCCAAATACTTTGGAACTACAAATGAAGTGTGTGGTTTCATCTTCGTATTCGCTATGAAAAAGTAAAATAATACGAATTTGGGGCTACCGACACACATAAAACCAAAATTAAATTAAGAAAAAACATTAAAAACAAGGCACATCAAAATTACTTGATTGGATAGCAATATATATAGAAAAGTGGCTGGTGTAAATTGGATGACAAAAGCACTAGACAGAAAACATTGGAAAAATCTGGGGGAGACCTACATCCAGCAGTGGATCGAAAACGGTTGATGATGATGATGATGATATACATACATATATATATATACGCTTTTACTGAATACATATATATTTAAAAATAAATAAATAAACATTAAAGAACTGCATGTGACAGATAGCGTGAGAAAATAATCTCTTCATTGTTGAGTAACCAATTCGACGGCTAATCGAACTGGGGTGAATTTACCGTAAAAAGAAAAGCTAACTGTTTAAACTAGTCGGCTCTCGTTAATTCAAACTCTTCGGGACCACAAGAAATGTTCGAATTATGAAAAGTATGAGATGAGAACATTTTTGTAGGGGTAATATTACAAATAAATTAATGGTATAGTATTTTTTTAAACATATTTTGGTTATTATCATTAGAATATAACTTAATATTGAATTAAAAGATACAAATACATAAACTAATTAAGATATTAGGAAAAGGCGCAAATGAAGATGGGGTGGAGATGTCAATGATAGACAAATGGGGCACTAAAAAAGCGGATATCAAATGCATTGGACTATATGTATAATTGTTCAGAACAATTGTCATATAAATGAAAGAAAGAAAATTGTTTCAAGAATGTGAAGTCGGGGAGAAACTAAGAGAAAATGAAAAATCCGAACTTCATTAGTTCGAATTAAACGAAGTCAAGAGAAAATGAGTTCAAATAAAGGAAAATTTTTAACGTTATTCTTCTGTTGAAAATTTCGGGACTTCATGTTTAGTTCGAATTAAGCGAAGATTCGATTTATCCTATTTCGAATTAACAAGAGCCGACTGTAATAGAAAACTATTGTAAAGATTTTTTTCACGTTTTTAATGATTGTTGTTTTATTTGTTCTGGAGTAGAAAACGAAGCATGGCACTTCAAAGATAATGACCTTAAACTCTTCCTCATTGGAAGAGAAAAATCATTTGACTTGATTTGAAAATTTTTACTACCATTGATCTTATTTATTTATTTATGTAATTATTATAAAAATATTCCTTTATAATGAAATTGCCTCAAAAAACTGTCAAAATATTTCCAAGTTATTATATAAATATTTTCAGATTGAGTAGGAATCGAATAGCAATTACATACTTGCCATACTTTATAAATATATATTTATAAAAGTAAATAAATTGAAACAAACTTTAAGAAACTTACACGCAACAGATACCGTGATAAAGTATTCCATTCTCTGTGAAATAACCAATTCTACACCTAATCAGATATAAGAAATTTTGTCTACATTTTTAAAACACAATATACAACAAATAACCGGTCTAAAAAATTTTTCGAACTCAAACCTATTTATATCTTCAAATCTCTCGTGCATAAGAGGAAATTTCCTCAAAATACAAGTAGAGTAAATTGCTACCGTTTGACTGCATACATGTATTTTGAAAAATAAATACATTGAAAAGAAAAATGTTAAGGAACTGCAGCATAGAACACACATTGTGAGAAAGTAATTTCCGTTCTGTCAAGTAACCAATTCGATGGCTAATTTAACTGGAGTAAATTTAGCGGTAAAACGAAAAGCTCACTGGTTAAAGAAATAGAAGACTTTTTAAGTTTTTAATGACTGTTGTTTTGTTTGTAATAGAGTAAAAAGCAATGCATGATTCGTCAAAGATAATGACCTTAAACTCTTGTTTATCGCAAAAGAAAAAATCTTTTGAATTCGTTTGAAAAATTTTATTACCATAGGTCTTATTTATGCGGTAAGGATATATCTTTAAAAAGAAATTAGCTAAAAAAAAACTGACAAGGTGATTACAGGTATTGTTATGCCAAATCTAAGTAATTATATAGCTTTATATATATATGCCCTTTTATTATATACATGTGTATTTAAAAAGTAATAAAAAAAAGTTGAGGTATTGATTACGACATATTGGAGGACGTGCAAAAATAACGTTATCATTTTAGGGGGCAGGGGGATTGTCTTTTGATATCATTTTTCATCCAACCAAATTCTTTTTTTTTTTTTTTTTTTTTTTTTTTTTTTCAAAATAGTTTTTGGTTTAAAATAGTATGTTATCGACTTTTAGTCTGTCTGATTTTTATCTATTTTTATGAAAATACAAAGTTTTTATAAAAATCATAAAATTGTTATACAAATATTTAATTCTAAAAGATTTGATATACCTAGTCTTCTTCATATGTGTATGTATATAGATTCACTGTTCGAAAATGCATATGTGAAGTATATTTGAAATGAAGTCTGTGATTGCTAATAAATAAAAGATAAAGAGAAAAAATGTTGTCCATTTATTTTGTTGATAAGAATTTCTATCTCTCCACCTTTCCATCTTTCGTGCAGGGCAAGGGCAAGTGCAACAAGACATTATTAGGAGAAGATGGGGATACTTGAGCCATTTTTTGAATTTTAATTTTTTTTTTTTTTTTCTTATAGTTTCTTAGAATAAAATAAAATATTGAAAATTGAAATTTGATATTTTTTTCTTCAACTGAAAACCTCTTTCAATTAATTTTGAACTATTTTTTATGTCTAATAAATTTTTACTTTTTGTTTTACATCGTAGCTCAAGTATCTGCATGAGGGGGATACTTGAGCCATGGTGAAGAGATACTTGATCCAGTACGGAAAAATACCTACAAAAGTAATTTTTTTCGCTTTATTTTTGCACAAACACTTTATAGAATGATAAATTATGATACATAAAGTCCTTCAAAACCAATTGAGAAAACAAAGCTAGTAATACGATCATTTTTTGTCTTTAGAACTGGTGGTCGAAGGATCATTTCACCTTGAGTTATGTCGATGGTAGAAACATCCTCAGTTCAGAGCCATTTAAATTTGGAATCTGCAATTCTTCGGGCAAATTTCATTTTCAAAATATTAAGTACGTCCAACAAATCTTTTTGCAGTTTTCTTTCCGGCATATTTTATTAGTAACCAATCATCAATAGAAGATTTTCTTTTCATATCATCACCATCATTGACAGAATTTTCCTCTAATGATATTGTCGAACTCATGCTTTTAATTGAGTAGCTGTCGGAATCTAAGCCAGATGTATATTCTACTATTTCAAACACTTTTTTGATTTCACAGGAAAAGATTTTGTCTTCCTCTTTGGCTCCATGCAGGTACGTTTGAAGTATGATATTTGTTGCTTTTCTTGTTTATTGTGCGCTATTTTTACCAATTCTTCTTCAATTTTCTTATTTAAAAAAAGTTACAACAACAGAGTTTACAATTTCAATATAAAATATTAATCTTAATATATTACATTAAAAAATAAATATCTTAATATGTTGGACCTAACTAATTAAAGTATTAGAGATTATAACCTGTAAAACAGTTTTATAAAGTTATTTTAATTTAATAAAAGTTAAATTGAAAACTATGTTTACATTTATCTAGACAGGATATTTTGTTAGGCAAACTGAAAAATAAAATGGATATTTTTCATTAAAAAAATATACATTTTTAACATTTTTAGGTCGTTATTTTTTTAAGAAAAAATAATAAAAAGAAAAATTATTCTCCCTTTTATCCAGAAAAAAATCTATTAGTGAATATAAGGATGTAATTTTGTTTTTTGTTTGTTTCACTTATGTCTAATTTCCTAGTGGGAATGGTTGAGCCATGGCTCAAGTATCCCCACTACCACTATTTTTGTTTATCAGAATTTTACTAAATAAAGCATGCAGCTTTTAGAATTTTTTTAGATTCAAAATACAAATGAAATTATACTTATTAAATTTATGTATATAGTTGCAACTTTAAACAAAACTTTGATTACAAAAAAAGAAAAAAAAAACATGCACCTAAATATTTTCTTTAGATAGGGAAAAACAAATGAAATTATACATATTAAATTTATGTATATAGTTGCAACTTTAAACAAAACTTTGATTACAAAAAAATAAAAAAAACATGCACCTAAATATTTTCTTTAGATAGCGAAAAAACAACTATTAATCACTATACTTTCAAAATGGTACAAAAGTGTGTGATTTCTTTTTTACATGTTCAGAACTATAAATATGTTACCATATTGCCAATTTTAGAAAGAAAAATTAACCATCTGTAGAGATAATAGGGGCGGCTCAAGTATCCCCTATGCTCAAGTATCTCCACTCTCCCCTACTGTTGAATGCATTAGCTAACAAAAGCTATTATAAATAATTTTTAAAGTATAACAATTTCTTTTAAGAGTGTATTCGAAAAAATTCTGTTCCACCCTCAGCAGCTCGAAATTTTTTGATATGTTTTCAGATTATTTTTTAAGAGTAGAAACACGAAACTGGCTGAGGGGATTTTGGAAGAGGTGTAAAAGATGCCGTGTGACTCCATTTTTAACTCAAATCACTAGAATTTGATTTATAGACAATTATTTTCTCAGCATGACCTTTTATTTCGCTCCCAGATCTTCCGCTTCGGAAATTCTATTCAAAAGACCAAGTTTAACTGCATTTATTGTAATATTTTCTACGTTTATCAGAAAATTGACTGACACGGCACATTATGTAGTTTCTAAATAAAAGAATTTGCCAGTTGGATGCTTTTGAGAACAAAGGTGAATCTAAAAATAAATCAGAAACTAAGCAGTTTGGATTGCATTAAATCCTTAAATGTTAGATGAAATAAAGCGCTATTTTATTGACTTCTATAAAGTATGCGAAAAATAAACGTAACCAGTTTTGAATATCACTCCAAGGAAAAAGTTAAAAAATAAATTACCTATTGATAACGATATCATTATCAGGGAAGGGGGGGGGGTCGATGTATGATACCGTAATGATATCGAGAAGGGGGAAGAGGTTTAAAATTACCAAAAAGTTAGTAACGTTACATATGCACAGCCCCTAGTGTGAGAAAGTAATCTCATTGTTGAGTAACCAATTCAACAGCTAATTTAACTGGGGTGAATTCACCGATAAAAAGAAAAGCTAACTGTTTAAACTAACAGAAAACTAATGAAAAAATTTTTTTTCGAGTTTTTATAAACTGTTGTTCTATTTGTTCTGGAGTAAAAAATGATCCATGGTACTTCAAAGATAATGACCTCAAATTCTTTCTCGTTGGTAGAGAAAAATCATTTGACTTGATTTGAAAATATATATGGCATCCCTAGTAGCAAACCAATATTGGTCCAACATTTATCCAATTTTTCATTTATTTGAAAATGCATATAGCTGTCATTTTGCCCTTATTTAGCCAATATTATGCCAATATTGGGGTTTCATTGGAAATATTTTCAATAAAATGCCAAAATTGATTATGTATTGGCATTTTATTAGAAATATTTGCAATAAATTCCCCATATTGTACAAATGTTGACGTTTCATTGGAAATATTTCCAATGAATTCCCGATATTGACATAATATTGGCGTTACATTGGAAATATTTCAAATGAAACTCCAATATTTAACCAATATTGGCCTTTTATTGGCAATATTTCTAATAAAAATTTTATTGGCATAATAAAGGCTGCATATATTGCCTAGATAAGGCCAAAATGACAGCCATATGCATTTTCCATGTATATATATATACAGGGTGTCCCTAAACAAATGGTATATACGCTAGGGGGTGATAGAACACATCACGACGAGTAATAGTAAATAGGAAACCAAGAGTCCCAAACATTTTCCGAAGGAAATAGCAGCCATTAAAATTTGGGGTCCAAAATTTCAAATACACATAAAAAACGGAAAAATTGGTCGATTGATTTGCGGTTTTCACTAAAATTATTCTTTATGTTGGTATTTTCTTGAAAATAAATTATAAAGATAAATTTCGAAAAATGCCGACAGAGGGCGCTTTAGACTTTAAGATAATGAAAAACTAATTTTTGCCGTGATTTTTTGCATCTCATTAAATGGTTTCGTATGCTTAGACTTAAACTTAAATTTTCAGCTCAAATTCTGTATAGTTGGAAGCGGTTAAGTAGCACAAACTTAACTGTGTTCAGAGGGTTTAAATTTCAAATGATTATAAAAAACGGAAAAATTGGTCGATTGATTTGCGGTTTTCACTAAAAATATTCCTTATGTCGGTATTTTATTGAAAATGAATTATAAAGATAAATTTCAAAAAATACCGATAGAGGGCGTTTTAGATTTTGAATTAACGAAATAATCCATCTTAATACTATTTTTGCCGTTGTTTTTTGCATCTTATTAAATGGTTTCGTAGGCTTAGATTTAAACTTAAATTTTGAGCTCAAAATCTGAATAGTTGGGAGCAGTTAAGTAGCACAAACTGAACTGTGTTCAGAGGGTTCAAATTTCAAATGATAATAAAAAACGGAAAAATTGGTCGATTCGTTTGCGGTTTAAAATAAAACTATTCTTTAAGTCAGTATCTTCTTGAAAATGAATTTTAAAGATAAATTTCAAAAAATTCCGTTAGAGGGCGCCTTAAACTTCAGAGTAACCAATAACAAATTTTAATCGTTATTTTTTGTATCTAATTAAATGCTTTTCAAAACTTGTTAAATGTTTTCGAAATCTTAGATTTAAACTTAAATTTTGAACTCAAATTCTGAATCGTTGGGAGGGGTTAAGAAGCGCAAACTGAAGTGTGTTCAGGAGTTGAGATTTAACACCTCCCCCTCCTCGAACACAGTTCACTTTTGCGCTACTTAAACACTCGCAACGACTCATAATTTGATCTCAAAATTTAAATCTAAGCATTTGAAAGCATTTAATGAGATTTTAAAAAATAACGGTTCAAAATAGTTGTACGCTACTCCAATGTCTAAGGCGCCCTCTATCGGCATTTTGTGAAATTTATCTTTAAAATTAATTTTTAAGAAAACACTGATTTAAAGAGTAGTTTTAGCAAAAACCGCAAACGAATCGACTAATTTTTCCGTTTTTGTATAGTTTTCCGTTTCGTTTGAAATTTAAACCCTCTGAACACAGAGACTCTGAATTCAGATTTTGAGCTCAAAATTTAAGTTTAAATCTCAGCCTACGAAACCATTTAATAAGATGCAAAAAATAACGGCAAAAAATAGTATTAGGATGGATTATTTCGTTAATCCAAAATCTAAAGCGCCCTCTATCGGCATTTTTTGAAATTTATCTTTATAATTCATTTTCAATAAAATACCGACATAAAGAATAATTTTAGTGAAGACCGCAAATCAATCGACCAATTTTTCCGTTTTTTATAATCATTTGAAATTTAAACCCTCTGAACACAGTTAAGTTTGTGCTGCTTAACCGCTTCCAACTATTAAGATTTTGAGCTCAAAATTTAAGTTTAAGTCTAAGCTTACGAAACCATTTAATGAGATGCAAAAAATCACGGCAAAAAATAGTTTTTCATTACTTCAAAGTCTAAAGCGCCCTCTATCGGCATTTTTCGAAATTTATCTTTATAATTTATTTTCAAGAAAATACCAACATAAGGAATAATTTTAGTGAAAACCGCAAATCAATCGACCAATTTTTCCGTTTTTTATGTGTATTTGAAATTTTGGACCCCAAACTTTAATGGCGGCTATCTCCTTTGGAAAACGTTTGGGACCCTTGGTTTCCTATTTACTATTTCTCGTCTTGATGTGTTCTATCACCCCCTAGCGTATATACCATTTGATTAGGGACACCCTGTATATATAAAGAGAGAGAGAGAGATAGAGAGAGAGAAAATGATACTGAGTATTATTTTGTCATGAAAATTATTCTTGTTAATTCCAGAATTTAATAGTGATAGCAAAAGTCGATGCATTTACTATTATGACTTCGCTTGCGTTTCAGCTTTAAATAATAATAATAAAAGTTTTATTAATTATTAGCAAACCGTTGGTGTTTTTTTTTTTAAATAAAACACATGTTTCACAAATTACGGACTCTTTTTTCGAATTAGTAACTTATGATAAAAGATTTAAAAAAAAAAATACTACTAAATTTTTAAGTTTGTTTAGTCTGGTACGACATTATCCAAATGTCTTAAAAATTTTTTCCTTAGACTATTGTTAAAACAATGCATGATTCATCAAAGATAACGACCTTTAAACTATTGACCATCGGAAGAAAAAAATCAATCGGCTTTATTTGAAAACTTTTATTATCATTGATTTTATTTATTTATTAACTAGCTGACCCGCCCGGCGTAGCTCGGGTGCTTGATAACAATGGTGCATAGACTAACCCATAATATTGACAAAAATGAAAAAAAATCGATTCTAATAGCACAAAAACTCAAAAAATCGTTAAAAATTACTTCGAAAACCGCTTTAAAAATAGATAAAATTTAGAAATTGTATAAAAAAAAATTTAGTAAATTAGACTAAAGTTTGAAACAATTTTCATTTTATCAATGTTAAAAAATAGCTGCAAAATGCGATAAAATTCTAAAAAATGGCATTATAAAAAAGACGTCAAAAATTCAAAAATTGCTGCACGAATTCCCAATAAGCTTAATTGAAAAGTGAACTAAATTTACTATGTTCGGTTAAAAGAATGAAACCATATACCTTTCAATTATCTGAAAAAATCGCCTCGAAATATGTAAAGAACGCTAAAAATTGACTATAAAATTAATTTTAAAAAATCTAATCCAAAAATCGAAAATCGGGATTCGAGGTGCAAAACTTCATATACAGAGGTATTTTCCCTCCAAATTTTGTAACTCTACGTGCAGCGGTCTCTTCAGAACAGTGCTGACACACTCACAAACTTGTCTCTTTATTATTATAGATTGTTAGCATGTTATTTACTATCGAAATCGTGTAGAAAAACTGTCAAAGTATTTGCAGATATTGATATTCAGAATATAAGAAATCGAATAACTGTATGCATGTAATTATTTACTGTTTTCATATATTTTAAAAACTAAATACATAAGAAAAGTTAAGGTTGTTCTCGGTGCTCCGCTCATCAAGCGTAAAACGTTTTGACACATTTACAAATTCATTTTTTAACAGAAAGATATGAAATGAGAAAACCTGACTATGGAAGCGATTTCAAATCGAACTTAATTTTCCATTTTTTGCTAATTAATTACCTATCCAGTTCTAGGGTATTTTGATCCCGTGATCACCCGTTTTTCTGCTTTTGTCTGAAAATATGTTAAAAAATGTCAACTTTGAAGCTTGTTATGAAAGATCCATTGCGTTTTTAAAAAAACAGAAAATTGAGTGCAATTAGACAGTTTCTGAATAACAGCACCTGCTAATTTCATGCATTTCCTAACAAAAATAAATCAAAACTTATGGCACAAAGTTGCCCTTTTTGATTTAAGAACACCCTTAAGGAACTGCATAGAACAAATAGCGTGAGAAAGTAACCCCTTCACTGTCGCGTAACCAATTTGATTGTGAATTTAATTGAGCGGAATTTAGTTATAAAAGGAAAAACTAAAAGGTTAAACAAATAGAAAACTAATAAAAAGAGTTTTTCAACATTTTAATGATTGTTGTTGTTTTTTCTGGTGTAAAAAAAAAAGACGCATGATTCATCAAAAATAATAACCTTAAAAAACTCTTGATCATCGGGAGAAAAAACCATTTGACTTGGTTTGAAAAATTTTATTAACATTGACCTTATTCATTAATTTATTTATTGTTATGATATTCCGTATTATCGAAATTGAGTAGAAAACTATGAAAGTGTTTGGAGATATTGTTGTTAAGACCTAAGGAATCGAATAGTTATATACATATAGTTTAAAAAACAAATACATTTTTTTAAGTTAAGGAACAACATACATTAGATTGCATGAGAAAGTAATTTCTCTTATCTAGAGTAATCAATTTGACGGCTAATTTAACTAGATGTAAAGGTAAAAATTGGCAGACCTTAGTATGGTAGACATTTGGAATCGAATGTTTTTTCCATTTTTTAATAAAAATTTTTGCCTTTCGAATTGTAAGCGAGTTTGATAAGCATTTTTCTTCCTTGGCTGATTGATTTTTTTGCTCTTGTCCAATAATTTGGTTCAAAATGCTCACTTTGATAGTATTTTTTTAAAAGATCTGTCGCTTTTATAGAAAAGAATGGAAAACGTCTTTCAATTATATAGTTTCTGATTGATAAATTATCAGTATCATGGATTTCTGAACAAAAATGAGTTAAAATTTATGTCATAAAGTTATCCTTTTTGATTTGAGAGCAACCTTAAAGTGAAGTATTTATCTATTTATCTATTTGTTTATTTTTAAATGCATAACTACCCTCTTTTTATTATTATTATTATTATTTTCTTTTTAACGCCGGCGCCTTTTTTTTTTTTTTTTAAAAAAAAAAAAAAAAAAAAAAAAAAGAAATACACAATTAGCTCCTTGGTGTGAGCTTTATAGTTTGAGTGGAAGCAATTTATTTCAGCGTATTATTCATTATACTTCAAATTATAGGCTCACAAACTAAAAATATTTAAAAAAATCTCTTATATGTTTATCTTTCTTTTCATTTACGCTCAGATATATTCAAAATTTCTTTCTCTCAATATTTTTTTTCCTGCAAAAGGCACAACCTCGAAAGGAATAATTCATTAATCTACGGTGTATTTCGAAGAATTTTTTAGAACAATTGCCTTATCGCAGCGCATCGATCTGTCATCGAATTTGGATCTTGAATTGAAATACACCTTTAAGCTCTAAATACAGAAAAAGTTACAACGTTCTTAATATTTTTACAATGTTACCGTTGAAATTAATTATGATTGGTAATATACATAAGTTATATTAAAAAGGATAAAATAACGAAAAATAATGTCAAATTTTCAATTTTGCGATTTTTTTTACGAAGTTAGAAAAAAAAGAGTCCTTTTCAGAAAGCTGTAGCTCGCTTAATAATGACTTTAGGAAAACAATTTTCGAATGAAATTCGTAAAGAATTTAGCATTCTTTCTTTTTGAAATTGAGTATGGTACACATAGTCAAAAAACAGAAAAAAGTCCGAAAATTTTGACTTTACAAAATTTAGCTTCGAGATATTTTGTTGGAAAACTATTAATTTTTAGGTGCGTCCGTAATTATGTAAATACGTAGCACCTATTGTTGTCGTTCAGTCCGTCCGTCTGTCCGTCTGTCTGTCCGTATGTCTGTCCGTCCGCATATAACAACGCAAAAACTACCCAACCGAATCGTTTGAAATTTAAAATATATTATTATTACATAATTTTGTCGAGTCATTTCAAATTTTATCAAAATCGGGTGCATAGATCAATTACAGGGACAATCAAAAGGATTCCGTTACATTACGGTCAATGGGGAAAAAGGTTTCAAATGCATTTTAACCGTTTGAAATTTTTAATACATAATTATTACATAATTTTGTCGAGTTATTTCAAATTTTATGAAAATCGGATGCATAGATCAATTACAGGGACACTCAAAAGTATTCCGTTACATTACGGTCGATGGGGAAAATGTTTCAAATGCATTTTAATGATGTTACACTCATTCGAACTTAATAAAATTTATATGCAACTATAAAGTACATCTTAGAATATACATTTTACATAATTTGTGGTGCAAAGAACATTTGTTCTTGATTTACAAGGCCACACAATAGCATTCCATTACATAATGGTATAGGGAGAACATTGTTTGGTGCGCATTTTAACTGTAATTATTTACAGTATTATGAGATTGATATATGAGAGTGATATTTTTAAAACTACGTTATCGTACGAGCGCACCTCATTTGCCACGCTTCACGTGCAATTTCCAACTTGTTGTTACTAGCATCCCCATAAATAATTTAAAAACATAAAATCTTCTAGCAGAATTTTTGCATCTATTTATGATAATATGACTGGTTTACAACCTCAAAAGAAGTAATTAATTTATTAACCTATGGTGCATTTCGAAGAAATGTTTAGAAAAATTGCCTTATCGCAGCGCATCGTATCTTCTATCGAAATTTCTCTTCACGTGCAATGTCTCGCCAATTCTGACCTCTCTTTCTTCAAATCGATGTAATGCCGGGGCGTCACGTGCGGCCAGTTTGGCGGCCGTCACAAATCAGCCCCCCCCCCCTCCTTGTCTTACCTCAGCCAAAACAACAGAACTTCTGATGTCTCCCCCCCCCCTCCCTTTGCGTTGCCACCTAACGCACGCTAATAAATGTCGGCCGTGCCCCGCAGAGGTAATGGCCGGGTACCTCCCACACACCCCAAGACGTGACCCACAGAAAAATAAAATAAAATAAAGAGGAAAAAAATCAGGATTTCTTTTGTTTTCACTCCCTTGCTTTTCCTTATAACAGTCTCCGGAGGTTTTATCTTTCGAAGATGTTTGCTTGACTTAAATTTTATGCCTGTGAGTTTTTAAAAGCGGGGGTCAGGGGGGGGGTGATATCAGAGGTATTTTCCAGCAAAAATAATGGCTTTTGTTTGAGAAAAAGGTTTTATTCCAAAGTCAGATGCTAGTTTTTGATCACTTCGCAATTACAGGTATATGTGGACAGGGCACTTACTGTTACAGCAACACGTCGGAAAAATAAAAATAAAAATATCCACAGATCAGAGATTGCAACAACTGATATCTAATAAACAAAAGAAAATTTTACTTTTAACTTATTTTTCTCGTATAAATTGGTCTGTAACTTTCGATATTTTCTTCATTCTTCTTATTAATGATAATAATATTATTATAATTAGTAGTAGTAGTAATAGTAGTATTGTTATTTTTATTATTATTATTATTACAAGGTGGAACCCGTCGAAATTCGACGAAAGAAAATTTAAAAAAAGAATTGTTTCATTAGTTTATAATGAACCTACATAATTAGTTACAGTAAAAAATACATCATATATTGTTCAGTCTAACTCTCAAACAAGTATTACTTTAAGCTGAAGTTAACAAAATATGGTAAAACTCAATTATACAAATTATTAAACAAAATGAAACCGAAATTCATCGAATTTTATAACAGACGATACTTTTGAAATAGTATACGCATTTTACTTTTTATTTTATTTTATTAAATTTTAAGAGATAATAGAGTGATTCTGTTGCCACAATTACAAAATTGCTGCAAAAAACTATTAAAAAAATTAATATCTCGAAAATAAAGTGAGATACAGCTTTCAAACAAATTGCATTTAAAAGTACATTATTTTCTCTATACGACGGTGTAAAAATTTAAAATGTGCGATGTTTAAAAATGTAAAATTTGCAGTAGCGAAAATTGCAAAACCTAAATTGCAGGGTAAAGAGTTGCCATTCGCAAAATGATGTATGCGTTAAGCACAGATACGTTTGGCCTTTATAGATTATTATCAAAGTTTATTTCGATTCACAATATTTTTCAGTTTGGTTTTTTGTAAAACTTCATTATGAACTGGTAAAATCATCTTTTAATATTATTTATTATTTGTCTCAGTTATTATTATTATTATTACAGTAAGTTTTGTTTTTTGATTAAAATTACAGGTTTATTTGGCAAATATATAAAACTAGTACATTATTCAACGCATGCTCCATCAGAAGTCACAACCTTGCCCATCTTTAATGCAATTTACGGATTTCTTGTCTGAAGACAAAATTACTATTTAATTAGCACTTTAATTTTTAAAAGATAAACAACTTTATTTAAAAATATATATAAGGTAGATGTGCTAGTAATGGACCTCCTTCCAGTAATGGGCCGCCTTGCACTTTTTGGTTTATAAAAAAAATAATATATAATAGTTACGATCTTATTATTTTTTTCTTAACTCCCCCTTGCATTCTTTATAAGCTGGACTTTTCATCAAAGCAATTAGGAAGCAAAAAATTAAGTTTCGAAGTTTCTCTTTTTTTCATTGAAAATCTTAATGAACATGCTAAGAGCTGACTTTAATTTACTTAGTTTTATCTTTTTTATTTTTTTTGTAAAAATTGAATGTTGTTGTTTGGATAGTAATATAAAACATTGAATTTTAATTTACCAATTGCCCTTTACAAAATTTTATATATTTTTTTAAATTTTAGGAGGGGTGGCCATTATTTGAATGCTTAATTTGTAATTTTCCAGTAATGGCCACTCCAAGTGACCAATACTAAAAGTGCAATTTTGGTAGTGCATAACATATTTTGATATAACTGAAAAGCTAACTAATCAAATTTAATCCTTAAATTTTACTTACTAGTATTTTAATCAAGGCAATTTCTTTACAAATAGCTGCTTTTCATTATAAAATATTTTGATAAATTTTTGTCGAATAAAACATTTTGATTTAATTAAAAAGCTAAATAATCAAATTCAATTCTTAAATTTTACTTACTAATATTTAATAAAGATATTTTTTTTATAAATAATCATTATTAATTAATGCCCATGTGACTAGTATGTATTTTTTAATTAAATCTCACTTTTTAAAATTAATTCAATGAATTTCTAACTTAAGTTTTAATATTCTGTTTTATTAGTATGCTTTCATTAAGTTCTGGACCTAAATACAATTGAAAAAACAATTATCTGTTATATTTTGTTGGGTGGCCCATTACTAGAATATAAAGTGTCCATTACTGGAACACAGGATATCCATTACTGGGTTTTTGGGTGTTTTGATATATTTCTATTATTTAAAGTTAATTTTTTATTTCTATTGAGAAATGTAACTATGGAATTAATTAAATATTGTTGAAGGATTAATATATTATAAAAAAACGGGAATATAATATAATATCTATTAATAAAAAATATTTTTTAAAGAAATTCCTTAAAGGGATCCATTACTGGCACATCTACCGTATATATAATCCAAATACATTTTTTTTTAATAAAAACAAAAAAAAATTTCTTTTAAAAAATGTATAAAATGTGATTGCTTAAGGTAATGTCAATATTTAACAGCAGTCATTGAAATATGTTGTTCTACCAACTAAAAGCGAGATATAAAGTTATAAGATTCAAAATTTTCTTTTATTCCGCAATTACTTTTAAGGGGGTCCATACAAATATTTTATTACAATAAAAATTTCTCTGTATTTTTTATTTATTTATTTATTTATTTATTTATTTATTTTTTTAATGCTTAAATGATTTATGTTTAAGGGGCTACTTCAGTTAAATGAAAAGACCTGTTTTCTAATTCTAATCCTATAAAAGAAATTTATAAAAAAAATCCCGGTAGCAATTCAATTTTTATATATATATAGCTGCGATTGATTTGAATGCAGGCCGTTTTATACTTTTTCGATTTCGGTTGCAGATATTTTTTATGAAGGTGCTTTTGCTTTCCAAACCGGTTTCGAAAATGAAAGCTTCCTCATAAAAAACATCTGTAAGCAAAATAAAAAAGTAAAAAACGATCTGCATACAGATCGATCTTAGATATTCAATGAAAAAGAAAAAAAGAACATTTTAAAATATTAAAATGCAGCCGAGATATCCTTATGAATTTCTTTCATAGGATTAAGTATTAGCAAACGAATCTTTTCATTTGACTGAAGTAGCCTCTTAAATCATGTTTCTATATTAATCAGAAAGGGAAATACTAATTCTTTCGTTTTTCTTTGTTTTCAAAATCTAGCTTCCAAGCAATGGTTGTCATGAAATTGAATTCTACTGAAAATGCGTTTTTCTTCATGAAGTTTTTTTTTTTTTTTTTTTACAATTTTTTAAATATAAATTATGATAACTCAAGAACCGTTAAAGATAAATAATTCAAACTTGAAACTTGCTTTTTTTATTTTTTTTCTTTAATTTTGATTCAACAAATTAAATATATATATGTATTTACTTTTGAAAATGTGTTTTTATTTTTTAATATAAATTACATAATTTTTTTTTAAATTTTTATTTTAAAAATTTTCAATTAAAAAAAATTATATATATATACTGTTGCAGCGTATATTGGGTTCTTTTGATCTTATGGTTAGACAACTTCAAACTCTTGCTCTTAGAAAAGTAGAAAATAATTTATTTACAGAACTTCAGAACAACAGAGTCTTCGAAACTCACAAATATTACTTGATATTCAAAAATAACTGCTCAAATCTATCGTACAAGTATAGCTTTAGATCCCAGAGACTCTTTATACAACGTCTCAACACTTAATAACATTCAAAACAACATAAATGAAACTCAAGCAAACTTGCTAACAAACGCCTTGTTCACTCAATGACTGACTGGTAAATAATAACCACAGCTCGCATCGCTTCTCCTTATATATAGTCTCGCCGCATGCGGTGGAAATTTCTACAAACTTCTAGAAAAAACTGGAAAACCACGGAACAACATTCAATGTATCAGTAGACCTAAGGGGGGGTTACCATAAATAGGGAAGGGTTACCATCGCCAACAATCGCCAAGTTTGTCGCCAACTTGGCGATATCTCTAATATTTCGCCAATCTGCCGTAGACATACATTGAAAATAATAGACAAGTTTGCTTGATAACAGAGACAATGCAACAAAAACTAATATTAGTAAAGAAATGGAGCTTAATAAGATTATTTACATCATTTTACAGTACAAACACTAACTATTTACAAAATTCGTAACACTACCCCCTCCTCAAAGACTGCACGTCCCGGGCAGTGCAATCCTTGAGTTAGAGGAAAACACTTAAAATAAATAAATAAATAAAATAATAATAATTAATAATAATAATAATAATAAGATGTACATAAATAAGAACTAATTACTATTTACATATTTACAAAAAGTGACTTTCATGACCATGGTCTGAAATTCAAGTTTCGAATTTCTAATCACTTTGGCCAAAATAAGGGGCTAGCCGGTTATAGTACCTTGGGTTTGGCGTGTGGCGATTTTTGTATGCGTACAACGACGTCATTCAGCCTGTTGACGACTGTGTAAGGACCGTCCCAGTTTCTTTGTAATTTTGGCGACAGTCCCTCACGACGTATCGGATTCCACAACCAAACTTTGACACCTTCGTTGAACTCATGTCCAGTTGCCTTTGTGTCGTACCGTGTCTTCATCTTTTCTGATGCCAGTCCAATTCGGTTCCTCGCTAGACAATGAATCTCCTCAATCCGTGCCTGGAGTTCATCGACATATTCCTCAGGCGATGAAGGAGCATCAGGAGGACGGCCAAACAAAAGATCAGCAGGCAGACGAAGATCACGACCAAAGAGCATTTGAGAAGGGGAGTAATCAGTGGCCTCATGAGTGGCACTCCTGTAGGCAAGCAGGAAAAGAGGCAATTTCTTGTCCCAGTCCTGTTGGTCTCTAGACACCAGGAGAGAGAGGCTATTTAGGATGGTACGATTGAACCGCTCCACCATGCCGTCCGATTGAGGATGTAGAGGTGTAGTTCGAGTTTTGTCCATGCCGAGTAGTCCGCACATTTCCTTAAACACAGCCGAATCAAAGTTTCTTCCTTGATCGGAATGGATTTGAAGAGGAACTCCGTATCTGGAAACCCAGTGTTGAACTATTATGTCTGCTACGGTTACCGCCTCTTGATTAGGAATGGCATAGGCTTCAGGCCACTTAGTGAAGTAGTCCATGACAACGAGGATGTACTTATTGCCATCAGATGTTCTAGGAAGTGGACCCAGGATGTCTAGAGCAATTCGTTCGAAAGGAGCTCCTACATTATAACGTTGCAATCGCCCACGGGTTCGCCTCTTAGGACCTTTACGTGCTACACAGGTGTCACAAGTTCGACACCACTTCTCCACGTCACTGCGAACATTATTCCAGTAGAAACGTTCTTGAACCTTTTGCAGGGTCTTCATTACACCAAAATGACCTCCTGTGGGACTACCATGCAGTTCTTCAAGGACCATAGAAATTCTCGACTTAGGGAGTAGTAGTTGCCATCTACATGTCTTTCCATCGTCAGACTCCCATTTTCGGTACAAGATGCCGTTCTTCAGATGTAAGGAATCCCAGAGAGCCCAATAACGTTTAGTCGTAGGATGGTAATGGGCCATGTCTTGCCAGCTGGACTTCCTGTTGGACTCCTCTTTCAGCTCTAGAATTGGCTTAATTTCAGGATCAGCAAGTTGATCTTTACGCAGGCTCTCGTTACTCCACGGATCTTGCGATGATGTAGACCCAGTTGTAACTTGTCTTACTATAGGACCTTTGACATTAAATTTCTTCTCATCCCGGTCGCAGTATCTACAGTTCTCTGAACAGGGTCTTCTTGAGAGAGCATCTGCATTTCCATGTGATGAGCCTTTTCGATGGCGTATCTCCATATCGTACTCTTGAAGCTTTTGTATCCACCTGGCTATCTGGCCTTCAGGGTTCTTAAAATTTAATAGCCAAGTTAGAGAAGCATGATCAATTCGGATCAGGAATTTTCGACCGTAAAGATAGTGATGAAAGTGGTCTACGGCTTTCACTACAGCAAGAAGCTCTTTTCTTGTTACGCAGTAGTTTCGCTCGGCCTTTGACAAGCATTTGCTGAAATAGGCGATAACACGCTCCTGGCCGTCGATTTCCTGGGACAGTACAGCGACAATGCTTTCGTTACTTGCATCCGTATCAAGTATAAACTGCTTATCGATTCGAGGATATGACAGAATTGGAGTGGATGTTAAGGCCTCCTTAAGCTTTTCGAAAGCAGCGTCACATTCCTGTGTCCACATAAATTTTTGATTGGCTTCTGTTAATTTATGAAGTGGTCTTGCAATCATCGAGAAGCCTTTGACGAATTTTCTGTAATAGGTGCATAATCCTAGAAAACTTCGAAGCTGGTGAACATCTGCTGGACGATTCCAATTTTTCACGGCCGATATCTTCTCCGGATCAGTCCTAATTCCTTCCGCTGAAATGATGTGTCCAAGGTAGGCGACTTCATTTCGAAACAAACTGCACTTCGAAGGGCTTAACTTCAAATTAGCTTCCTTTAATTTTTGTAGCACCCGCCTGAGGTTGTTCAGATGTTCATCAAAAGATTTTCCTATGATTATGATATCATCTAAATAAACAAGACATGCTTCATATGACAGCCCCCGGAGAACCGTTTCCATAAGCCGTTCGAAAGTTGCAGGTGCGTTACACAGACCAAAAGGCATTACCTTGAACTGCCATAATCCTTGTCCCGTTGTAAAGGCAGTCTTCTCGCTGTCGTCCGGATGGATCTCTACCTGCCAGTAACCACTCTTCAGATCCAGAGTCGAGAACCAAGCGTTGCCCGCAAGTGTGTCGAGAGTGTCGTCGATCCTTGGCAGAGGGTAACTATCCTTTTTAGTGACGTCATTCAGTCGGCGGTAGTCTACACAAAATCTTGTAGAACCATCCTTCTTTCTTACTAATACAATAGGAGACACCCATGGACTTGTCGATGGTTCGATGATGTCATTTTCTTCCATATCCTTAATTATATTCTGCACCTCTTCTTGCTTGGCAAAAGGTAATCGTCTAGGGTGCTGTTTAATAGGAGAGTGATCTCCCGTGTCAATTCGGTGTTGTGCCATTTTAGTTCGTCCAAAGTTTTCAGATGTTTGGGAGAATAAACTTTGGAATTCCCTAATTAAATTTTCCGCTGCGTCCATCTGTTTTGGATCTAAGTCTGTATTTTGTAACAAATCCTTGACTAAATTACCTGAAGATTTCTCAGAGTGACTGGAATTTTGACTTATGCACGTCACAGGAGCACACGATGCTATCACCTCTCCTTTCTTGATAGTCTTCGTCTTATCACTGATGTTAACAATTCTGACTGGAATGGTCTTTTTCGAGAGGTCTACTACAGAAGAAGCCACCAATACTCCTGCTTGTGTACTATTGTCTTCTGGATAATCTATATGGCCAAATCGGTAATTAGTTTCATTTTTAATTTCAGCTGGAACTAAAAATTCTGTTCTTGGATCTAGATTGATGTCTTCTTTGGCTATTACTGTTTGTTTACATTCAATTTCATTATTTAATCCAAAAAGACTTATTTCTTCAAATTTCGAGAGCATTTTATTATTTTTAAAATCAAGCTTGAAGCCAAACTTCTTCAGAAAATCTAGCCCGATTAAGCAAGGATCTGTTATGTCAGCCACATATGCCGTATGGTAATATTTCGTTCCTCCAAAGTGTATGGTTAAATTGGCCTTTCCATATATGCCAATCTTGTCGCCCGTCACAGTTTGCAGGGTAACGCAGTGTGGAGTCCAGATGAGTTTAGATTTCAATTTTCGAGCCAAATCTTCTCTTATTATTGTCACATTGGCTCCTGTATCGACAATCATTCGGCATTGAATTCCGTTAATAAAGCCTATCACATATAATTCATTATCACCGCCACTCATTTTTGATATCTGGAGGATCTTCAGGTGGGGCTTTTCATTCTCTGGCAACCTCCGCCCCGCGAGATGGCCAAAATTTAGTTTCCCTGCTGACTGTTTGAATTTATCTCACGTTCGTGGATTTTGGGGCAATTTCTTCGGAGATGTCCTGTATCACCGCATCCCCAGCACGTGAGATTCTGTCTTCTTGAAATTGTTCTTCCGTATTTTAAAGCTTCCAGCTCTTGATTTATTTTCCTAATTTCTTTCAAGACGTCGCTCTCAGTGTCTGAGCTTTTGTTCACCGTTGTCCCTCGGACTGAATGACGATCTCTTCGGCTGGCTTGTGTAGCTGCTTCCAACTTTAAGGCATATAGTAATGCAGCCTTTAAATCCTGTACATCTGCCATTCGTACCGCTCTCTGCACTTCTGGATCTTTTATTCCGTCTACAAAATATTGCAGTGAGAGCATTTCCCGTACATTTGTTGGACAGTCAATGAATGCTAAATTTGCAAGTCGTTCAATTTCCGAGGCAAACTCTTGAAGGGTTTCACTCGATTTTTGATGGCGGCTCTTCATTTGTATTCTCGTATAATCCTTGAAGAATTTTTCGCCGAATCTCATTTCAAGTGCACAACTTAGAGTCTCAAAATTGAGTTGCGTCATATCGGGCAATGTTTGCAACACGTCGGCGGCTTCGCCTCTTAAAGATGCTGCCAGTTGACAAGCTTTCACCTCGTCACTCCATTTGTTCGCTTCGGCTACAATGGTGAATTGGGTCTTGTAAACTTGCCAGGAACTCTTTCCGTCGTATATCGACAGATTGATGTGCACGGGAGAAGCAGACAGATTCCTAAATTCTTCATAATTACCACTGGATGCTGAAAGCTTCTTCTCAAGATCTTGTACTTTTTTATTTAGCTTTTCATCTACTTCAACTATTTTCTCTTCAATATTACTAACTTCATTCTGAATTTTCTCTTCTACTTTACTAATTTCATTCTCTATTTTCTCTTCTACCGAATCTATTCTTCTATCTACCGACGAGAACTTTTCTTCTAAAGTTTTCTTCATTTCTTCTTGACTTTTATTAACTTCTTTCTTCAATTCTTCAGTCAACTCTTTCATTCTTTCTTCGTTTTTATTCATTTTATCCGCCAACTCTTCTTGGCCTTTATTCATTTTGTCCGCCAACTCTTCTTGGCCTTTATTCATCTTTTCCGCCAACTCTTCTTGGCCTTTAATCATCTTTTCCGCCAACTCCTCTTGGCCTTTATCCATTTTATTTGATAATCCATTAATAGCTTTCAACAACTCATTCAGTTGCTCTTCCGTTGCTCTCGTTTTCGCCATAAGATTCCAAATTCTGACACCAAATGTTGCAGCGTATATTGGGTTCTTTTGATCTTATGGTTAGACAACTTCAAACTCTTGCTCTTAGAAAAGTAGAAAATAATTTATTTACAGAACTTCAGAACAACAGTCTTCGAAACTCACAAATATTACTTGATATTCAAAAATAACTGCTCAAATCTATCGTACAAGTATAGCTTTAGATCCCAGAGACTCTTTATACAACGTCTCAACACTTAATAACATTCAAAACAACATAAATGAAACTCAAGCAAACTTGCTAACAAACGTCTTGTTCACTCAATGACTGACTGGTAAATAATAACCACAGCTCGCATCGCTTCTCCTTATATATAGTCTCGCCGCATGCGGTGGAAATTTCTACAAACTTCTAGAAAAAACTGGAAAACCACGGAACAACATTCAATGTATCAGTAGACCTAAGGGGGGGGGGGGGGTTACCATAAATAGGGAAGGGTTACCATCGCCAACAATCGCCAAGTTTGTCGCCAACTTGGCGATATATCGCCAAATTTGGCGACCAAAATTAGTCGCCAAAAGTGACGCCAACTTGGCGATATCTCTAATATTTCGCCAATCTGCCGTAGACATACATTGAAAATATAGACAAGTTTGCTTGATAACAGAGACAATGCAACAAAAACTAATATTAGTAAAGAAATGGAGCTTAATAAGATTATTTACATCATTTTACAGTACAAACACTAACTATTTACAAAATTCGTAACACTATATATATATTTTAAATGCTACATCAAAGCTAAAATTTAAACATGTCTGTTTATTTAAATGTTAAAAAAATTAAATTCTACAGGTTATAGTTAGAGTTATGACGATTTTAAATTACCCCCACTTTTTTAATAAATTTTAAACTTTAAATAAAAAAAGTTTAAATTTTAAATAAAATAATAAATAGAAGAAGCTTTATCATGTGAAAAGTGTGCGAGTTTTATCATGTTTTTTTTAAATGCTAAATCAAAACTAAAATTTAGACATTTTTGCTTATTTAAATGTTAAAAAAAATTAAGTTCTACAGATAATATTTTGAGCTATAACGATTTTAAACTACCTCCACTTTTTTAATAAATTTTAAATTTAAAAAGAAATCATGAGAAGTTTAATCATGTGCTTTTTTTTTCCAAATGGTATGGTTAACCATCGCAAATTAAATCAAAACTTTAACTTAATAAATTTTTAAAAAAATGTAAAATGTGTCTTGGACCTCTTTAACCCCTAAAGATGAGCAACACGTAAACGTGTCGCAAAAAAGCTTAAGAAACCTTGTTTATCCCTACAAGTAAAATTTTATTGTAAAATTTGCTTGATTTAAGGGTGTATTTCGATTCAAACTGCTTATTTTCCGATTTATTTTTGAATTCATTATTGCTCTCAATTACATCAAACTTTCAAAATCTCTTATTTGGAAAGTACACAAGGTGCCGTGATTGTCGATTCTTTGATAAATGCAGAAAATATTGCTAAAAACAGCAATCAAAAACGGTATTTCGAACCGATTTTTCCTAAGCGGGAGATCTGGGAACGAAAAAAAGGGTCATACTGGGAAGATACTTGTTTATAACTCAAACTCTAATGAATTGAGCGTAAAAAAACATCACACGGCACCTCATACGTCCCTTCAAGAATCCCCTCACCAAATTTCATGTTTCTACTTTTAAAAATGTGTCTGAATTTGTATCGGAAAATTTCGAGCTGTTGAAGGTGGAAAAGCATTTTTTCTAATACACTCTTAATCGGAACACTGGTGACGAAACATTAAAAATTTTGTAAAAGGCTCCCGACGTAAAAGGGTTAAGAACTAAAATTTATATTCGTTTTCAGAAAGTTTTCAACTACAATACATACATACACACACACAAAAAAAAAAAAAAAGATATTTCTACAGAAACTTTTTTTACTTTTAGATAAAAATTTATATATTTTCTTCTGAAATTCGAAACCATTCGAAGTTTTCTTTAGCCGATATTCCCTTTCCTAAAATATATATGATTTATACTGCGACGTCAACTTCCGAGAAATTTGAAAGTTTTTGGCAAAAACGACGCATGATAAAATATAGGCCTCTTTTCAATATAAAATATAGGCTTCCGCTTTTCAAATTCACTAAGAGATGCGTAAGGATATGCAAAATCGTAAATTCTGTCTCTTTTATCTTGTTTCAAATTTTTCATAAATTCATATGTATATTTTAGATGAATAATTTTAAATGTATTATTCGTATAAAAGGTTTTATACTATATTTTTCCTCACACATCTATATATTGGTGATATTGTTCAATACAGGACATGGGGACCAAAATCCCTGCTAGTTGAGCGTATAAATTAGAGGTTTATTAACACGCCAAAAGGTTAAACGTCAAGGAAATTGTCAAAGATTTTGCTACTTACAATTATCTATGGAGTATATTTCATAAAAAACAGCACCTATTATATTCTCACCCGCAGATTGTTCGTTACAGGGCATGAGTACCAAAATCAACGCAATTCGAACGCTTAAATTAGAAGGGTAATATTTGGTGACCAATTTTGCCAAATTATACAAGTCGCTAAACCATTCACCAAATTAAACAAATTGACTAAATTTTTATTTTAAATAACGAAAAAACGAATAAAACATTAATAAGACTACAAATAAAACTTCATATTAAAAATCACTTGATGGCAAACATGGAACATGCCTTTTTTTATTATTCTACTTTAATTTTAGTTCAGAAAATTTGAAAAAAAAAATATTTTTTTTTGAAAATATGACTTTTTTAAATAAAAGTTGCATCATTTTATTTTTTAATTTTTCCTTAAAAAATTTATATATTTTTTTATTAATATATTTTTTAAATGTTGGATAAAAACTAAAATTTGGATATTATTGTTTATTTAAATGTAAAAAAATGTCATGTGATTTCTTTTTTCAAATAATATGGTTAACCATGACAAAAAATTTCAAAATTTTAACTCAATAAATAAAAAATATTTTCAAATGTGCCCCGGAAATTCTTAAGAACTAAAATTTCTATACTTTTTCAGAAATTTTTCAACAATAATACGTACACAAAAATCTATTTCCACAGAAACTTAATGTATATATTTTCTTCTGGAATTCAAAACCACTCTGAGAATTTTAGTGTTTTGTTTTAGCCGATATTCCCTTTCCTAAAATATATATGATTTATACTGCGCCGTCAACCTCTACGAAATTTGAAAGTTTTTGACAGAAAAGACGTATGATAAAATATAGGCCTCCGTTTTTTGAAACTCGCTAAGAGATACATAAGGATATGCAAAATAGTAAATCCTGCCTCTTTTATCTTGTTTCAAAATTTTCATAAGCTCCGATGTATATTTTAGATGAATAATTTTAGAAGAATTGTTCGTACAAAAGTTTTGATACTATATTTTACCTCTCGCAATCTACATGTTGGTGAGATTGTTCACTACATGGCATGGGAATGAAAATCCCGCAAATTGAGGTCATAAAATAGAGGTTTATTAAAACCCCAAGGGGTTGACCAATGACCACAGCAAAATTCTGGAATGTCTTGCTTATGCAACAATGTCTTATAAGCAAAATATTTATTTATACAGTAGAACCCCACTAATTCGAACTCCGTTAATCTGGATCTCCGGATAATCCAGATTGGTTTGCTCATTTTTTTTTTCAAGTTTGAGAAGCGATTGGCTAATTTCCATAACGCTAACTTATTTCATCGTCGTATTTTGAAAAAAAAAACTTTTTCTGAAATTTTTGGAAGAATGCCTTAAGCTTTCTTATTCAAACTCTTTGATGTTATCTTTCAAAAAATATAAAAGTCATTTTCTGTAAGTATGTTTTACTTCATTTCATTTTTTTCTAATGCTCCGGATTTTCGAAAATATGAATTGGGTGCGGTCCCAATTAATCCGAATTATCCGAGTTTTACTGCAATATAAATTCTTACTTTTTCGTTGTGAAATATATATTATTAAATGCAACAACGTCTTAAAGGCAAAATATTTATTTATAATATAAATTCTTACCTTTTTCGTTCTGGAATATACAGGGTGATTCTAAATTTTTTACAATAAAACAGGGGTGATAGTACACATCATGAGAAACAATATTAAATAGGAGACCAAGGGTCCGAAACATTTTCCAAAGGAGATAGCCGCCATTAAAGTTTAGGGACCAAAATTTCAAATGATCATAATAAACGGAAAAATCAGACGATTGATTTGCAGTTTTCACTAAAATTATTTTTTATGTCGGCATTTTCTTGAAAATTAATTATAAAGTTAAATTTCAAAAAATGTCGATAGAGGGCGCTTTAGACTTTGGAGTAACGAATAACTATTTTTTGCCGTTATTTTTTCGATCTCATTAACTGTTTTCGGAAGCTTAGACTTAAAATTAAATTTTGAGCTCAAAATCTGAATAGTAGGGAGTGGTTAAGTAGCACAAACTGAACTGTGTTTAAGGGGGGGGGGGAGGTTCAAATTTAAATTAATTATAGAATATGGAAAAATTGGACGATTCGTTTGCGGTTCAAAATAAAACTATTCTTTAACTCAATATCTTCTTGAAAATAAATTTTAAAGATAAGTTTCAAAAAATTTCGTTAGAAGGCGCCTTAAACTTCAGAGTAACCAACAATTAATTTTAACCATTATTTTTTGGTTCTAATTAAATTCTTGCAAAAGTTTATTAAATGTTTTCGGAAGCTTAGATATAAAACTTAAATTTTGAGCTCAAATCTTGAATCGTTGGGTGGGATAAGGAAACGCAAACTGAAGTGTGTTCAGGAGTTAAAATTTAACAATCCCCCTCCTCGAATACAATTCAATTTTTCGCTACTTAAACGCTCCCAACGATTCAGAATTCTAGTCCAAAATTTAAGTCTATGCATTTGAAAGCATTTAATGAGATTAAAAATATAACGGTTAAAAATAGTTGTACGCTACTCCAAAGTCTAAGGCGCCCTCTATCGGCATTTCATGAAATTTATCTTTAAAATTTATTTTCAAGAGAATGGTAATTTAAAAATTAGTTTTAGCGAAAACCGCAAACGAATCGACCAATTTTTCCGTTTTTTATAATCATTTGAAATTTGAACCCTCTGAACACAGTTCAGTTTTTCTACTTAACCACTCCCAACAATTCAGATTTTGAGCTCAAAATTTAAGTTTAAGTCTAAACTTACGAAAACATTTAATGAGATGCAAAAAATACCGGCAAAGAATAGTTGCTCGTTACTCCAAAGTCTAAAGCTCCTTCTATCGGCATTTTTTGAAATTTATCTTTATAATTTAATTTCAAGAAAATGCCGACATAAAGAATAATTTTAGTGAAAACTGCAAATCAATCGACCGATTTTTCCATTTTTTATGTTTATTAGAAATTTTGGTTCCTAAACTTTAACGGCGGCTATCTCCTTTGGAAAACGTTTGGGACCCTTGGTCTCCTATTTAATATTGTTTGTCTTGATAAATACTATCACCTTTCTTTTATTGTAAAAAATATATAGAATCACCCTGTATATATTATTAAATACAACAACGTCTTATAAGCAAAATATTTATTTATGATATAAATTATTACTTTTTCGTTGTGGAATATATACTATCGATATTACGATATAGTTATTAATGGACGTAATCAAGACTTACTAGAGTCATTTTTCTTGAATTCCGACCCAACGTCGCGATACTTGCGTTTACTGCATGTCAGATTCGATGAGTTGATTTCAGAAATGCATAGCTGAGTTTGCAAGAGTGAACTTTGCTACACAAAGTTCATGCAAAGACAATGGTTGATATATCAAGCAAACACTCAGGGAAAGGGGAAAATTCCGACAGAGCAATACAGTTAATAAGTACAAATTAAATTAAAAATATTAAAATGACGATTAAATAAGCTTATACATCTATATTATAAAGGCCAAACGTATCTATGAGTAACGCATACGTCATTTTGCGAATGGCAACACTCTCCCATGTAATTTCGGCTTTACAATTTTCGGTACTGTAAATTTTACACTTCTAAATTTCGCACATTTTTAATTTTTATACTGTTGTATATAGAAAAAAATGTATTTTTAAATGCATTTCGTTTGAAGCTGTATCTCAATTGATTTTTGAGCAATTGATTTTTTTATTAGTTTTTAGTACAAATTTTGTAATTGTGGCAACATAATCGCTCCATTTTCTCTTAGAATTGAAAAGAAATTAAAATGAATATATCAAATATATCGTCTGTTATAAAATCAGGTGAATTTCAGTTTTATTTCGTTTTTATTCATCAATGATCAAATTGAAATATCATTCTTTAACCCTTTCCGGCACACTGTGCACAGTCCGGGATACCTAATTATAATTCCAAACTTGCAAACGGCACCACTAATATTTTAATAAAATTTTGTTTTTACAATGAAATCTTAAAATAAGGGATTCTTAATTTCTGAAAAAACAGTTTGTAAATTACAGTGATAGTCGATAATTTCTCATTTTAATAACAGAAATTACCCGTGCCGAAAAGGGTTAAACATAGTGAATGTGGATATGAGAATTACATATGTAAATTTTGAGAAGATGAAAATGATGACGAGTTTAGATTTCACGTGAAATTCTATGATCGTGTCAATTTGGAATAAATTTTGGTTTTTTCATTTGCATTTATACCAAACATAAGAGACTCAATTAATAACTTCATCATAATAACTGATGTTTATTATATTTTACTCATTACATATGTGATTAAAGTTTAATGTTAATAATTTGGACAACTGAGTTTTATAAAAATAGTATTTTGTTAATTTTAGCTTAAAATAATATTTGTTTGAGAGTTAGACTGACCAATATAAGATATAACAAATTTAGTAGATTTATTACAAATCAATGAAACAGTTCCTTCTTAAACATTTTCTTTCGTCGAATTTCGACGGGTTCTATGTCGTTATAGTAAATATGCATAATGTGAATTTGTACCGGTGCTAAACGAAAGGGCTGCATGACATTAGTAAGAATGAGCGATTAATAAATAGCCAGGAGAGAGAGAGAGAGAGAAAAGAAAATAGGCAATTTTGAATTTAGAATTCCCGCAACAATGTGAATTAAGGTGGCTCTCGTCTCCTTATTTTGGAAGGATATATGAAACCGTCATCTCGATTTAATGATGACAAGCGGTCTTTTACGACCAATAGGGCTGCTTATATTTTATAGTCTAATGGACCGCAATGCTACGTTGGATATAAGAACACGATCTCTGTGGAAATTTTGTGCAAGTTTTTTTTATAACTTGCGAGACAGGCCGAATATTGAGATCGAAGTGAATGGTGTCACGAATGTGGTTGCATTTACAACCTGGCGTAAAATTTTATTATGGGCAATTTTGAAGTTTCTGCATCCGAGTTTCACAGACAGATCCCCAAACAACTGATCCGTAGGTCATAGTGGGTTTGATAAAGGATTTATACAACAGTAACTGGTTAGGAATCGACAGACAGCTATGTTTAGCCAACGCCGACAATATACTACCGTCCTACCCATTTCGGTTTTTACCGCCGAAAAAGTGAAGCTGGAACAGCTTCAAACCCTGAACCATTTCACTGGACCACGTGTGAGTCCACGTGACACAAACCCTGCCCAAATCAGCATTGAGTAAGCTGCTCTTTGTTCGATGCACATGGCCTAGCACGTGGTCATTGTTTTGGTTCAGGGTTTGCACGATTGATTAGAATAACTTGGGCAAGGTATCAGAGCAGTCCTCTGGCGGGAGACTTCATACATTAATCTCAAATAAACGGGCCTATAGATCTAGTCGGCCTTGGTTTAGCTAAGAGAGATTTGAGAGAAGCGCGAGTCGCAGCAGTCTTGGCAAGTACGTAAGTGATCTGCCGAGACGCCAAGGAGTTAGCATGGTGAGTGCCAAGGTGACTTCACTGAACTTTTCATTCACTGGCAATTACCGGTGACGGAAAGTGTAAAATATGATATAAAACTTTAAAAAATATGTTGTTTTAAATAGCTATCAACGTTCAACTGCTCTGCTCAACAAGCACAAAACGTTTTCACACATTTTTACAATTTCATTTGTAAGGGAGTGTCCCTTTGTAAAAAAGGCACTCTGGTATTTTGAGTGAGATCGTTACGTCAAGGCTCTAACATGTGTGGTGCAAAGTGACATCTATCCTTTATGCAACTCTAATTTTCCGGAGTGTGTGTAGCGCCCTCGGTCTACAGTTAACTGCGGTTATGAGTTTTATGCAAATTTCTAGCTCCGTCTTCAGTTTGCAAAGTATAAAAGTTGTGGGTGGGTGTGTGGTGTGTATTGTGTGGCGTGGTGAGCCGGGATATCCTCCAGCTAAGAATAGCAGAGCTGCCGTGTGAAAGTATAGAGGAGCCTCAGCAATCAAGTCGGGTAAGAGCTAGTTAGCACTGTGATTGTTTGAGAATAAAGTTATTGGTGCAGCCACGGTCTGTTTTCTTACAGATTAGAGTAAGATTAGACCGCGATCTGAAAAGAAGAGCCGGGGTTAGTGCTTCGAGCCGGACTTAGTTGTAACGTGAGTAAGCTAAAGTTTTATTTTCATAGTATTGTGTTTAGTTGTCAGAAATATTGAACTTTGGCTCCACTCCCAACTACAGTAAATAAATTTTTCCCAACTACAGTAAATAAAAGTGTTGAATTTTAACTTTACTTGGACTATGCTCTCATTTGACTGACACGTCACCGGCGGTACCCAACGTCACGTCACACATTTTTTAAGAGAAAAATGTAAAATTGGAAAGCCCGGCTATGGTAGCTCTTTGGAATCGAACTGAATTTTTCACTTTTTGATTAATAAGTTACCTATTCATTTATAATCAAATTCGATCACCCCAATATTGGTGGTTATTCTTCTTTAAATCGGAAATTTAGTTCAAAGAACCACTTTGACACTATTTTCTGTAAAATCTATTATTTTACAAAAAAAAATGTTAAAATGAGTGCGATTCGATAGTTTCTGAACATCAACAGATGCTAGTTTTATGCATTTCCAAACAAAAATAAATTTAAACTTAGGTCATAAAGTATACAAGTTATTTTCTGTATAATAGAAAACAGATAGTATTTGCAGGGATACACAAAATATTTCGGCTACTATGCTGTATCCTAAATACTGTATACTATTAAATCAAGATTAGAATATTTTTAAAACTTTGTTATAACACGAATGCACCTTATTTGCTACGTTTGACGTACAATTTCCAACTTGTTATAATAAAGCATCATTTTTTGTAAAATCTCATGTAAAATAGATAAATATTGTTTTATTCCTTCCATATAATATTTTATTCAGTAAAAATCCGATACATAAAGCTCCATATTTGAAGAAAAATCGTTTCTTTTATGATACGTTTCCGGACTGTTTTATTGACATATTTATGTCGATATTTGAAAGGAAATAGAATCTAAACAGAGAAAAATTTCGAAATTTCTATTCATGTGCGTCTCGAGGTTTCGAATTTCCCGCGAGATATATAACTGTGGACAATTTTCCATTTCTTGTGCATTCTTTTAATATTAGAGGAAAACCAAAAAATACAGACACAATTTTAGAATCTTATGTGGTCAGATTTGTACATGCTTTGAACATCGTTTTTGTAATTAATAGAATGCATGGTTTGTAGAAAAAAATCTTCTTCCGCATGAATTTTACCATGGATAAATTGCACAACGTTATATCTTTAAAAAAAAAAACGCTTGCATATTTATTATATAGGGTATCCGTAACAGATTGTCCGAGTTTAAGTTTTAATAGTATCATCTATAAGTATTGTAGAGCGCTGGTTCAAAGTCACAAATAAAGAGCTACTCAATCAGTTTTGCAGAAGGGCATGCGTGCGCACCGCTTTATTATTGTCTCATGCAAAATGACAATCCCGGTGCATACATAAAGCATTATAGTGGGGTTGCTGATTTCAAAGTGTACACTACCGGCGTACGCCACGGGACATTTTCCTTTGGGTTTGGTTTGTTTTATTTTATGTTGGCCGATTATCTACACGAGGGATATAGGCCCAGGGGGAAGAGTGTCCTTCGTGAGGGGCTTTCTAAGGGAACCTAACCCGTATTTACGCAAGGTTCGAAGAAAACCTGAAAACTCCGAATAGTTAGGCCGACAGCCGCGATTGGGTTCAAACCCAGCACCCACCTTCTACCAGTTGAGAAGTCAGAACCTCTCGGCCACTTTTGGGGCCTTTCTTTTGGTATTTTATAAAAGATCGTGTCTGCCTAATGATTTGCCGGATTCGAGACACATAATTGAAGAGGCTATTGCTTTCTATTACTCCAGATTTGTCAACCGATGTGTGGAAAAAGCTGGATTTATTTTGGATGTGAAAAGCTTGTATAGTAAACCACTCATTAGGGGTACATAGTTTACAAATATAATCAAATATGCAGTCAATTTCTGAAACGGGTCGATCTATAAGCTAAGAAATTCGACTCATTATGTATCCTACTGACTAGATGGAACACCAATATAAAATAGAAAAAGAGGAATTTAAATGAAAAATATTAATAATGAATAATAATAATAATAATTTATACCTATATATCCTGTGTAACAATATCAGAGTATGGATCCAACAAAAGCACATTTTATATTATTACTAAAAATATAAATTGGCTAGTATAAGGTTTATAAGTTGCATTTAGTAAAACAGAAATATATGATAAACTAAAAATAATAATAATGATAATAAAAGTATTTAGTAGAACATACATTATGTTATTCCAGTCATGTTATAATTAAAATTAATAATCGTTATTCATAATATTGTTACTATTAAATATAATTATTAATGGTATTATTTTAATTTTGAGCTTGAAAGTAATTTTTACTTCTACTTCAACATAGTAACAGTTCATTTTTAGTGCTACCCATTTATTGGTAAATGTAAAAGTTAATAACACCACACACACACACACGCATATATATACGAATTGATTGTAATATGTCAATTTCTAGAGAAATCAACCTAATCATCTTAAGATAAACATACTTTCTAAGATTTACTTCACATTTAAAGTAAAAGATAACACAAAAAAAAGGGGGGGATGGGAGGGGGTAACAAAATTCATGCTTCTCCCGTCTGAAAATATTCCTAGTTTCACCCATGCCAAAGATAACAAGAAAGAAAAAGGTCATGCGTCAAGCATAGATTATGATAAACTTGCAAACATATCGTGACCTGAGAATAATAAGGTTCTATCTGGGTTTTTGAAAAAAATGACTTACCAATATAGAAATGATCTATTTGTATCTATGGAGGTATTTCTGGATTGAAAAAATGTCATATTATGATTGTAAGGTCATGTGTAAATCATATATAACATCATTTTGATCCAAAATTGCCTTCATAGATACAAATAGAATTTATCTATATCCATTAGTTAATTTTTTCAAAAACAGAGATAGAATTTTATTGTTCTCAGGTGACGATATACGGAAGACTGTAACAAACCCGCACTGTTGTGTCTAATTCAACCATATGGAAGCCTATAACTCATTTGAAAATTCAATTTCAGCTGTTCCAAACTGCAATAGGAAAATTATCTGAACTTTTTCAACTGTCCTGTATAAGATATACAGATTTGTATCTATTAACTTCATACATGGCAAAATTTAATTCAGTTAAGAAATACATTTACTTCTGCTCAAAATTCCCCTTCAGCAACTTCTTCTAATGAGAAAAGTGATGCGTGAATACATTTGTAAAGCCCTGTATATGAAGAATAGAATATATATATATATATAACGAGTAACATGCAAAAAAGTAGTTAAATTTAAAAGTGTATACCGAATTTTAAAAAGTACACACCAGCAATTATTACTCACAAACGGTATTGTAATCTATTTCTTTTGTGTGCTCCTGTAAATGAATAAAAAATTTTATGAATGTCCTGTTCTTATGGTAACCGCAGTGAAATTCAGTGATTTGCATCACTTTCAATACATTTGAAATAGCGTAATGTCATTAAAATTCTCTGCAAACGATTTCATCCCTATACCATAATATAAAGGAATCCTTTTGAGTGCCCCTGTAAATTAACTATTAATCCTATGTATTTCATATACAATACCGAACAAGCTTTGGTGATCCTAAATAACCTTTATCAATTGCATGAAAATCCGAATACATTTACGGGAGTTAGAGCGTGGACAGATGGAGAGACAAACCGAATGCATAAACGCTTTTCAAATTCCTTGGAAAGTGTTAAAAATGACTAACTTTTAAAAACACTTAACACCTTCTGGATCGCCTTGTATTTTATGAAAAATTACGTTCCTAATTTTTCACAAATACCATAATCTTGTTAACAACACTGTACTACAATAAAAATCGAAATTTCAGTTACCCTCAACACTGAAAAAGAAAATTGCCAGCTTCATACTCAATTTCTTACCAGAAAAATGTCTTTATTCTTATATTCCTCCAGGGAAATTCCCAAAACTGGAAAACAAAAACAAATATTTGAAGGGGATTTTTATTTTCTTCTTTCCGCCAAAATATCTGTATAAATATATCCGGCCGAAATTTTCGGGTGTCTTGCTCCCACGGAATTTCGAAGTTTATAGATTCGCTACAATGAATAATAGAAATGTGCAAGTGCAGGTTCGGAATTCGGAAGCACCCGGAGTTCTTCAAAAATCGGGCATTTTTCTCCCGCTTTTGACACTCTTCGCCGATTGTTCCCGGAGATATTTCCCGTATACCTTCCACTTTGTTTATGGTGGTTTATTTCGGTACTTTGTTATGTTCTTTTTCCCATAATAAAATGGACGTATTTTGGGAAAATATCCGACTTGGATTTGTTTATTGAGACGCCATATATATTTTTGTCTTCTTTTTTCAGCTTTCTTGCGTGGCTGAAATATTTAGAGAAATCCGTAGTGTGAGGTATAAATTGTAAATTTTTAAAGAAACTCCAAATTTACGTCGTTTTTACGTAAGGTTTAATGGTCATAACTTCTGTATAAAAAATTCTAAGATTTTTTTTTTATTATTATTACATTTACAAATAAAGAATGCGTAATATGGCATTTTTAAGTTTCTTTTTTTAAGTAAGTATATAAATTTTAAAGGTGATTGAAAGTGAATGGGTTATTTTCTTAATATAAATATTTGGAATGCAATGGAAATTTTTTCGAATGTATTGTTCTGTAAACTAGTCAGATGTGGCAATCCCAAAACTTTTTTCTATCTTATGCATGTTAATACTTCCTTAAAAATGCAGCATAACAGTGCCACTAGTTAGGTGATTTAAACCATAATCTACTCGTCAACAACTTATGTCAACATATGATTGAATCTGAAGTTTGATAAAAATCCGTGTATTAGGTTTTTTTTTTTTTTTTTTTTTTTTTTAAAAAAGAGCTATTGCAAAATCTAAAAAAGAAAAAAAAACTGCATATCAGCGTATTATGTTGGGTAACGTGCACCAAAAACTAGTTAGGATAGGTACCAACTGAGTCTGAAGTTTGATGAAAATTCATATATTAATTCTATGGATATATTTATTGCGAAATCGTGAAAAACGCAGCATAGCAGAGACATACGTAAATATATTTACATCATAAACTAAACATCTCTGATTTATATCAGGAACTAACTGAAACTAAACTTTTAGAAAATTTCGTTCATTAATTCTTGAGATACAGATATTGCGATAATCATGAATCATGCAACATGGCAGTGCCATGTGTTGAGCGATTTGCACCAAAACGTAACCAGCACGATGTCATATCAAGTATTAACTTAATATAAAGTTTTATGAAAATCCATGCATTTGTTCTTGAGATATGGCTATTGTAAAAATTGTAAATAATGCAGCATAGCAGCGCCACCTGTTGAGCAACATACGCCAAAAACTAATTAGAACTAGTTCATATCAAGGTCTAACAGAATCTAAGGTTTTGTGAAATTCCGTGCATTAGTTCTTGAGATAGAGCGCCCACAAATATTTTGTCACATACACACAGACAGATAGACAGATAGACTGACAGACTCGCAGATAGGCATTTTGTAAAAAACATGTTTTTCGGGCTCTAAGACTCCTAAAACGTGTAAATCCGTCGAAAACTGAATTTCGAAAATTTTCACGAATCCAATACTTTTTTCTTGTAAAGATATAGTCCAAGAGCCGACCGCACAAAACCCTAAGTCATCGAGTACAAGAAATTTTCCTTTATTTTATGTAAGAATAGTAATAAAGGAATCTAATGATCCATGGCTACCGGAAGCGAAGTGATGCATAAGCCAAAAATGAATACCACTAGTAGTTGACTCGTAGGCTTATCATTGTGTTTGCCGTACAATCAAAAGTAGAAAAACGTGGAAAACTGGGTGCAGGAAAACATAACGCTAGGCCTACGAATCAACCACAAGTGGTATTCATTTTTGGCTTATGCACCATTTCGCTTCCGGCAGTCATGGATCATTAGATTTCCCTATTACTACTAAAATAAAGGAATTTTTCTTGTGATCGATGACTTCGGCTTTTGTGCGATCAGATCTTGGATTGAAAGAAGAAAGTAAAAATATTGAAATCCTTTTTTAATATCGAAGGAAGATTTACTAAAACTTGGTGTGTTTACCTATTTAACCACCATTTACACACGAGTGCGTGTATGCTTTAGAGATGTGTTCGGGCTCTTTTTCGGAGCATGAGCTTCAAATATTTTGTTTCATCAAAGCACGCGCCCGCCGAGCCCGATACAAAAAATTAGGCTGTAGAAAATTTTTAATGATTTTTTAAATCGTGTAAAGATTAATTTTCTCATTTAAAAATATCTTTTTCCATGGAAATAAGTAAATATACTCCCTAAATATACCTAAATACTCCCTCTCGACTTTACAAATTTTAATGCGTATTTTTTAGTCCATTTTAAGAATAAACTAACTACACAATGAATGAAAAAAATGTTTATATTTGTTGCAAAATACGGCGTATTTCTAAATGAGCATCGGGATTTTAATATTTGGTATACATTGGTAGTATTTATTACTTGAAACTATAATTAATACATGAAATGAAAGAGCAACTCAAACAGTTTTACCTACAAGTTTACAAGTTTTCAATGTGAGTACCTTTCGTCACACGGTACACATCAAGTCCATAGCTCAGTTCTTCCGAATGGTTGATTAACAAAGAAATTCTGTTCAGACGCTCACTCGATCTGACGCCTTATGATTTCTACCTCTGGGTCTTCATAAGGGATCGTGTGTATGTGCCACCACAACCAGATGACTACTGCAGTTGTTGCAACAATGACCCGACAAACACTAAACAACTCTTGAGAAGAACTGAATATCAAGTTGATGTGTGCCGTGTGACGAAAGGTTCTCACATTGAAAACTTGTAAACTTGTACCTAAAGCTGTTTGAGTTGATCTTCATTTTATGCATTAATTATAATTTTAAATTTCATGTAATAAATACTACCAAGCGTTAAAACACCGATATTCATTTAGAAAACACCCAGTATTTTTCTAAACTATGTATTGCTTAAAATACAAACAATCTTATATCAATATGCGAACTAGAAATACCCTAAATTTGTTTCTAAATTAGAGGCTTGGTGTTTTGCTTCTCGTGAAAAAATAGCAATTTTATCACAGTTTGTATACGTATCCTCAAAAATCATAACAGCCATCTTGGTTATATTTTTTTCTCTGTTAGTTCGTCTCATTGGACATCATTTTAATTGAGGGAATTTCTAACAAACATTTATTTTTTATTTATTTCTTATTTTTTTTATTTTTCTCGGGAAAAAAAAATACAAAACACCATAAAAGTGCGTCTTTTATTTCAAAACCTCAATAACATGTAAGTATTTATAATCTTGAAGGATCCTTAAATCATTCGATATTTATAAATTCAATAATAGTCCGGAAGGCGGCAGCACATACAATCACCTCATCGAGTTCACGGATAAAAATCTAGGATCTCCATTCCTATATTAAAATGCAATCGGTCTGCCAAGTCGTGTCTTGGTGGAAAACACCTAAAAACCCGATTTTAGCGGTTGTCATGGTAGGTTTACCATTGTCCTTTCTTGCAGCCAAAAGTATGAAAACATGGAGGATTGGGGGCAAGAAAACTTAATGGTAAACCTATGAGTCACTCGTTAAAATCGGGATTTTAGGTGTTTTCCGCTAAGATATGACTTCGCAGACCGATTGCATTTTAACATGCTAATCGATATTTAACTAATCCTAGATTTTTATCTGTGAACTCGATGAGGGGAATGCCTGTGAGGCCACCTCCCGGCCTGTAAAATTATATAAAAAAAAATGTACTGATCGAATGAGGGATTTAGAGAAAAAGGGACATGGAGTTAATATGTAAAACGCCTCAATTGACTGCATGAAAAAACGGAATTTGAAAACAGAACAATAGCTTACTATCCAACATAATGACACATTAAGTTGTTGCCCACCGTTATTTTCGAAAGGTTTGCATGGTCTTATTCAATTAATGACACAGCTCTGATAAAATAAGTCACATTTTACCGTTCTAAAATACTGGTGTCCAAAATCGTAGTATGTGACTTACACGGCATGTAATCATGGAATTACCCCAAAACAATGTTCAAAGCATGTACAAAATCTGACAAACGGAAAGAAAAAAAAAATTCTAAAATCAAATGTTCTTATTTTTCGGTTTTCCTTCGAATGTTGAAAGAATGCGTAAGAAATGAAAAAATGTCCATAGTTATATATCTCGTGGGAAATTCGAAGACCCACATGAATAGAAATTTCGAAATTTTTCTCTGTTTGGATTCTATTTCCTTTCAAATATCGGCATAAATATGTCAATAAAATAGTCCGAAAAAATATAATAAAAATAGGGATTTTTCTTCAAATATGGAGCTATATGTATCGGATTTTTACTGAATAAAATATGATATGGAAGGAATAAAACAATATTTACCTATTTTACATGAGATTTTACAAAAAATGATGCTTTATTATAACAAGTTGGAAATTGTACGTCAAACGTAGCAAATAAGGTGCATTCGTGCTATAACAAAGTTTTAAAAATATTCAGATCTTGATTTAATAGTATAGAGTACTTCGGATACAGCTTAGTAACCGAAATATTTTGTGTGTCCCTGTAAATACTATTTGTTTTCTATTATACAGAAAATAACTTGTATACTTTATGACCTAAGTTTGAATTTATTTTTGTTCGGAAATGCATAAAACTAGCGGCTGTTGATGTTCAGAATTGTTGATGTTTTAAATCGCACTCATTTTGCCTTTTTTTTTTTTTTTTTTTTTTTTTTTTTTTTGTAAACTTTATAAATATTACAGAAAATAGTGTCAGAGTTGATGCTTTGAACCAAATTTACGATTTAAAGAAGAATAACCACTCATAATGGGGTGAAAAAGTATCTGTCACGTGATCGAGTTTTCTTATAACTGAATAGGTAACTTATTGATCAAAAAGTGGAAAATTCAGTTTGATTCCAAATCTCTACCATAGCCGGACTTTCCAATTTTATATTTTTATATTTTTATACAATTTTATAATGTATCATAAAAGAAACGATTTTTCTTCAAATATGGAGCTATATGTATCGGATTATTACTGAATAAAATATTATATGGAAGTAATAAAACAATATTTAACTGTTTTTCATGAGATCTTACAAAAAATGATGCTTTAAATACTAAGCAAAATGTACACATAACATCAAAAAATATAGAGTGTCCATTAAAGATTGGCTCAGTTTCAATGGTATATTATAGTAGTTTAATTTATATTATAGAAATACGCGCAATATTGTATATAGGTATTAATTAATGGAATATGGATACAGCCCTCATCTTTTTGCTTCATATTGGATAACGGATTTTGATCTTATTCTATCGACGATAATTTTCAGAATATTCAAGCTATGTTTTTCAGACTTTCAAAAAAGTTGCTTTATACATTTAACTAAAATAATATGCAAATGAATTTTAATAGCGTTGACGCATGCGCAGTAAAACATTATTTAGTAAACCTGCTCATTTGTCATACAATTTTTATTTTATTTTTTTTAATTCTGATTGCAGGGTGTTATGTACAATGTTGATTGTCATATTTTCTGAAAAGAACATTGTGTTTCATGAAGAACTCTGCAAATTATAAGTAAAAAACCTGAAAAAATTTGGGACCGTTTTTACAAAAACCTTAATTTTTCTACGAATTTACATGTTATATTCATAAAAATGAACATTATTACAATAAGCCACTTAATTATAATGTCCAGTTTGAGCTCTTTTCCTTCATTAGTTTTCACAGGGTTATCCAAAAAATCACCGTTCTTTTTCAATTTGTTGACAGTCCCCTGTTCGGATTCGGGCAAAACTCTTCGCGAAAATATTGACGTGTACTATTTTCTTTATACGCAAGGAGTTTCAGAATAGTTCCTTATGTATATTTCTAGATATTTAACATGACATCTAAAATCGCAAGTGTCAAATTTTTTTGCTGATACTGTACACTATTTACAACAAATCATGCATCCTAATTGAAGGTAAATCAACATAATTTCTCTTACAAGTGCATCTTTCTTTATACGCCGCACAATGAACCTGAAGTTCAATTCTTTTGACATCTCGATTAACAAGTTCGAAGGCAAAGAAAGCAACATTCTCTTCAATTCTGTGTCGCAAATATGGCAAATTAATAGGTTGCAGCGAGACATGGACACTATCTTTTATAAAAATCTAAAGGAAAAAATCGCATGGCATACGCCGCTAGTGTACATTTTAAAATCTCCAATCCAACAATAATGCTTTATATTCAGGAATAGTTATTTTGAGTATATGGTACCACAAGTGAAACAATAGCAAATCGTTACGTGTGCATGCCCTTTTGTAAAACTCATTGCGTTGTTTTTTATTTGTGACATTGAGCCAGCGTTATTAAAACTTATAGCCAAGACAATCTTTTCAGGATGCCTTATATAATAAGTATGCAAACGTTTCCCTGAGGTATAACATTGTGCAATTTTTCATTCCCAAAGGAATTATTTTATAGATAATTCATTTAAATAAAAATAATATTGCCTAGTTAAACTGATGGCATTGGGCTCACAGGCTACCCATACTAATTGTACATTACAGACTTATATTTTCAAGGGTTAATTACGTTCGAAAAACAAATAAAGGGGGGGGGCGCTTCCTCTATTTCCCCGTTTTATACTTAATCATTGAACCCCTTAAACTAATCAGAGATATGCTTTATCATATTAAAACATCTATAGCCAAAATTCAGAGCAAATCGGAAAATTCATAATAAAAACACATTTATATAATTTAATAGGAGTTATCCCCTCTTTTATACTTAACAATTAAACTTCCAAAAATATTCAGAGATTCGTCTTATCAGAAAGAACCTGGGAGGGGCCCTTATGGGGATAAAAGGGAGGATTACGCCCGTTCTTCCTCTTATACATATCGAATGAACTCCAAAAACTTATCAGGGAAGCGCCTCATCCGAATATACATATATCCAAAATTTCAAGTGAGTCGGATATTTTTATCATGAGTTATCGCGTTACGCACATACAGAAAAGACGGGCACATAAGCTCCCAGGCTTTAGCCTGTGAGCTAAAAACTCATACGTAAGAAACATTTTTCTACAAATAGTGTATTCCATAAATCTCGAAAACGATATTCAAAGCACTTACAAAATCTGACCAAAAAAAAAAAAAAAACGAAAAAAGAGACAGAGAAATAAAAAACATAAAAATACCTTAAAATCAAAATATTCGTATATTTTTGTTTTTCTCAAATATTGTAAGAATACGCAAGAAATGAAAAAAATGTCCATGGTTATGTATCTCGTGGGAAATTCTAAACCTCCAGACGCACATGAATAAAAATTTCTATGTTTTTATTTCTATTTCCTTTCAGATATTGGTATTAATATGTCAATAATACAATTCGGAAAGGCATAATAAAAATAGGAATTTTTCTCCAAGTAAAGAGCTTTATGTATCGTATTTTTATTGAATAAAATGCTATATTGAAGGAATGTAATAGTATTTAGCTGTTTTTCAAGAGATCTTACAAAAAATGATGCTTTATATAATAAACCAAATTTACACATATAAGTATAACATTGTAAAATATAGGTTGTCTAAACAAAAAAAAAAAAGAAAGCCCCAGTTTCATATATACCGGGTGGTTATAAAATAAGTATCCCTATTTGGAGCTGTCTGTAGCTTGAAGGAATAACCCGAATGAAGCCAAAATTTGTACACATACTATTTGAGAAGGGGGAAGATGTCTGGAACAATAAAAAAATAATTGCAATAATCGCCGACAGATGGCGCTTTTGTGTCACCGGGTAACAATTGTTGCTGACAACTAATTTTATACGGATAAAATTGGATTACCTATCTTAGGACTTTACGGGCAGGGGCAGTAGCATATGGAATATCCAAATTTCGGGCAACTCCACGTCCAATAGGACCGGCTTCCGGAGTCCGTGATGGCTCTATAATCGCAGTAGCAATTTCTTCTTGAGTACGGAGAGATAATGGTTTCCTCCGTCTTCCACATTTTACAGTAAACTATCCAGTCTCCTCGATTTTTTTTGCCATTCTTCTGACTGCACACGGTGTCAAAGGACCTTTTCCTTTACGCATCCCTTTCACACGCCTAAATTCACGTAAAGCAGCTGCACTGTTTGAACTGTTAACGTAGAATAGTTTTAAAATTAAAGCGGAATCTGACAAACTGAGAGCCATGTCGTACAACATTAATGGCAGAAATGACCACGTTTTGATTTCACTAATGATTAAAACGGCGTTTACACCGACAGGACCAGTAGCGCCATCTGTTGCCGATTATTGTAACTATCTTTTTTTATTGTTCCATTCTTCTTCCCCTTTCTTTAAGAGGCTACTTCACTCAAATGAAAAGACCCGTTCGCTAATGCTAATCCTATGGGAGAAATTTATAAAAATATCTCGGTTGCATTTCAATATTTTTAGATGATTCTTTTTGCATTGGATAACTCAGATTGATCTGAATGGAGGTCGTTTTTTAGTTTTTCGATTTTGGTTGCAGATATTTTTTATGGGGTTGTTATCGCTTTCCAAACCGGTTCCAAAAATGAAAGCGTCCTTGTAAAAAATAACTGTAAACAAAATGAAAAAAATAACTAACGTCATGCATACAGATCGATCTCAGATATCCAAAGCCAAAAAATCATTTAAAAATATTGAAATGCAACCGAGATATCTGTATAAATTTCTTCCATAGGATTAGCATTAGTGAATGGGTCTTTTCATTTGACTGAAGTAGCCCCTTAATAGTATATGTACCGATTTTGGTTTCATTCGGGATATTCCTTCAAGCTACAGATAGCTCCAAATAGGGATACTTATTTTATAACCACCCTGTATATTATAACAATTTAATTTAGACTATTTACAACAATTCATGCATCAAATTGAAGGTAAATTAACCTAGGATAGATGTGTCAATAATGGACCCCCTTAAGGAATTTCTCTAAAAAATATTTTTTTATTAATAGTTATAATTATTGTATTCCAATTTTTTCATATTATATTAATCTTTCAACAATATTTAACTAATCCCATAGTTACATTTCCCAATAGAAATAAAAAATTAATTTTAAATAATAGAAATATGTCTCAACACCCAAAAGCCCAGTAATGGACCACCTATGTTCCAGTAATGGACCGCCAATGTTCCAGTAATGGGCCACCCTACAAAAAATAACAGATAATGGTTTTTTCAATTAATTTTGCTCCAGAACTTAATGAAAGCATACTAATAAAACAAAATATTAAAACTTAAGTTAGAAATTCATTACATTAAAGGATTTATAATGAAAAAACAATAAACAAAATATTTAAATTTACGTTATGAATTTATTATAAGCAAGGATTTATAATGTGGATATAAAACAAAATATTAATGATATTATTAACTGTTTATTACATTAAAGGATTTATTTTGAAAAGATATAAAACAAAATATTTAAATTTAAAGGATTTATAAGATAAAGACAATGTTTTACTGAAATCAAATTTTAGATAAAATAAGGCATTAAAAAAAGTCTCCAGTCTTCATTCATATCATTATATAAATGATGTGCTGTGCAAATATGAAATATAAATAACAAATCTTGAATTTTATCATCCCTTTCCGATAGTCCAAACTATTCAATATTGAATTTTAGAATGCATTTAAAATAATAAATGTTCTTGCACTATCCAACCATTTTCAGACAATCATATAGCCCATCAATTTGGCACAGATTGATTCCACAATTTCGCATTAGAGATGCTTATATGGATATATTATCATCAATGGAACGATCTCACTATTTGCTGAAAAACATCCCATAACAGTGATTTGTTCTTTTTCGTTATTCGGAACTACATAATACGCATCTTTAACTGATTTTGGTCCCAAAATTTTCCCTGTTTTAACAGCACAAAAGAAACCCAGTTTTAACTCCATTGAAAATTCTCTCTGTATGCTTTAATTCGGAAGAAAATATTAATAATATCTTAATATTAATATAAATATTAATAATCTTCAAAATATGATTTTACATTTCTGAACCAACTTAAAACAACTTCATTTGTAACGGCACATCTAGATTTTGTCAAATGTTCTGCTTGTTTTTTGTACCAATTTCGGATGAGTTTTTAAAAAACTATTTATAAAGAAATTGCCTTTATTAAATTCTAATAGGAAAATTTAAGTATTAAATTTGATTATTTAGCTTTTTAATTAAATCAAAATATTTTATCTCTACTGAAATTACACTTTTTGTATTGGTCACTTGGGAGGTGCATTACTGGAAAATCACGAAAAAAGCAATCCAGTAATGGACCACCCCTCCTAAATTCTTAAAAATAAATAAAATTTTGTAATTGGCCATTGGTATATTAAATTCAATGTTTTATATTGCTAACCAAACAAAAACATTCCATTTTTACGGAAAAATAAAAAAGATATAAACTAAGTAAGTAAAGTCAGCTCTTAGCATGTTCATTAAGATTTTAAGTGAAAACAGAAAAACTGCGAAACTTTATTTTCTGCTCCCTAATTGTTTTGACGGAAATTGTAAAAAATTAATCCAGCTTATAAAGCATGCAAGGTGGAGTTCAGAAAAAAATAATAAAAGCTTAACTATTATTTATTATTTTTTTATAAATCAAAAAGTGCGAGGTGGCCCATTACTGGAAGGTGGTCCATTACTGGCACATCTACCCTAGTTTACTTTACAAATGTTCTATAAGTGCACCCGTAGTTACATGGTACACATCCAACATAAAGTCCAGTTTTTTCTACACATCGGTTAACAAATCCGAAGTAATGGGAAACAATAGCCTCTTCAATTCTGTGTCTCTTTTATAAAGTCCCAAAGGAAAAAATCGGATTGCGTATGCACGTACCGTACACTTTGAAATTTGAAACACATGAATATTGCTTTATGCTCAGTAATTGACATTTTTCGAATATGACGTAACAAGTGATGCAATAACAAATCGGTTCACCTTTATGCCTTTCAAAATGCCTAAAAATAGGGATTTTTCTTCAAGACTAGAGCTTTATGCATTTGATTTTTCCTGAAAAAAATGTTTTATAGAAAGAATAAAACAATATTTATCTATTTTTCATGAGATTTTTCCAAAAAATGATGCTTTATATAATAAATCAAATTTACGCATAAGAGTGAAAAACTGACTCTTTGTAAGAGTGACAGACATTTTCACTCTTTTTTTATCCTTAAAGTGTAGAATTTCTCACTCCCTAGAAAGGAGTGAAAAATTTCACTCCGTTGTCGAGAGTAAAATATGTCACTCCGTTGTAGAGAGTGAAACATCTCACTCCGCTAACGAGAATGAAAGCCCGGCATTATAAACTTTAAAAAAGAATTCCATTAAACATTGAACCAATATATGGAGTCTGTAAAACTTTTTGAGTTGCTCTATATTTTTGACCATGAACCATGCAGCACTCTACAGCACTTAGAATTGATACTATTAAAATTATATCTGGGGTATTCTTTTACGGGTGCCCTATATAATAAGTATGTAAACATTTCCCTGAGATATAACACTGTGAAATTTTTCATTCACAAATGAATTATTTTATAAATAATCCATTAATATAATGTAAGCGGACGAAATATTTTTCTACAAACAATCTACACTATTAAAATCTGACCGTGTATGTATGTATGAATGTGATGCTATCTCCTCCGATCCCGGAAACGTCGCGTTTGTTTTGAATTGAAGGGAAAAAATTCCGGGATCCCGAGTTGCCTATTTATTTGTCCGTCCGTCTGTCTGTCCGTCAATCCGTCGGTCTGTCCGCATATAACAACTCAAAAACTACCCAACCGAATCGTTTGAAACTTAAAATATATAATTATTAGATAATTTTATTGACTCATTTCAAATTTTATGAAAATCGGAAGCATAGTTCAATTACAGGGACAATCAAAAGGATTCCGATACATTACGGTCAATGGGGAAAAAGTTTCAAGTGCATTTTAATAGTCTTACACTCTTTCCAGCATAATAAAATTGACATGCATCTATGAAGTATATACTATAATATACATTCTGTACAATCTGTGGTGCAAATAATATTTCTCATTGATTTACAGAGCCACTCAAAAGTATTCCATTGCATAATTACATATTGTTTGGTACGCATTTTAATAGTACTCAACTATTTCATATTTCATGAAATTGATATACTTTGCACAGGATTACATTAAGTTATAGTCATCGTTCAGTCTGTCCGTCCGTCTGTCGGTTCACATATAATAGAGCAAAAACTACCCAACCAACTCGTTTGAGATTTAAAATATACAATTGTTCCATAATTTTGTCAAGTCAATTAAAAATTTATGGAAATCGGATGTATAGTTTAATAATAGGGACAATCAAAAGTATTCCATCACTTTACGGTCAATAGGAAAAAATAGTTTCGAGTACATTTTAATGATGGCACACTCTTTCGAATATAATAGAATTGATATTCAGTGTTCTTCAAGTTTTCTTTAGATAAACCGACCAGCGTAGCGGGCGAAGGCCGCTAGTATATTCCATAAATCTCGAAAACGACGTTCAAAGCACGTACAAAATTTGAGCAAAACGAAAAATAAAAGATTCTGAAATCGGAATGTTTGTATTTTTCGGTTTTCCTCGAATATTGAAAGAATGTACAAGAAATAGATAAATGTCCACAGTTATTATATCTCGTGGGAAATTCGAAACCACGAGGCGCACATGAATAGAAATTTAAGAATTTTTCTCTGTTTGGATTCTATATCCTTTCAAATATCGGCATAAACATGTCAATAAAACAGTCCGAAAAGGTATAATAAAAATAGGGATTTTTCTTCAAGACTAGAGCTTTATGTATCGGTTTTTTCCTGAATAAAATGTTTTATTGAAGGAGTAAAACAATATTTATCTGTTTTTCATGAGTTATGACAAAGAATGATGCTTTATGTAATAAACAAAATTTAAACATAAGCATAACATTATAACATATACGTTGTCTATAAAATAAAAATGTCCCAGTTTCAATGGCATATTATAACAGTTTAATTTAGACTATTTTCAACAAATCATGCATCAAATTGCAGGTAAATTAAACAAATTTACCTTACAAATGTTCTATAGGCACACCTTTAGATCTATGGGACACATCCAGTTATAGTGTACATATCCAACATAAAGTCCAGTTCTTTCCACATATCAGTTACCGGATCCGGAGTAATGGAAAGCATTAACCTCTTCAATTCTGTGTCTCAAATCCGGCAGATCAACAGGTAGTAGCGAAACGTAGACACGATATTTTATAAAGTCCCAAAGGAAAAAATCGGATTGCGTACGCCGGTACAGTATACTTTGAAATCTCCAAACCCGGTAATAATGATGCTTTATGTTCAGAAACTGAACTGTCATTTTGCGTAAATGATACCGCAAGTGAGACAATAACAAATCGGTAAGCGCGCATGCCCTTCTGTAAATAGAGAGTTTGAACCAGCATTCTAAAACACTTTGTGTTCATACTATCATACTATTAAAATTTATAAATGTGACATTTCTTTAAGGGTGTTCTTAAATCAAAAAGGGCAACTTTGTGACACTTGCATTAATTTATTTTTGTTCGGAAATACATGAAATTGTTATTCAGAAACTCTCTAATTGCACTCATTCTTTTGTTTTTTAAAAAACACAATAGATTTTTCATAACAAGCCTTCAAAGTTGACAGTTTTGAGCATATTTCCCGAGGAAAGCAGTAAAACCGGTCGAAAAGGAGAAGAAAAACGGGTGATTGCGTCATCGAAATAGCTTATAACTCGATAAGTAATTTAATTATCATAAAATGGAAAAATAGGTTCAATTCGAAATTGCTTTCATAGTCAGGCATTAAAATTTTATAACTTTCTGTTAAAAAATGAATTTGTAAATGTGTCAAAACGTTTTCGCTTGTTGAGCGGAGCAGTTAAGAACACCCTTAAGGGAACCCTGTATAATGCAGTTTTTCTTTCTCAAATGAATTATTTATAAATAATTTATTCATAAAATTCAAACGGAAGACATATTTTTCTTCAAACAATATATTTTATTATCTCGAAAATGATTATAAAAGCACGTACGAAATCGGACCAAAATGAAAAATAAAAAGATTTTAAAATCGAAACGTTCGTATTTTTCGGTTTTCCTCGAATATTGGAAGAATTCGCAAGAAACGGAAAAATGTCCATAGTTATATTTATCGTGGGAAAGCCAAAACCTCGAGAATGAATAAAAATCTCGAAATTTTTCTCTGTTTGGATTCTATTTCCTTTCAAATATCGGCATAAATATGTCAATAAAACAGCTCGGAAGCGTATCATAAAAGTAGAGATTTTTCTTCAAGTATAGAGTTTCATGTATAGAATTTTTACTGAATAAAATATTATATTGAAAGAATAAAATATTTGCCTATTTTTTATAAAATCTTTGAAAAAAAATTATATATTAGATAATAAACAAGATTTGCACATACCTATGACATTATATGATGTAATAACCTCACAATTAGATCATAATTTATTAACTAGTTTATAAGCATTGAAAAGAAAAAAGTCGGAATTTATACGTCAATCGTCGCAAATGAGGTGTGTACATACTATAAATAGCTTTATAAATATTAAGGTCTTGCTGCAATATCTGTTGCATTCTTATGCAAAAATGGATGAATAAATACAGGAAATAACAGTAGGAAAAAACATTTATTAATTTTTTTTAAGTTTTGACTTGATTTTCATAAAATTTCAAATGAATCAACAAACTTCTAGAAAAATTACATATAGAAATTTTCAAACCATTCGTTTGGATATAATCGCATAAAAAACTCGCACCCAAGCTGCCTTTATTATACTGTAAAATAGACAGTTATTTTTTACAGTATAATAGGGCAACTTGTCAAAATAAGAATTTAAAAACATTTTTTAACATCATTAGCGTCCTTTCTCCTTTGTGTGTAAATGAAATCAGCAAATAAAGGTATTTCTTATCCTTTTATGTTATTGTTTTTATTTTCCTATCTAATCCCTTTTTTAAATAATAATTTGTAATAATAATAGAAATATAATGCCAGAAAATCAAATAATAAATCTCCAAAGTATTAAAAATAATTTAAACTTATAAGATTGAAATTATATATTCTTTGTATTTCCCATACGAATTAACTTTATTCGAGTTCCCGGATTAAGATACAGATTATACTACTTTTTTATTTTCTTTTATAGTTATGTTTATTTGATAGAAAATCATAACTTGTTTGAATCATCTATATATGAGAATTTCCAAAAATATTGTATAATACTTAACAATAATTCCATGTGAAATCATATTTTAAAATTATGAGTATTCCCTTTGGGATAATATCTTATTCTCCAAATGTAATTCTTTGTTTTAGTAATTTCTTAGAATGCTATTTAATGATGTTAGGTGCTCTTGTGGAATTTTTTTTCAGGTTTCAGTTGAATAAATTAATTATAAGGGCAAAAGTCATTGAAGCTCTTATCATTTTTGTATACTATGCTAGATGGAAACATAATGCACATTAATAATAGACTTTGTGTTTGGTACACAACATATTTGGAGGTAAGACTTGAAATGTTACTTGTTTAATTTATTTCATTTTTAACAAATCATAATTATATTTTGCAAATATAAACATTTTATGCTATTGTATATGAAACGCAAAATATAACATCATTTTATTGCAATTCAAAACTTTTTATGCTACCATAACGAAACACAAAACATAAAGCTATTTAATGAACCATAATTATATTTTGCAAGTGAAAACTTCTTAATATGCTACTGTAACGAAACAGAAGATATAACGGTACTTTTAATAAATCTTAATTATATTTTGTAAATAAAAACTTTTTACGTTACCGTAACAAAACATAAAATATAAACAATTTTTAATAAAATGGAGTTATCTTTCAGAAATAAAACATTTTTATGCTACTGTAACAAAACACAAAATGTAATACTAATTTTAATAAAGAATAATAATTAAATTTTGCAAATAAAAACTTCTTGTATCATTGTAAATAAGCACAAATTATAACACCAAGGAATTTAAAAAAATACTGGAAATTAATGAAATTCTAAATAAAACTGCAAAGTGGAAAGAGCTAGAACTAGAAAAAACAAGTTGGACATTGCACGTCACGCGTAGCAAATGAGATGCGTTAATACTGTAAAGAAGTTTTTAAAATATTAATATTTTGGTGTAATAGTATACAGTACGTCGGATACAGTATGTACAAAATCTTTTGTGTATCCTTGTGAATACTATCAATTTTCTATTATAGAGGAAGTAGCTTGTAGTAAACCTCAACAACATACATCAATTTCATAAAATGTGAAACAGTTTCATATTATTAAAACGTACCCCAAACAATGTTTCCCCCTATACTATTATGTAATGAAATACTTTTGTGTAGCTCTGGAAATTAATAACAAATATTCTTTGCACAACATATTGCGGTAATAAAAACGTGCTTGCGTTTTATGATGATAATGCTATAATATTATAAACAGCAGTTCCCAAAATTCCCGCAGTTCTTAAAGGTTCTGAATCTGTACATAAATTCGTTTTACAAAAAGTCTATATTTAAAAATGTTTCCACAAACTGTTTTTATTTTTATATTTTACTAGCGGACCCGACAGACGTTGTCCTGTCACCGACAGACGTTGTCCTTCTTGGACCGACTCCAGGAAATCAAATAAATATACGTAAATATGGTAATACGCGCGATAAACATTACGCTCTTAATTTAATTTCTTATTACAATTATGTAAGGAAATTATTTTTCACTCTTGAGTATTTTTTGAACTCGGTTCAATTTTTGATAGAAAAGTTTATTGTTCTCTTTTTAGTTAAAAGTTAACGTTTTTCTGAAGTCCGTTAATCAAAAATATAATACAGGAAATATTATTGTAAAGCATACACGTTTGTCAGGAGTGGGGTTCGAACACGCGATCTCTTTCTTCAAGAAGCTGAGCTTAAATCTGGCGCTTTAGACCACTCGGACATTCCGTCCGCACTCTATTCATCGAACTTATTCAACACTTTTAATTAGCGAAAAATCACTAACTATTAGTTTTTGCCTAATTACTAAAAAAGTACTGAATCAATCTCGATAAAATGTGAATCTAAACCATTGTCGAATCCACTGGAACGCACACACAAAATTTCATTAATATCGGGCCAGTCGTTTAGGAGGAGTTCAGTGACATACACACACGCTGGCTGCGAGGTTCTGACCTCCAAACTGGTAGACGGTAGGTTCGAACCCAATCGCGATCGTCGGCCTAACCGTTCGGAGTTTTCCGTGGTTTTCTTCGAACCTAGCGTAAATACGGGTTAGATTCCCTTAGAAAGACCCCCACGGAGGGCATACCACCCCATAGGGCCTATATCCCATAGTGTAGATAATTGGCCGACATAAAATACAAACAAACAAATACAGACATACACACGCACAGAACATTTATATATATAAAGATAAGCATTAAAAATTTCAGGTTTTTGCGCCGAAGACATCGCCAAATTAGGAAAATGTTAATTATCTTACGAACTACTGGACTTAAACATATTTGCTTAGTACCGTTCGATTCAGCATGAAAAAATACACTAAAATATGTTATCAGATGAAAAATAACTACAAAAGCCGATTTTAAGGAATTTTTTAAAAGTTCATTCTTTTTTCTACTCATCGTAGGGGTGGAATTTTCGAAAATCCCTTTTTAGCTGCACTCGATGTCATAAGAAGTATTTTTACCCAATTTTCAAGATTTTTGGTATGATAGATTTTTTTGTGCTATGATTAATACGAAATCCTGACTTTCTTTAATATATATAGCACTTTTAAATAGCGAAAAATCACTAACTATTAGTTTTTGCCTAATTTCTAAAAAAGTACTGAATCAATTTCGACGAAATGTGAATCTAAACCATTCTCGAATCCACTGGAACGCACACACAAAATTTCATCAAAATCGGTCCAGTCGTTTAGGAGGAGTTCAATTACATACACACGCACAGAAGATTTTTATATATAAAGATGAGCATTGAAAATTTCAGATTTTTGCGCCGAAGACATCGCCAAATTAGGAAAATGTGAATTATCTCACGAACTACTGGATTTAAACTTATTTGCTTAGTACCATTCGATTCAGAATGAAAAAATGCACTAAAATATGTTATCAGTTGAAAAATAACTACAAAAGCCGATTTTAAGGAATTTTTTAAAAGTTCATTCTTTTTTCTACTCATCGTAGGGGTGGAATTTTCGAAAATCCATTTTTAGCGGCACTCGATGTTATAAGAAGAATTTTTACCCCAATTTTCAAGATTTTTGGTATGGTAGATTTTTTTGTGCTATGATTAATACGAAATTCTGACTTTCTTTAATATATAAAGCACTTTTAAATAGCGAAAAATCACTAACTATTAGTTTTTGCCTAATTACTAAAAAAGTACTGAATCAATTTCGACGAAATGTGAATCTAAACCATTCTCGAATCCACTGGAACGCACACACAAAATTTCATCAAAATCGGTCCAGTCGTTTAGGAGGAGTTCAATTACATACACACGCACAGAAGATTTTTATATATAAAGACTAGCGGACCCGACAGACGTTGTCCTGTCACCGACAGACGTTGTCCTTCTTGGCACCAACTCCAGAAAATCAAATAAATGTATGTAAATATGGTAATATGCACGATAAACACTACACTCTTAATTTAATTTCTTATTACAATTATGTAAGGAAATTATTTTTCACTCTTCAGTATATTTTGAAGTTGGTTCAATTTTTCATAGAAAAGTTAATTTTTCTCTTTTTAGTTAAAAGTTAACGATTTTCTGAAGTCGGTTAATCAAAATTATAATACAGGAAATATTATTGTAAAGCATACACGTTTGTCAGGAGTGAGGTTCGAACACGCGATCTCTTTCTTAAAGAAGCTGAGCTTAAATTTGGCGCCTTAGACCGCTCGGACATTCCGTCCGCAGTCTATTCATCGAACTTATTCAACACTTTTACTTAGCGAAAAATCACTAACTATTAGTTTTTGCCTAATTACTAAAAAAGTACTGAATCGATTTCGATGAAATGTGATTCTAAACCATTCTCGAATCCACTGGAACGCACACACAAAATTTCATTAAAATCGGTCCAATCGTTTAGGAGGAGTTCAGTGACATACACACAAAAGATTGATATATATAAAGATGATTTATTTTGTACTTTTTATTTGGATTTTTTATTAATATTCTACTAATTAATTGTTTTTTTTTTATTTCAAATAAAAATTATGTCAATATGTAAAAATTGGCTATTAGTATGGCGATTTGTACAATTTGGCGAAATTGGTCGACGGAACCAAAATACCTAAGTATTTATAAATGTATGGTTGCATATTATAATTAACTTGATTATCCCATCTATCAATTTTGCCAAATTGTACAAATCACCAATCTCATAGCCAAATTATTCATATTCACATAAATTTCATTTTAAATAATGAAAAAACAAACAAATAGAAAAAATATTGATAAAAATACAAATAAAAAGCCGAAATAAAAATCACTTAATGACGTTTTAAACAGGTGTATAATATTTAATGTCATTGGATGCGACATTTACGATCATCCATTATTGGCATTTAATCTTATAATTTGGCGATGTTTTTTTTTGCGCTTTACAAATGAGGAAGAATTCAATAACCTGTTTTTTTTCCCGTCAACCATAAAATGATCGCCAAACTATAAGATTAAATGACAATAATGGATGATCGTGAATTTCAGATTCAATTAGTATGGCGATTTGTACAATTTGGCGGAATTGGTCGACGGAACCTAAATACCTAAGTATTTATAAATGTATGGTTGCATATTATAATTAACTTGATTATCCCATCTATCAATTTTGCCAAATTGTAATTTGGCGATGGTTTTTTTTGCGCTTTACAAATGGGGAAGAATTCCATGACCTTATTTTTTTGCATTAAATGAAAGATATTTTGATTTAATATAAGGGTAGAAATTATTAAAAGCCTTTTACAAAAAAGTCAATGACCAAATCCTAAAACCTGGAGACCAGACTGGTCGCCAGGGCGGAGTTCTGAACGAATTTCGATGAAATGTGAATCTAAACCATTCTCAAATCCACCGCAACACGCACGAAAAATTTCATTAAAATCGGTCCAGTCGTTTAGGAGGAGTTCAGTTACATACACACGCACAGAAGATTTTTATATATAAAGATGAGCATTGAAAATTTCAGGTTTTTGCGCCGAAGACATTGCCAAATTAGAAAAAATGGGAATTGTCTCACGAACTACTGGATTTAAACGAATTTGCTTAGTACCATTCGATTCAGAATGAAAAAATGCACTAAAATATGTTATCAGTTGAAAAATAACTACAAAAGCTTATTTTTAAGGAATTTTTTAAAAGTTCGTTCTTTTTTCTATTCATCTTAGGGGTGGAATTTTCGAAAATTATTTCTTAGCGGCACTCGATGTTATAAGAAGTATTTTTACCTAAATTTTTAATATTTTTGGTTAGGTAAATTTTTTTGTGCTGTGATTAATACGAAATCCTGACTTTCTTTTATATATACAGCACTTTTAATTAGCGAAAAATCACTAACTATTAGTTTTTGCCTAATTACTAAAAAAGTACTGAATCAATTTCGTCGAAATGTGAATCTAAACCATTCTCGAATCTACTGGAACGCACACAAAATTTCATCAAAATCGGTCCAGTCGTTTAGGAGGAGTTCAATTACATACACACGCACAGATTTTTATATATAAAGATGAGCATTGAAAATTTGAGGTTTTTGCGCCAAAGACATCGCCAAATTAGGAAAATGTGAATTATCTCACGAACTACTGGATTTAAACGAATTTGCTTAGTACCATTCGATTCAGAATGAAAAAATGCACTAAAATATGTTATCAGTTGAAAAATAACTACAAAAGCTTATTTTTAAGGAATTTTTTAAAAGTTCGTTCTTTTTTCTACTCATCTTAGGGGTGGAATTTTCGAAAATCCCTTTTTAGCGGCACTCGATGTTATAAGAAGTATTTTTACCCGATTTTCAAGATTTTTGGTATGGTAGATTTTTTTGTGCTATGATTAATACGAAATCCTGACTTTCTTTAATATATATTGCACTTTTAATTAGCGAAAAATCACTAACTATTAGTTTTTGCCTAATTACTAAAAAAGTACTGAATCAATTTCGACGAAATGTGAATCTAAACCATTCTCGAATCTACTGGAACGCACACACAAAATTTCATCAAAATCGGTTCAGTCCTTTAGGAGGAGTTCAATTACATACACACGCACAGAAGATTTTTATATATAAAGATTTATTTAATTTTTTTAATGCTTCTTATTGTTGAATTAGAAACAATTTCAGTTATTACGTAAGTAAGCTGGAAAAATTATGGCATCCAGAACTATCCCGGTATAAGAAAGAAAAATTAAAAAAAAAAAAGAAAAAGAAAAAGAAAAAAAAAAGAAATATTTGAAAGGGATTCTCGAAAAAATGTTTTTTTTTCTTATTACACATTATTATTATTAAGTATATAAAATTATTTTCTACAAAATTACTTAATATAAAAATTACGGCTATTTTAATTCATTTGAAAAAGCGGACTTCTATGATTCTTTACTTAGGTGTATGCATATTGGATTTACCATGTTTGCTATAAAAGTTGCGTGCGATTATAACCATTACAAAACATACAGTACCTATTAAGTTAAAACAAGGAAATATTCAGAAACTTAAAAATCCATAATTTTTTAGAATGTTGGATTTTTAGGTGTGTTTGTAATTGTATAAGTACATAGAACCTATATAAAGAATGAAATACAATGTTTTATAAGACACAACTAAAAATATTAATTAATGCAAACGGTTGTTTCAAGGCAATTAAGACCCCCATCATCAGTGCATAAATTCGAATTAAAATCACATTGAAAACATTTTATTTCAATGTTTTTAATGTAATTTTAATTTGGATTTTATGTATTAAATAATTAAATACAGAAAATACATTTAAATACAGAATTTTATACAGAAAATTTTAAAATTTTTGTCTCCCGGATCGCCTTAACTAAAATTCAAAATCCAGGATAGAGAGATGCCTCTTCTATGTCGCCACCTATGCATTCAAGCTAAAATTTTTGGAAGAAAAACAAATATATTTGATTACACTACACACCGTCTTACTTACCCATCATACGTAAGTATAGGGTAAGTCTTTCAATCCTTTTGAAAATCGAAAAAAAATTATGATGGATTTACACGTTTCAGATACTGAATATTCCGAAAAACATATTTTTAGAAAAAAAATTGCCGCCTGTCCGTCAGTCTGTCTGTTAGTGTGTCTATAATTGCTCTATCTCCTGAACAAATTGAGATAGACTCTTGAAATTTTGTACGTACTTAATATGTGATAATGGGACGAAGCCTATTAAATATCAGTAACCTCGTTTATTCAGAATTTTTTTTTTTTTTTTTTTACTCTTGAAAAATTTGGTCTGATGAAAGGTACATAAAATTTTTCGAAATTTTTTATTTCAGGAATGGACATAAAAGGCAATATAATAACATAAATTTTGCATAAAAAACGAAGTCGATCGGATTATTAGTTGCCGAGATATTTGTTATATTGTTTTCCACATTCTTCGATTTTTCATGAATCCATTTTTCATTCAAATTTCAATACAAAGATATATTTTATAGAAAATGAACGATTAATCCAATGCAGTAAACTGTTAGTTAATATGATTATTATTTTTGGAGTTATAAAGATGTTTCCTTTACGCAGTTCGGTACTACTTGAGTAGTTTGACGTTTTATATAATTTGTCGAAATTGGCTCATCAGCAATTCATTAATGGAGCATTACTCTGTACATTAAAAATATTTAAATATACGTTCTGATTTTGTTTTGGAATTGCAATGCATTTTATAAATAATTTCCACATGTTTATTTTTATATACCGTCGGCTCTCGTTAATTCAAACTCGTCGGGACCACAAGAAATGTTCGGATTATCCGAAGTTCGAATTATGGAAAATATGAAGTGAAAACATGCTTAATAGGGAACTATTACAAAGAAATTAATGTTATAGTGTTTTTAATTTTATTGCATCTGTTATCATTAGAATATGACTTAATATTAAATAATATGCATAAATATATAAATTAATTAAAAGATTAGAAACAAGCACGATGGAAGAAAAATTTTAATCGTGACTGATGGACAGACGGGGCTCTAAGAAAGTGGATATCAAATGCATTATATTATATGTATACACGTTCGGAACATTTTTCACAAAAACAAAGAAAGAAAGTTATTCAAATGATCTGAAATCCGTGAGAAAGAAAAGAAAAATTAAAAATCCGAATTCTCGTTAGCTCGAATTAAACGAAGTCAAGAGAAAATGAGCTCGAATTAATGAAAATTTTTAACGTTATTCTGCCATTGAAAATTTCGGGACTTTATGTATAGTTTGAATTAAGAGAAGATTCGAATTATCCGATTTCGATCTAACGAGAGTCGACTGTAATATATAAATCGGAATTCTGGTTAGCTCGAATTAATGAAAATTTTTAACGTTATTCTGCCATTGAAAATTTCGGGACTTTATGTATAGTTCGATTTAAGAGAAGATTCGAATTATCCGGTTTCGAACTAACGAGAGTCGAGTGTATATTTTTATTACATAATTTTGTTGAGTCATTTCAAATTTTATGAAAATCGGATGCCTAGATCAATTACAGGGACAATCAAAAGTATTCCGTCACATTATGGTGGGAAAAAAATTCAAACGCATTTTAATCGTTTGAAATTTAAAATACATAATTATTACATAATTCTGTTGAGTCACTTCGAATTTTATGAAAATCGGATGCATAGATCAATTACAGGGACAATCAAAAGTATTCCGTTACATTACGGTCAATGGGGGAAAATGTTTCAAATGCATTTTAATGGTGTTACACGCATTCGAACACAATAAAATTGATATGCATCTAAAAATACATATTATAATATACATTTTGCATAATCTTTGGTGCAAAGAACATTTGTTATTGATTTACAAGGACATAAAATTATTCCATTACATAACGGTATGGGGAGAAGATTGTTTGGTGTGCATTTTAATTGTAATCAACTATTTACAATTAAATGAGATTGATATATGAGAGTAATATTTTAAAAAATTCGTTATCATACGAACGCACCTCGCTTGCTACGCTTCACGTGTAATTTCTAACTTGTTTAGACTACGGAAAGCGTGAGAAAGTGACCGCGATTGGAAAACATAATGTTATACATACCTCTCATCAAATTTATGACAGGGAGGTCACTAAAATACAGTCGGCGGTGGACAGGCAAAATCATAATTATCCCTGGGGACGAAAGCAAGTGTAAATAAACATACATTTCCCTTCCGGTGTTCCGCCTTAATTATATTTTGAATGTTATGCTTCTCCGCTGACAAGACCAAATTTTGTTGTTTGGTGGTTTCCCATACACAAAAAAAAGAAAAAAAAAAAGGTAAATGAAAAAAGAAAGAAATGGTATAAGGGTCATTCCATGAAGTTTTGTAACATAAGTTACCAAGGTTAGAACTGCGAAATTGTTGTCCACCGTTATTTTCAAAAGGCTTTATTGGCTTTATTCATTAAGGGTACATTTCGAATCAAACTGCTTATTTTCAAATTAATTTATGCTCTCCTACGCATCAAACTGGCAAATTGTCTTATTTAGAAAGTACACTGTAAAAAAAATCTGTAACCTTAGTAATCTAAATTAACCGAAATCTCTTATGCTTACTAAAATTTTATGTGTACACTGTACAAGAAAATGATGTCAATCTACAAAACTTGTAAGCAAACCTAAAACCATCTGTAACTTTACAAAAGAATTTACTAAAATTTTGGTAACTTTACTAAAATTTTATCTATAATGCTCGTTATCGTCACTAAAAAAGTTCTTGGAATACGATTTCCCAAAAAAATTCTTAGTAACCTTAAAATTTGTTTGATTCAAAGTGCAAATCTGTATCTGTTACATGAATTTTTATTGTTGCCGTTACATAAAAAGTTCTTGGAATACAATTCTACTAGAAAAATTTTTGTAAGTTTCCCAATTTTTTTTTACAGTGTACACAAGGTGCCGTGATTGGCGATTATTTCATAAATGCAGAAGATATTTCCAAAAAAAGCAATCAAAAACGGCATTTTGAACCAATTTTTCCGAAGCGGGAGATCTGGGAACGAAAAAAAGGATCATACTGAGAAAATAATTGTTTATAAATCATATATTGAGCGTAAAATGACATCACAAACGTTGTACGTCTCTTCAGAAATCCCCGCAGCAAATTTCATGTTTCTACTTTTAAAACTGTGTCTGAAATTGTATCGGAAATTTTCGAGCTTTTGAAGGTGGAAAAGCGTTTTTTCGAATACACCCTTAATGAGGTATCTCCGATAAAATAAGTCTCATTTTTCAAAACGAAAATATTGGTAGAAAAAAATCGTAGCTTTACGTTACAGGCATGCATGGAATTACCCATAAGACAAATATAGAGGAGAAATAAAATATCTATCTATAAATTTAAAGAAACAAATCTGTTTTAGTATTTAAAATAAATCTATTTTCGGATTTTTCATAGTTTCTTCATGTTATAGTATAGTGATTCCAAAAATATACTATGGAATGTTCAACAGCAGTGACGAATACAAGAGGTGACCCAGGGGAGGGGACAGGATACTCTTAACAATATATATAAATTATAGAGTCTTTGTGTGCGTTATGTCTTCTATCAACTTCTTAATTTAAACTAAAGTAAAAATAAACAGGAAAGGATATCGTTTATCTGTGTTCAGTAGCGCATTTCTAACCCCCAATCCTTCGTAATGAGATTATCATCACAGAGAATGTTGCGACGATTTAACTTGAAGAAAACAAACATCGTGATTATTAATAATGTTGTAAAGACATATTGTGTCATTGACGATCGAAGTAATAATTATTATGTTGCTCAATATCTTTAATTAAATCTTCTTGAATAAAATATCTAAATAATATAAGTAAAGAGAGAATAAAATTCTTCTCTGAGCTTGGTAAGCATGACTACACACATTTACGGCAAAAGCAGCTCTAAATAATAAAATAAAAATGAGTCCAGAGTACAATTGAAAAGAAAAATCCGCATATACATTGCGTAGATGTACACTGTAAAAAAATTCAAGAGGTTACTAAAAATTTCTTAGTAAATTTGTATTCCACATATTTTTTTAGTAACCATTACAAACTTTTTTTTTTTTTGCAAGTGAAACAAGCATTTCTTTTGTAAACTGAACAAAAGAATTTTTTGTATAACTAACTTAAAAATTTTTAGTATGAGACACCAAGCAAATTTTAGTAATAGCTCCAAAATTATTTTTAACAACCATTACGTGCGCCCGAAATGCAGGAGCTTCCTTCGAGATGCATCCAGACTTCTGAAGCGCAAGATTTTCGGTAAAACCGCAATAGATGGCAGCACCAAACATTCCTACCTGCTCCGACAGTATTTTCATAATCCCTTTATTAACGAGACACTACATACATTCGGGGCGTATTTGGCAGTGGCAAATTTTGAACCCGGGACCTTTTAGCCTGGAGTCCGTTACTATAACCACTATGCTATCAAGGCCACACCAATTGAGTTTTAGTAAGAGCTATTAAAAACATAAAACTATTAACTCTATTCGTTGCTAACTTTTCTCTAGTAATTCTTACAGATTTTTTTGTAACCGTCTAAGATTACTAAACATTTTTTAGTAATTACAAGGATCACTAAAGTTTTTTTAGTAGATCGACCCTTTTTTTTTACAGTGTAGTATGGGTAGGCATAAGACCACAAAAACACAGTTTCTCCCATCTGGTAAAGCGAAGAATGAAGTTCTGTTATTAGATCGAAATAAGTTTCCGAAAGTTTCTTTATCAAGGATTACACACCTCTCAACAGATATCTCCCTCTTCCTAAAAACATCCAACTTCTAAAAACATCCAGAACAAAAAAAAATAAAAAATAATTTTTGTGATAAAAGTTATTGTTAATCTTCCCGACCCAGTGTGCCCATTCCGGGCACATCTAATTTTAAGTCCAAGCTTGCAAATGGTAAACAATATTTAATTTTTTTTTTTTTTTTTTTTTTTTTTTTTACAATGCAAGCTTGTATTAAATAGTTATTAATTTGTAAAAAAGTCGCTTGTAAATTCCGGTGTCAGTCAATAATTTCCCATTTTACTAACATAATTTGTCCGTGCCGCACAGGGTTAAAGCAGAATACATGCATTTTGATTTTTATTGCTAAACATATAGTGACAACTGTGATAGAAGTAAAGTGATTCTAATGCATTTTGGACCCCGTATATGCTAACATTAAAATACGAAAAGTTAAAAGAACTTGAAAATTAGATTGCAATTGGTTTGACAATGTAACAGGAATACATTTTTTAAATTTTTGGCCATATTCTTTACCAATGTTGTTAAAATGTCTGGATATTGTCATAAAGCCCAAATTTTATGTCGTTTAAAAGCAAATTTATTCCTTGCAAACATGTGAAAATAGCCAATATCAATAGATTATTATCTGATCGAATTTCGATTAGATAATAGATGGTAAAGCATAACTAATAACCTTATATTTGTATTTTTTGATACGTCAATAATTTTATATCGCATACAAACATAAATGGAAATTTATCGCGGAAAATTGAAACATTGTCTTTTCTTCAACTGTTGTAAACAATGTTTGTTTATAAAAGTTCATTTCTATATGACTATACGAAATCAATTACACCGCATACGGTAAGAATTAATTTAGAACTTTTTTTTTAATTTTTTGATTTGTAATGTAGTTATGCTTAATTTCGGTTTCTTTATTTAACCAATTTTAATATTAATTTTTAATAACCAGTTAAATTTATTCTAATATAGAGAAATCAAAATGGCGCATGGTTTGGCATTTTTTAATTTTGGAGACTTCAGTACATCTAATTAAATTATATGGAAACACTTGCACATTTGAAAACCCTTAACACATTAAAAAGAATTCCTTATTAATTCATTTCAATATCCTAATTTTCATTTGTTTTTTTAAGTGTTAATAATGAAAAATAAATCTTATAGTTTTAGGGAAAATGAAAATATAGCATTATCTGTCAATAATATTCTCGAATACTTATGTGCAATAATTTTTGACTCATTCCGAAATTATTTTTATGGGAATGGAGGGGGGGGGGGGGCTGAGAGAATTCATAAAAATGCGAAAATTGTAAAGGAAATTAAAAAAAAATTCTTCATATTATATTTTATAAAGGCTTATTCACTGAAAAAAATGAAGTATTCAAAAATAAGAAAATCGATGTACTCATATCGAATTGAGTATGTTTGAATAAAAAATGAACACATTGATTTCAGAATTTTGAAACACCATATATTAACAAATTCCAGTAAACGATAATTTTTTACCCTTGTATTGATTTATTTCCTTCATGGGGGCATAAAAGAGGATTATTAATGTAAATATTAAATTATGCACAATAATTTAAAATAATTTAAAAGTTCTTGCAAATAATACTCTTGAAATGAAAATATTCGATTTGAGTATTTTGCTATTTTTTTCCCTATAAACAATCAATTAAACGTTTGTTGTTTATAATTTTGAGCAAGTAATGAATACCAGTATTCATTAAATTCATTTGTAAGATTGATAAAACAAATCTATTCCTTCAATACAACGAGGTGCATCTAGTTCCATGATTTTAGTGAGTCACAGATCGACAGTGTAACTTTTCTCAAAGTAACAAAACGTAGGAAATTAAACAGGTTTCTGATCTCTCATTTAGCTTTAAGGGTGTTCTTAAGTCAAAAAGAGCATCTTTGTGACATAAGTTTTGATTTATTTTTGTTAAAACATGCATGAAACTAGCAGGTGCAGAAACTGTCTAATTGCACTCAATTTTCTGTTTTTTTAAAAACGCAATGGATCTTTCATAACAAGCCTTCAAAAGTTGACATTTTTGAACACATTTCAAGACAAAAGCCGAAAAGCAGGAGACAAACGGGTGATCTCGTGATCAAAATACCTCAGAACTCGATAGGTAATTTAATGATCCTGAAAAGGAAAACTATGTTCGATCGAAATCGCTCTCTTCGTTAAAAAATGAATTTGTAAATGTGCCAAAACGTTTTGCACTCGTTGAGCGGAGCACTTGTTGAGCGTAGCACTTGAGAACAACCTTCACACACTTCCCCAACTTTCCGGAATGGTACCACATCCCAATAGTATCTTTAAAAGTATTTGAAGTATTTCTTCCACATTTACGATATTTTCTCTATCACAGCGAACATAATAAAGGCTGATGCGATAAAACAAACTGATCGCCCAAGATCCGATTAAGACAACTTGGTTCACTGGTTTAAGACCTGGGCAAAGATAAATTAAGGGGCCCTTTTTGAATCATTGCTACGTTATTCAAATAGCTGATGGTCACTCAAATGTGTATAAGTGTAATGCATAAACACATTTTTGCACTTTATACGAGGGCTGTAAATTAAGTAATGGCAACATAGTTATAAATAAATTTTTAGTGAACTTACAATTACAATTGCATTACATTCCTTTTATGTAATCACCAGCAAATCTTATAACCTGTTACCAAATGTCGGGAAGCCGTTGTAGAACAATGGCAAGGTGTTGATTGTTGATGTGAGCGACCGAGCGCCCTACTGCGTGGAGTACAGATGAAACGTCATGACTCAGACCAAGCTCTAAGGTTAATTCTGGGACAGTCCATCGGCGGTCTATGATAAGGAGACCACTCAGGATGTCAATCTACTCTTGAGGAATGGAGGGCCGACCTGTGGATTGCAAATCTGCAGTCTCATTCCGACCCGAACGAAATGCTTTAACCCATCGTGCTACTGTGCTATACGGTAAAGCATTTGTTCCCAAGCAATCGCAAAGCAATAGCAATCTGTTGCATTTTTGCCACGGGCAACCTCGATTTTAAGCCACAAGCGCTGATCACCTTTTGAAAACATGCTTTAGAGCGATGGAAATGAAACTCCTCACTTTAATGCCACACAACAACTACACTTTTAAGCAGATCGACTGTTTTTTGTACTCTACACATCGACAACGGCATCACCTTACCGTTTCCATATTCTATTTGCGCATCCACGTCCTTCTGAGAGTTTCAAGGTTAAATTGCCACTATTTAATTTACAACTCTCGTATATAAATAAAAGAATTTTTTTTTAGCTCCGTTAATTCTAAATTAAACACCTTAATTAATGAAAGTATACCCTTTTTTTTTTTTTTTTTTTTTTTTTTCTTAGTGCAAAACAAAACTCGTTTATATAAATTTAGCAATTTGTTATATTACTTAAGATGAATTCAATAATTTCAATGTATAGATGAGTTGGAATTTGAAAAGTAAAGTAAATATTTTGTAATTTAATTTATGGATTTGGGGGCCTTTTAAGGTCTGGTTCCCATGGGCAAAGTCCCGATTGCCCATGCGGTTATAAGGGCCTGATTGGCCCGTCGAACGGTGTGCATCTACACTGCGACCCATACATAGTATAACTTGCTGAAACGATCGAAACATGAAAGTTGAAAGAAGAATTTTATTTTAATTTCTCATTCTTGACATTCAAACTCCAACGCATCTTCTCGAACCATATTAAAAATGCTTCCCCAAGATACGACTTTTGCTGTATCAAGGTGATATAACAAAATTGTTGTTCCACAGAAGGAAGCTCATCTATTTCTGCAATTTTGTTGAATCACAGATCAGTAAAACATTCTCAATGTGTTGAAATGTGTTTTACCTGTTCATCTCTCAATTCTGCATTTAAACACCTGCTCAACTTTTGGAACCTGCACCCGACCAAATTGGTTCAAAATTATTAAAAGTGCTTCCAATTACATGACCTGCACTTTATCAAGATAAAAAAAGAACAATAACTGATTTTCTCACAGAAGGAAGCATATTTCTTTTCGCGAATTTACTGAATCACAAATTAGTAAAACATGCTCAATATATTAAAACATATTTTTTCTGTTCATTCCTTATTCTTCATTCAAAGCTTCTGTGACTTTCAGATACAACATCAAATCCAACTTTATCTTAACAAATATTTAAAAAGTTTTCCAAATATGTATGCCGTTTGCTCTGTCATGGCGAGCATAATAAATACTGTAGTGATGCAACAAACAGATTATCTTACAGAATGGCCGCAATATATTTTCTACGACTTTATTGAGTAACAACATAGTTTGCTCAAAATATAAAGACATGAAAATTTAAATGGGTATTTCATCTCTTATTCTGGAGTCAAACATCTCCACAATTTCTCAAAACTTTGCCGGATTGAGTATCTTCAAAATACAGTAAAACCCCGATCTATCATTCCCGCATCCATCGTTTTCCTGCATTGATTGTTTTATTATTCGGTCCCTGCAAAAATTACAGTTAAATAATGTTAACGAAACTCGCAAGTATCGTTCTTCAAAAAGTCTTTTTCCCGCCTTCATTGTTTTAATAATTTTCTCCTCTCCAAAATGAAATTGAAAGTCATGCGAATTGTTTTGATGATGGCGACAATAATTCAGATGAAGAACGGTTGTATTTAGCAAAGGATCTGATTATGTTTCCATTGATTAAGGCATTGCAACATGTGTTATCCTAAACACAGGAAAAATGTGTGATAATGCAAAAAATGAAAATAATGTCGAAGAAGCAGAGGATAACGTTCATGCCAATGAAGCTGAGCCACCAGTGTCAAGTATGGCTGATGTAATTACGGCATTTGAAACTGTATGAACTTTTATATATGCATATGAAATTACAGAAAATAACCAAAAAAATGTTTTATATCTCGAAAGTTTATTTTTTAACTTAAAAAAATGAAAGAAAAACCAAACAAAATTATTGATTTTTTAAAATAAATATCAATTTTCTATAACTTTTATTTATTTCCTTTCAGTTTAGTAAGCAACAAAATAGTATTTATTAGTATACTGTACACATTGCATGCATTAGTAATGCAAAAACATTGTGTGTTTTTTGTGAAATTAATCCGCATTCATCGTTTCTTTTTTATTTTTTTCCCGCAACCTTTGAAAAACGATGGATCGAGGTTCTACTGTAATAGAAAAGTCTTCGCCAACTTATACGATCATATTACAAAGATATAACAAATTGATTGCCCTGCAAGACTATAGCGCATCTACTATCATGACTTTATTGAGTGCAGATCATCAGTAAAACTTATTCAAGATATCGAAACATGATTTTCATTCCCATGTCTCATTTTGTATTCAAACGCCTTCACAATTTTCTGAAACTGTGCCAATTTCGACAGTCCCTTGAAAAATGTTAAAAATTTCCCCCCCAACATACATGGCGCTTGCTCTATCACGGCGAACATAATAAATACTGTTGTGATATAACAAATTGATTGCCCCACAGAACGGGGGCGCATCTATTTCCACGACTTCACTGAGCCATCTCTTCTCGAAAACCCCATTCAACCTTCCGAAAATTCGCGCGTTCCGGGAATTATTCAGCGGGGATGTGTGCCGCCCGGAATGTATTATTTTGCGCCCCGGCTAATGAGAAATCGTTTGCTCCGATGGCCATCGACTCTCTCACCTTCCCCTAATAACTGCTTTGCATTATCGCCTGCTTGCGAGAGAATGGAATGTTTGACATTTGGCCCCACAACTTCCACTCCCCTCTAAGAATGAATATATCTGTTGCTTCACATCTCTCCCCGTTCTGCTAACTTTTCGGAAGCAATCAAACGTAAAGAAACACTGGGGTTGCCATATTTGGCAAAGAAATTTCCATATCTTACGTTTGAAGAGTCAGTAAGTTGGCATCATTCATGACATTTTTGCACGGGAACTCTTTTATCGGACTTTTCAAACTACAGAAAAATTAGTTATTTTTTGAATTATAATTTTACGTTTCACAACAAAAAAATTATTTTCTTAAAGTTATATATCTGTGCCTGGCGTTAACATGCACTTGCGCATGTTTAAAAATATATATAGCAATAACATATTTAGCACCCACCAATAAAGCATTTTTATATACCATAATAGGTAGGTGTGAAATCCATAAATTCACTGTATGAAGAAATCCACCAAAGCTCAAAAACTACAGGTTGAGCCAATCCCGAAACTTAAAATTTAATAACTTATTACCAAAGATAAACGAAAGAGGAAATAAGAGAAACATTTGTAGGACAGCTTTAAAAAAATGTTTGTAGTAATCTTTAAATAGTTCAAATTTCAATCAATAGATGGCACTGGACTGTCTCACCCTGTTAGTATTCTCAAATTATTTTCAAGATTTCAAAATTCAAAAATTTTATTTATTTATTTAACTTATCTATTCGCTTTCATTAGGCAAACAGATCTAAGAGTAAAGATTTGATGTTCTCCGAGGCACTCTTACATGTTATTCTAAGCATTCTTACCAAAGAATTGTTACTATCAGTGTCAGCATATACTACTAGCAGATACTGCAGTACCATCCATTGGGGAAAGTATAAACTATTTTTTTTAATTACTACATGGAAGTTTTTGAGGTATCCTGTAAACAAGTTACTTATTTAAATATGCCAAATGTAGTTAATGATTATAAAACTTGAGCTAACTTTATAGGGTACTATATATACATGATCAAAAACAAAGCGATATATTTTCCGAAAGATTTTACATATTTTGTATAGATTAATGTTCCTGTAAGTCCTCTCATAAGAATTATTTAAAAGGAAAAGATTAGCTAATTTTTTTAACCTTTGCTTATTTTTTTTTTATTATTATTTTTTTTTATTATTATTTGTTTAATTTGAAAGAATAACATATTACCGAACTTTCAAAACAATTATGATGATACTCCAATTAAAGCACGTTTTATGTTAAAATATGTAAAACATATGGAGCGACTAACTTATCCAAATCAAGGTAAATTTGAACTTTACAGCAATTTTTCTCAAATCAGATATTTTCGACATTGCGCGCATTCTATTTCTTAAACTGAGTAACAAAGAAATTTAAAAATTTTGAATTACATTAGGTTTTATATATCTTTAACCTCTACCTATTTTCAAGTAATTGCCTGTAATATATCGCTTGGAAGAGAATTGTGGGTAAACGAATAATTTTTAGAACGTAAATACAAAAAAAATTATGCAACAGATAAAATAATAAATTTAAGTAATAAGATTTTAAGAAAAGATTTCTTTTGACAGATTAATGTTTTTTAGAATAAAATAAAATAAAGAAAGCGTTGATTAAAGGTATAGAATTAAAATTTATGTGTTAATATATTATAAAAAGAAAAGAGAAAAGTTGATCTTTAACACGATCGCTGCCGCTTACATGAAGATGTGATGATAGTTAATGCAGCACTGTAGAAGTGGGTTTTTCCCAGAAGCCGATTTACTTTTTACAACAAAGAATCAGTGAAAGATTTTCCCGCACCAGCGCGTGACTGGCTACTGGACATCACCCCACATCACGCGCTGGCGCGTGAGTGGCCCCTTAACGTTGGCGCCATATCACGCGCTATCGCATGAGCAGCAGCGAACGTGTTAACTTTTGTGACAAAAATTGTCGCAGAACTACCGTGAGTGGTCTGTCAGACTGCTTAATCTAAAGATAAATAAAATGTTAAATTAACTCTCAGAGTATAATTTTTATATTAAACTTTATATTCAGGACATTTATAAATGAAATTCATCTATTCAAAAGTCTCTAAAGATAGTAATAGGGCTCCAAACGAAACAAAATTTTATCATTATATGTAGTTAAACCAAAAATTACGACTTAAACTGTAAAACTTGAAAAACTTGCTGTCTGTGAGACTGCTAACAGTAATTAAGGATTAAATATTATGAAAATTCGGAAATAATTAATTTAGAACTAAGACGAAATATTTTTATTATTGGTTACATAGATATAAATAGATATAGATTTTGCGTTTTATGGTATAATTGCCAGAAAAAAAAAATATTTTCTTCTGTAAAATTGATTATTATTTTAGGTTTAAGTTGAAGTACGATTTGTCAGAATATATACGTGTAATAGTTAATGAATATATTGAATATATTTTTATAATACTACGCGCAATACATGTATCATTATAAATCCTTAACTAATCTCGTCCTAAAGTAAACTAAATTCTAATTAAGTACCATTAAAATTATTTAAAAGAATATGTAAACAAAGATTTGTACAATTTATCCTAAAAAAATTGCTCAATTTAAGAAATATTTACAGCTTTAATTTTCTTTTCTTTTAATACTGTTTCAAAATCATTCAATATAGATTTACTGAAGGTAATCTTCTTCTTTAATGCTGTCCTTCACATTCAAATTGGCTACTTTAAGACACATTTCTGAAACTATGTATTCGAACAGATTTTTTTTTCCTTTCTTTTTGTAAGGACAGAAAAACTTTCAGCATATGCTGACAAAATTGATGTTTTGAACCGAATTTCTATAGTAGACAGCAAGGAAAAGGAAAATTCGTCATAAGGCAATCATAACTCAAAATATAATTGATTTATCGAAAAATGTAAAACTGTACGATTATAAAGTTCTTCAATAATAATAAGGCATACATTTTTTGCGCTTTTACATTTAAAAATGAATACGTAAATGTTTCAGAAAGTGTCGCATTATTAAATATGAAAGTATATATATATATATAAAGTGGTCTGGTGTAATAACGCCAGGCGGGGTAATAACGCCAAGTGCTAATATTATGCATAATTATGAAATAATCTGGTAAATGACACCCATGTGCTCTGCGCAGAAGGGTTTTGAGTCATATAAATCGCAAAAAAAAGCTTCAAGTTAATTTGTTTCATTTTTAGGTCTTATTGTTTTTACAAGCAACTAAAATTAACGCTTGATCTAAAATTTGCGAGATACGTTTTGTGATGTGTAGACTATTTTTTTTTTTTTTTATCCGGAAATACTTTGTTAATTACATAAATTTGTAGTACATTTCATGGACTTTCAAAATGTTGTTGAAGATTTTGGATATCTTCTCGAGGTAATTTGTAATTTAAAATGTACAGCGCAATAACTATACCGGGGTAATAACGCCAATCCTTGGCATTAATATCCCGGTTGATTCCCTACAGTGGCCGAGCTACATCCTAAATACTGATTCAAATAAACACAGTTAAAACTGTGCAATGTTTCTAATAATTCTATTTAAGCGATCCTTTTTAAGCAAAAAGAAGCTCACGGTCTGATATTCTTTTGCCTCCCCCCGCCCCACACACACACCACACCTTTATTTTTCTTACACTTTCACAAAAAATTGAACATTTTCTATAGCTTAGAATGATATTTGTCAATTTCTAAGTTTGTTGAGTTTGTATTTTTAGAATTGGGCAATCTACATGCAATTATTCCCTCTTATTTCATAGTTTTGTTTGCATGGCGTTATTACCCATTAGGTGGGTATAACGCCAAATAGCATTGGTCAAGAAATAACGCCATTACATTTTATGAATACATATCTGTTAAGTTATTTTTTTATATACATAGTCAATGAATTGCTGTATGAAATCATATATTTGTTTAAAAAATACAATCTAAAACTGAGCCGTGGAAATTGGTAGAATCTTAACGTGGCGTTATTACCCCAGGGTACATTATATATATATTCAACAACAGCATTAATGGGCGCATTTTTGTCATTATACAATCTTTGTCATAAAACAACATTTACAGGCAAAGAAGCTAACTATTGAATCATGAGGCAGACTCTTACAGCTCAAACTGTAATTGATTCATCAAAAAATAAAAAATAAACTGTAAATAGATAAAAAAAAATTCTTCACTAGTGATGCATGCAATTTTTGTGCTTTTACGTTTAAAAATGAACCCATAAATGCGTCAGAAAGTGTCACGTTATTGAGCGTGGAAGTATATTTTTTTAAAACAGCCTTAATTGGCCCATTTTTGCCAATATACTCTCTTTGTCATAAAACGACATTTACAGGCTAAGAAGCTAACTATTGAGTCACGAGGCAGACCTAAAACTCAAAATGTAATTGATTCATCGAAAAATAAAAAATAAATTGGAGTAAAAAGTTCTTCAATAGTAATGCATTCAATTTTTGTGCTTTTATGTTTAAAAATGAACCCTTAAATGTGTTAGAAAGTGTCGTGTTATTGAGCGTCGAAGTATATATATTTTAGAACAGCCTTAATTGAAGCATTTTTGCCAATGTACTCTCTTTGTCCTAAAACAACATTTACAGGCAAAGAAGATAACGATTGAGTCATGAGGCAGACCCTTACAACTCAAAATGTAATTGGTTCATCGAAAAATAAAAAATAAACTGTTGGATTTAAAAGTTCTTCAATTGAGGTACATTCAGTTTTTGTGCTTTTATGTCTAAAAATGAACCCTTAAATGTGTTAGAAAGTGTCGCGTTATTGAGCGTGGAAGTATATATTTTTTAGAACAGGCTTAATCGGCGCATTTTTGCCAATGTACTCTCTTTGTCATAAAACAGCATTTATTGAGTATTTATAGCATTTAACTATTGAGTCATGAGGCAGACCCTTACAACTCAAAATGTAACTGATTCGTCGAAGAATAAAAAATAAACTGTTCAATTAAAAAGTTCTTCAATAGTAATGCATGCAATTTTTGTGCTTTTACGTTTAAAATTGAACCCTTAGGCCCGCCACAGACCTGTGAGACATTGAGTGAAAAAACATGAGACATGCGAGAATTTCACCCTGATAACAAAGAAAAAACCGGTTTGACTGCGTCATGTTTCACGATTTTTGACGCATGTCTCCCTAGTGTGTGGCGAGCCTTAAATGTGTCAGAAAGTGTCGCATTATTGAGCGTGGAAGAATATTTTTTTTAGAACAGCCTTAATCGTCGCATTTTTGCCAATGTACTCTCTTTGTCATAAAACAACATTTACAGGCAAAGAAGCTAACGATTGAGTCATGAGGCAGACCCTTACAACTCAAAATGTTATTGATTCATCCAAAATAAACTGTTCGATTAAAAGTTCTTCAATAGTGATGCATTCAATTTTTGTGCTTTTTGTTTAAAAATGAACCCGTAAATGTGTCAGAAGGTGTTGCATTATTGCGCTTGGAAGTTATTTTTTCTAGAATAGCCTTAAGGGTGTATTCGAAAAAACGCTTTCCACCTTCAACAGCTCGAAATGTTTCGATGCAATTTCAGATTCAATTTTCCAATTCAATTCTTGAAGGGACGTATGAGCTGTCGTGTGATGTCTTTTTACGCTCAATTCATTAGAATTTGAGTTATAAACAATTACCTTATCAGTATGAGGGAACCTTTCGTTCCCAGATCTCCCGCTTGGGAAAAATCAATTGGAAATGCCGTTTTTGATTGCTTTTTTTTGCAATATTTTCTGCATTTATCAAAGAATCGACAATTACGGCACCTTGTGTACTTTCCAAATAAGAGATTTTGAAAGTTTGGTGTATTTGAGAGCAATAATGAATTCAAAAATAAATCGGAAAATAGATAATTTGATTCGAAATATACCCTTAATTGATGCATTTTTGCGAATATACTCTCTTTGTCATAAAACAACATTTACAGGCAAAGAAGATAACTATTGAGTCATGAAGCAGACTCTTACAACTCAAAATGCAACCGATTCATCGAAAAATAAAAATAAAAAACTATACGATTAAAAAGTTCTTCAGTAAATACATGCAATTATTGTGCTTTTACATTTAAAAATGAACCCGTAAATGTATCAGAAAGTGTCGCGTTATAGAACGCGGAAACATATATTTTTTAGAACAGCCTTAATTGATGCATTTTTGCCAATGTACTCTATACACTGTTTATCATAAAACATTTGCCGGCAAAGAAGCTAACTGTTGAATCATGAGGCAGAACCTTACAACTCAAAATGTAATTGATTCATTGAAAAATGAAAAATAAACTGTTGGATTAAAAAGTTTTTCAATAGTAATGCACATATTTTTGTGCTTTTACATTTAAAAATGAATACGTAAATGTTGTAGAAAGTGTCGCGTTATTAAATATGGAAGTATATATATATATACATTTCAGAACAGCCTTAATGGGCGCATTTTTGTCATTATATACTCTTTTTGTCATAAAACATTTACATGCAAAGAAACTAACGATTGACTCATGAGGCAGACAACTCAAAATGTAATTGATTCATCGAAAAATAAAAACAAAAAACTGTACGATTTAAAATTTCTTCTATGTATGAATTTTTTATGCTTCTACGTTTAAAAGAAACTCGTAAATGTGTCAAAAAGTTTCACGTGGTTGAGCATAGATTTATTATTATTATTATTGAGAACAGCCTTAATGAAAATTTTTAAATTTTATTTTTTTATATATTTGTGTATGTGTGGCAGAAGTAACTCAAGATTCGTATAATCAAATTAATTAACCCTGTTCTCAAATCTAAACTCCTACTTTCTGATGCATTTCTGCATTTATTTTTCTTCACAAATTTATGAAGTTGGTGTTATTATATTTTCTCATTGACAACCGCCTCTCATTATATGTGTGCTTTCTGTTCGAGCTACCGAACCCGCTCCATTGAGAAAGCCCACGGAGCCAGTTTTTTTTATTTTACCCGGTGGGGTACGGTAGAATGGCAGAGTCTCTTCACCCCTTGCAACGTTAAGTTTGCCTATCAGTTCGGCTCAAAATTAATTACGGTGCAACTTGTCTATTTGCGGAGTTCCTTCTTTTGTTTTTTCTCCCCCCCCCCCTCCGCACTAATTACCATTTTCATTTGACAAGTATGTATCAACAATTAGGCATAAAAAACTGCAGACTAGCCCAAGTAGGTCGGGCAACGGTGTCCAAGTTGGCAGAACATTATACTCATAGCTTTTGGTTGCAAGACTCGGGCTATCTGCCGGCTAAAATTCCGTCATGTAGGCTAATGGCATCTGGTGCATGTAAAATCTGTCTTGGGTGCAAAGTCCTCCAAGTTACCTGTGAATTATACCTCTGGAGGTGCCTTGCCAGTTGAAGGTCTCGTCATCTGATCAATGTTCTAAATTACAATACCAACTTGAGTAGTCATTTGCAGTACAAACAACAGAATGTAACGCTAAGCAACTGACAAAACAAAATGTGCTCAAATGAGAAGCAAGTATTGAAGATATGATGACGTGAGAAGCGAAGTTATCAGGTTTATTGCAGTTAATATTTAATAAAAATAATATTAGATATACTAAACATATTAAGTTTTAATAATTTGTAGAAATGTAAGCAATAAATTTACACATAGTTTTTTTTATTTTATAAGAAATCATTACATTGATAAATTACCACTTAATTCATTTATAGCAGCCACAAATGTGAACATTATTTTATTTTATTTTTATTTTATTTTATTATTATTTTTTTGTTATCTTTTACTGTTTGTCCAGTTATTTTTATTTCGCTTTTTGAATTTCCATTAATATAAAATTAATAAGTTGTAAAAATGTCTTTTTTATTTATCTATCATATGTAGTATAGGGTAAGTCTTGGAATCGTTTTGAAAATCGAAAAAATTTGTTTGACGGATTTACACGTTTCAGATACTGGAGATTCCAAAAAACATATTTCCAAAAAAAAAATTTTTGCCGTCCGTCTGTCTGTGTGTGTCTGTCCGTCTGTCTGTCTGTAAATGCTCTATCACCCGAAAAAATTGAGATAGACACTTGAAATTCTGTATGTACTTAGTATGTAAAAATAGGACGAAGAATATTTAATATCAGTAACCTCGATTATCCGGAACTACTTTTCCGGACTCTCGAAAAATTCGTTCTGATGAAAGGTATACAAAAATTTTCTAATTTTTTTATTTTAAGGAGTGGACGTAAATGGCAATAAAATAACACAAATTTTGCACAAAAAAAAACGAAGTCGATCGGATTATTAGTTGCCGTGATATATATAATCCTGTTTTCCACATTCTTCGATTTTTCATGACCCTGTATTTCATTTAAATTTCAATTCAAAGGTATATTTTAACTGGAAATGAGACGCTTAATGCGACGCAGTAAATTGTTAGTTAATATGATTAATGTTTTTGGAGTTATAAGGATGTTTATTTTCAGGGGTGGGGAATTTTTCAAAAATCTTACCAGCCATGGATTTATTTCACCAGCCTGCAAGATACAATGCGCATGCAGTTGAAAATAGTTTTGACAAAATCGCACATGAAATTACTATTACTACACAATACATTTTCGTAATTCTTTTTTCCCTATAAAATTAAGAAATATATGCAACAGAGGTAAGCTTAATATAAGATAGAACTTTAGTATCATATTTACACTGTAATAATTTGGAAAGTTAAAATATCTAGATTGAAAAAGTGTCTCTGATAATGTTTTTATTGCCTACAGTTTTTTCAAAAATTAAAAATGCACTCGCCTTGCCAGAAAATCCACTCGCCACTGGCGAGCAAAATGATGCATTTCCCCATCCCTGTTTATTTTACACAATCCGATGCTATTTGAGGATTTTGGAGTTTTATACAATTTATTGAAATTGGTTCATCATCAATTCATTAAAAAAGCATTACTATGTATATTAAAACTATTTAAATATGTGTTTAAATTTTGTTTTGTAATTGCGATGCATTTTATAAATAACTTACTCGTGTTTATTTTCATATTTTATATTTTGCATATCCATGATCGTTAAGTATTACGGTGCCCCCGCCCCCAATGACTAGTTTTCCCTCACCATAAAAAGTTTTTATTGAAAGAGTTAATAGGGTGTAAGAAGGAAACCCCATCATTAAGGAGTTAAGAGATCTAAAATCTATACTAATAAAATAACAAATCGCTCTGTCTGCGTGTGTGTGTGTGTGTGTGTGTGTGTGTGTGTGTGTGTCTGCGATGGCTAGCAAAATCTATGGGACGTACGAAGCTCAAAATTTTTATGAGAGTAGCCCAATATCTCTCCTGATGCACCTGAGCTTTAGAATTTCGAAATTCTATTTATTAACTGAGTAATTAATTAAATTCCAAAGATCACTCTCATAAAAAATCGCCTTTTTTCTTCTTTTTTTCCCTTCATTTAGTTATGGTTGGTTGGTTGCATAAAATTTTCGCATAAATAATTAAAAAAGCTGGAACAGACCTTTAAAATTCATAGACTGGCAAACTGTCAGTTTAAATGATGATTTTTTATCACAGCGGTTGTAAACCATGGAGGAAAAAGATAGGTGGTGGTGAAGTAAACCGAAAAAGGGTCGCAATATTAAACCATTTATCGCTCAAATTTTAATGTCCCAAACAAAAGCATGTGGAAGGGATTTTGTATTAAGACGAATTGAAAGGAATGAATTACAGCTGAAGCGTATTTTACGAAGTAATAGTAATTTTTTAAAATGGTCTTTTTTCTATTATATCATTTATTTTTAAAAAATGTTTGCTTTTAAAATAATTGGAATTGATATATTCGAAAAAATTAAATGTAAAAATTAAATTAAATAAAATATTGAAAACATTTGATTTGAACTAAAAATTGTATTACTAAAAGTTTTCTTTTTTTTTTTCAGAACTTTTTAATACTTTATAACGTAGATGAAAAAATGTTTTTAATTTAACAATATATTAATAACTCTATGTAAATATATAAAATATAATTATGAAAACATTCTTTTAAAATCATGCGCGAAAACTTAAATAACAAATATTAGTCTAAAATCTAGATTTCAGAGTGCAGACGATTTTAAGACATTAACGAAAGAATGTTAACTTTTCAAGCAAAATCTTAAATGATGCTTCTATATTGATATTTCAAAGTGACGGCTAGGTTACATTTATGTTATATTTAAGTTACGGTAGGGTAATGTTAAGTCGCAGACAGATTATGGTTATGGTACAAAAGTTTACGGTTAGGAATTTGTCCACAGAGTCAACATTACGCATGCTTTGATAAAAATATACACTTTTGTTAAATGGCTCTGAAATTATAATACTATATACCAATCTTTTATCATCGCGTATCGATTTCATTCACGGTATAGTCGGATTTAAGAGTGATATAATTAGTTTGAAATTCAAAATATTTCACTTGGGATTTCTATGCGAAAAAAATAATTAGTTACGTGATTTAACAGTGATTTTTACGGGTAAATATCAACACTTTAACACGAAACTAACGCAATCGTTGGATACATGTTCCCTCCCGTGTTTCTCCTTGCTCATTTTAAGTATTTTTAGATCTTAATATTAGTTGTTGTTTTTAAAGCCGATTTTTCACAAAGTCAGCTGCGACGTATTTCAGACAATGCATTTTTGCATGCTTCCAGTTAATGATAAAATCATACAAATTTCAAGTTCGTTTAATATTGTTAATACGGACCCGGGCAACGCCGGGCGGGTCAGCTAGTGATACATAAAATGCCATGCTCATCACAGCTACAAGAAAGAAAGATAGAAAAAAAGACCCCACTCTGAAATATTAAACGGGAAAGTGAGCAGGGATTCTTAAAAAGCAATATTTGATAACATATGTGCTATCAGACGTGTCTGTTATTTTTACATTACGCGTTTCCTATATTGGCGAAACGCTTTAAGCTACACGTAATGACTTCTGAATTAAAAAAAAAACTGCCACGAATTTCAGACAGTTAAAAAACAAAGAGAAGTAAATGGAACAATAGAAAAGGAAATGTTTCTCATTAACAATACATATGTATATATATTTCTTTTTTCTGGTATCAGGAATGTATATGAAACTTTATCTATCAAAAAGGGCATAGTGTTACGCTTGACTTTGAAGCCATAAAAAAGTTACGTACATTTCAGTATGAATTATAAAAAAAGGGGGAGAGTTTGATATGATGTGATAACAATTTAAGAGAAAAGCAGCATGCTTAGAAGCAAGCGGAAAAACACTAATACATAATGGCAGAAATGGTCTTGGTATGGGTTCAGAGAATGCAGTGCTCCTGGGTGGGCGTTTGACTTATTATAAAGAATACATTTGGAAGCGAAGGGATTATGGGTATTCTCAAATTTTTATTCCTCCATCCCCACTTAAGAACGAGAATATTTTTCACAAATTCATTAACATTATCACAGACTCATTATCATTGTTAAAAGTTATATGGAGAGAGGAGGGGGTTGTAAAGTTCCGAAGATAACGAAGAGCTTTTTTTTTTTTTTTTTTTTTTCCTTTTCCTCTGACAATAGAAAATTTGATCTTATCAAAAAATAACAAAGAAAATATTATGGTCTACTGTTGAAAAAAGGGTGTGGGTGTGGAGAGGGGCAACAATTTTTATCACCAGCAACCTCTGAATTTGTCACTGAATATAAATGCATTGTTTTAACGGTTTAACCATTTCTTGGTCTGCTTTGCATTGCATTCGTTCTGTATTTTTGAGCCCGTACAGTTGGCATCGCATGTCATACGATAAAGAGAAAAATTATACAGAAAAAGTAAATCTGTCACTACTTGCATTATCTAACTCAATGGTGCGAGAAAATTTATGTGGTTTGCCAAATTCAAAGAAAATTATTTGACAATAAAATAGTAGTAAAATAGGGAAACGAGATAACATTATTTATAAAATTAGAACTACTATTTTTACGAAAACAGTTATCTGTATTCATATCAATACTTCGGTAAACGGTAAGCTTATAGACATTGTAACAAATGGTTCTTAATTTGAGATGTTCTCTACCTGGTGAAACTTATATACAAATTGTGACTGTGTGGCGATTAGCAGACGACACCTTGTTACAGCTTTTATAATCTAGTTGTTGGCAACCATTTTGGTTATCGATTGGAAAAGAATATACCGATTTGAAGAAATGCGCAATTAATGTTTTAATTAGCTATCTATCTACCTACTGATACGATATTTATTTATCCCAATTACTTGCCATTAACTCTTTAATGCACCAACGGTACTTTTAAATACCAATGAAGTAAATTTAATATGAAATTTATTTATTTAGTCTATTATGAAAGTTCAATGTTCTTGCCACATAATAAATTCTTCTCGACCAAATTTAGGTCCACGAATAAAGCAGAAAAGTAAGTACAAATCCGAAGGAGAAATTTATTTTAACTATGTTTTTAAAAAATCTTACTGTCACTGTTAAAATTATTATATGTCAAATGTATAATAAATTTCATCTAATTTAAATCCGAGTTTCAAAACTAAAAAGTTTCAGAATCCCCCAAAGTTCTTGAAACGTTTTATAATAGTAAAATAACAGTACTAAAAAATTATAATAATTAGAGAATTTTTTAAAATCTTTTTTTTTTCTTTTAATTTTTTGAAAAAAAGTAGTTATATTTATTTAAACCGTTAAAATTTAAATTCTATCCTGGAATCACTACAATATGGGTAGCGGGGAGGGGGGGGAGGGGCGAGAGATGTCGAAAATGAAAAAGTTTGCACAGCACTGGTCTAACAAATAACCCAGTTTCTTTGCCTGTAAATTTTGTTTTTTAACAAGAAGGGTATTTTGGCAAAAATGAAAAAAAGTAACGTCACAAAAAAATCAAAAGGAATGCAAAAAAAGCTCTGCATGAAAAATTCCAATTTACTGGGAACATTAAGGTTGTTCTCAACTGCTCCGCTCAACAAGCGCAAAACGTTTTGACACTTTTACAAATTCATTTCTTAACGGAAAGTTATAAAATTTTAATACCTGACTATGAAAGCGATTTCGAATTGAACTTATTTTTCCATTTTATGATCATTCAATTACTTATCGGGGTTATAAGCTATTTCGATGACGCAATCACCCGTTTTTCTCCTCATTTTCGACCGGTTTTTCTGCTTTCGTCGGGAAATAGGCTCAAAAGTGTCAACTTTGAAGGCTTGTTATGAAAAATCTATTGTGTTTTTTTTAAAAACAAAAGAATGAGTGCAATTAGACAGTTTCTGAATAACAACACCTGCTATTTTCATGCATTTTCGAACAAAAATAAATTAATGCATGTGTCACAAAGTTGCCCTTTTTGATTTAAGAACACCCTTAAGGGTGTTCTCAACTGCTCCGCTCAACAAGCGCAAAACATTTTGACACATTTACAAATTCCTTTTTTAAGAGAAATATATAAAATTGGAAGGCCTGACTATAGTAGCGATTTCGAATCGAACTTAATTTTCCATTTCATGATAGTTAAATTACCTATCCAGTTTTAAGCTATTTCGATCACGAGATCATCTGTTTTTCTTCTGCTTTTCGACCGGTTTTTTTGCTTTCGTCTTGAAAAGTTTTCAAAAACCTCAACTTTGAAGGCTTTTTATAAAAGATCTATTGCCTTTGTAAAAAAAAAAAAAAAAAAGAAAAAAAAAAAAGAAAAAGAAAAAAGAAAAAATAAAAAATAAAAAACAGAAAACTGAGTGCAATTAGACAGTTTCTGAACAACAATACCTGCTATTTTCATGCATTTCTGAACAAAAATAAAGCATATCTCGCAAAGTTGCTCTTATAGATTTTAGAACATTCTTAAATATAAAAGCATCTTTGAAGGCATGACTATTAAAATGATTTGTAATCGAAAAGATTTTCTATTTATTGTTGGTGTTGTTTTCGTTATATGATTAACGATCTGAATTATAAGTGATTTTAGTATTATAATATCAGTTTTTTTTCCTTCTGTCTTTAGTTTGTTTTCAATTGCTGGGCTCAAAAAGCGCAAAACGTTTTGACACATTTACAAATAACTTCATTATTTTAACGGAAGGATATAAAATTGGAAAGCCTTACTATGGAAGCGATTACCCTAATAGCATGCATGGTCACAGTGACGTCACTGTGAGTCACTTTGGTCACATCACATCTGTGACCAAAATGCCACCACTCAGTGACGTCACATTAAGACTGAGATGTGACTTTCTTTAAAATCTTTAGAAATTTATAAACATCCTTCAAAACATGTTATTTACTTTAAAAAACATGTTTCTGGCAATTTAAATATCGTCGCTTTTGTCACAGTTTCGTCACAATGTTAATGTCAAATTAGTCACAAATGACACATTTTTCACAAATTTGTCACATTGTGACCACTTTGTGAAACGTCACAAAAGAGCTCTAAAACGATCATAACGACCTCACATTTTAGTCACTGTGACTTCACATCGACGTCACGTGACTTCACATAGACAATCGATGGTCACAAAGTCACAATGTGACTTCACAACGACGTTTCAGTGACGTCACCATGCTTTACGGGTAAGAATCGAACTGTGTTCTCCATTTTGTGATCAATAAATTACTTATTGAGTTAGAAACTACTTTGATCACGAGACAAAGACATTTTTCAACCTTCCTTGAGTGGTTACTCTTTTTCGCGTGGAAATATGCACATTTTGATAATATTTCCTGAAACATCTATTATGTTGGACAAAAAATAAATAAATAAAACAGAAAAACAGTTTGATTAGATAGTTTCTGAACACCAACATGTGCTAGTTTCTTACATTTCCGAACAAAAATAAACTAAAACCTATATCAAAAAAATGTCCCTTTGGATTTGAAAACAACCTTAATAATGATTGTAAAGTTCTTTTCAAAGCGGCAACGTTATTTTCTAGACATCTTTAACGAAATATAGAAAAATTATTGGATTACATAGCTTTTTAAATAAAAGCAGCTAGACATTTCTTAAGCTTGCGAACAAAAATTTTGTAGAAATGTGTCACAAAGTGGACATTTTGAATTTGAGAAGAATATTAAATAGGTAAACTGAATTCTGTGCTGTTTATCTCAGACAAAAAATAAATAAAGATTCGTGTTAAAATTATTATATGTCAAATGTATAATAAATTTCATCTAATTTAAATCCGAGTTTCAAAACTTTTATTTTAGAGATTGTCAAACTTTGATTTTTCAGTTAATTTTAGAGCAGTGTAAACGTTTGTGAAAATCATTCCTATTAAAAACTCAAAAAATTCTAAAAAGTGTAAAACAGGAATTTTTTTAAATATGTTTTGTAATCGTTTTTAATTTCTGATTCCCCCCCCCCCTTTATTTTGGCAGGGTTCGCACCGGGATATATTTTTATTTAAAATACACGCAGCTGGTTTGGTTGTTAGAGGTGCAATGGACATCTTTTACATACAAAAATGTTTACAGGTATCTCTGTATATGGCTTTTAAATTTTAAGAGATGAAATAGTGTGCGCCAACAAACAATTTTTGTATAAGAAACGAAGGTCGTTTCTTAAATCTTCACTCAAAATACCCTCAAAAGCTCACCTTTTGGTCTGATTCGGGGTTTTTGGTCATGACTATATAGTGAAATATTTTAACGATGAAATATGTAATATGAACTTTAAAACCTTCAGT